>VZRJ01013921.1:0-188309 GCA_013397565.1 Ptilonorhynchus violaceus
GAAAACTCTTAGAGTGACTCTTAGGGAAGAGGTCACATACTCTGCCAGGTAGCAGCACAAATACAAGGCAAGTCTTAAAATATCAGAGGTGACCATACCATTTCTGCCTTTTTTTCTTTTCCAAGAGAAGGCAGGAGGCTTTAGCCAATAAATTCGGGCAAAAATCCATAGGGTTTCCATGGGTGGCAGCAGCTGTTCCAGTGCAGAAAGTCATTAATATGAGGACTTGATTGAATCTCACTACTAATCCGTGACTCTGAGGACAGTGTACACAAGTCCTTAAAAGCGTTACTGAGGGAACTGCAAGATATGCACTGCTACCAGATGGGTTTGAAGAAAAAAGGGGGAAAAAATGCCTGTTAGTCAATATTGCCACAAAGTTATTCCTAAGTGAAGAAGGCCCAACAAAATACCCGCCCCCTCCCGCCTCCCTAAGACCCTGGTTCAAGCTGTACAAGTCTCCCTCTGATGCGAGATGTGCACAAACTTTAACTCTTCAGGATTCTTTGTCAAAGTTCTTACGCCAGAGTAAACCTCTGCTGCCAAATTACTTTGGTTTCTGAATGAATTTTGCTAATGCTTGGATGTCAGAAGAGTCTCATTAGGGGCCCTTTTCACCAGTTCACAAGGACTTTGTAATTTTCCCAACAGTGCTAAAGGTTTGTTTTCCTTACAGAGAAGCAATAGCCAATAATCATTGTCCCAAGTAAATTAATGAAGGAGTAGCAGGTCTTGATCTCAAGGTGGGAGAAAGGAGGAAATCCAAACCCTTGGCAACACTAATCTAACTAAAACACTAACCAGCTATCCTCAGGTGATAGCTGGTGTAGACTTTTCGCAGCCTTATGTATATAACAAGGAAGTTGTTTTGTTTGGTTGGGGTTTTTTTAATCAGATTTTCTTCTGAAGCAGAAATAAGCATCGACTGTAATCTAATAAATCTTCCTCTCATCCAGGTAGCAAGTCCTACCACATACATCCTTCTTAGTCGCTCTCATGTATTCTGTACAAAAAAAGATTGCCTGAAGCTATATTTAAAAAGCCCTCTAGGAGCAGGTGACCAGAAAGTCTGCTAGAAGTACAATCTTTAACAGCAAATCGTGGGTAGAAGTTTGGCAGCTGTCAGAGGATTGATTTATTTCATGATTGTCTCATTTTACCCATAAGTTTGCAATTAAGGCTGCAGGTTTCTGGGGTGGTTTTTTTTTGATGCTTTGTTTTTCTTTTTTCATTTTTTTTCCCTCCTCTTACATTATGAATTTTTTTATTTAGCCCTTATTTTTAAGGATAAAAGTCTGGACTGCCTTCCAAAAGTCATAATAACATTAAAATTCTAGATTTTTAAAATCCATTTTCTAGTTGTAATAAGCTTGTTAAGTGTTTTACCATCATTTTCTTTAATATTAAGATTGGATCACTTTCGAAATCAGCACACATTTGTTTACCACATTTGATAAAATGAAGACTGTGAAAAAAATTCCATTCTCACATGCTAAGGAGATTTCATTTACTCTACTTAGCAGTGAAAAAAACCTAGTCACTGTAAATCCTGTCAGATTTTGTATCTGTTCTATCCCAGATCTGTAGGATCTCAGCGGGACTATCTCTCAAATTAAAAGAGACTGATACTGTCACTTCTGTAACACCAGCACTAGAACTTCACAAGAAAGCCATCTCTATTATTCTTTACATGTGCTTTTCTCCTCATCCTACTGCAGTGAGAAAGGAATAATCATCACTATGTCTTTTGCAAACAGTCACCTCTATGGAAGAAAGATGTAGAGCATAGGTCACAAGAGCACATTGCCAGAGCAAGTTGGAATGAAACCCAAATTCTTGAGTTTTATCATCTTCTTGTTGCAAATATTTTGTCAATAGGTTTCAGAGGTTTATCTCTCATCCTTATTATAGCAGCTAGTCCACACAAAGGGCTGAGTACTACTATCATCAGTCAGTTGGAACATACTGTAGGTGACAGAAATAAATATGATTGGTTTCCACAGTTACAAAATTGCTGTTGACTTGTATCGGTAGCAATACGGTTCCACATAATAGAATTTCTAGGAGGGATTATTTTGCTTTCCTAAGCAATGAAATAACACATATTTGAGTGTCCAAAGAAAGTCTTGCACTTGGAGCTCAAAGCTATTTTTTCCCTATATGTGGACTTGTCTGTCAAGATGGATTTTTGTGGTCTTTTTTTTTTTTTTTTTAGCCACAGTTAGGAAACTGGGAAAAACTAGGGACAGCTTATAGAAAGTTTTAATACTATGTAAGATGAGTTACATACTCTTCTATATTCCTACCTATAAGAAGTTCAGCTACAAGAGTTACCACTAGACAACTCCATGTATTCATCAATACCAAGTCATGATGAAATTCTATGTATAAACGTGTTATTTCTAGATTGCAGTCTCATTTGCTGTACAGTTCAGCTTACCAACAGGCTAATAAGAAATGCTAAAATATCACTGGATTCCTCAGCTGTTTTCTAAAATAAAGAAAACAGACACTACCAAAGCACCATAAAGTAACCTTCAATGCTACTGCGAGGTTTCAGCAACCAAGAGCTGATATTGAGCCCTGTGATTTCCACACGCAAACGAAAATAAAGATTCACTCAGCCAAAGTCAGAGGAGCAACAGCTCCTCTTCACTTCTATTTCTTTCACATTTGGAAGCCAGCATGGCAAAATGCAGTACTTAAAACCGAATTATAGAGATACAGAAGATATAACCAGGTTCAACAAATTAGTCTGACTTACATAAACCAGGGAATTTCTGAGGCACAACAACCAGTGCAACCATGGAAACAATGACTTACAAATTTCCATATGCTCTACCATCATAAGGTGTCTAAACCTTTGGGCCCTTTTTTCACAGAAATGTCTATATGGAAGCCTGTTAGAAGAAACTCAACTTGTTATTCAATCATTTATATTTAACTGTACTTAAAATTAAATAGACAGAAATAGCTGTTTTGTATCCCTCACAAATGAAAGGCTTAGACATTATGACCAGTTCTTGAAAAAAACAACAAACCCCACCAAATTTCATATGCCATATGCTTGTTCTTCAGCCGGAAGAAATACTTCACTTTTTTAAAAAATTAATAGTTCAATTGGATATCAAAGCAACATACATAATTGCACTCCTGTAGCAATTTTTTCCCTCAATTTTTATAATCTAATTCTACCCTTTTCTCTTCCTCCTTCCATTATAGTTAACCAAGTTTTCAGTGTATTTTTGTTTTTCTCTTCAGAGCAAGTGAACTAGCAAAGCCAGCCAGAGGGCGTGCCCTTTGAAATGGGCAGTGCTGTATGTCTAATTTGGATTAGTCATGCATCCATTCCAAACTAAAAGCAATGTTTATGCCCCTTTTTTTTTTTTCATTACACTTTGGCTCTTTAGCAAGTTCCATATTCATTAACACAAGCTGGCAGATAGGAATTGAGGCTGGTGTGGGATTTGCTCAGGAAACAGACGCAGTACAAGCATGAGGGAGCATTTCCTTCTTATAAGTGTTGTGCACACCTTCTCATGTGGATTTGTGAGACATTCTATTTGCATAAACAGCTGTCTTCTTACCTCATTTCTGCAGCAACAAATAGCACCATGGAAGAAAGCTGCCATAAGAGATCCTGCTCTTATTCTTCAAAGTACTCCTTCCACTTCTCTTTGCAGCTGGTTCTTCAAACAAAAAAAAACCAAAACAAATAAACAAAAAAAACCAAAAACCAACCAACCAACCCACCCAAAAAAACACAAACAACCCCAAGCATTACATTATTTTTCAATTCTGTTGTAACCTGTATTGGAAGAATGAGAGAATGAGGTACTGGAACAGTAATTGCAGTAGATATTTTGAAGCCAAATATCAGTATATTTTTAACTTTTAGCCATGCCGAAAGATTATTATATCAACTGTAATTGAGAAACTAGAATAACATTCTAATAATCATCAGGGAAAGAGTCTATCGGTGAAACAGCAGTATTTTGAAAGATCAAAATACTGCGGAACACTTCTAGAATTCAAAGAGCTATAAAAAGTAGGAAATATAGGTTAGTACTTCCTCGCTGTAAAGAACATTTCAGGGGAAAATAAAACCGATATATGGTAGTATATTTCAGAGAACGGAAAAAAAATAGAAAAATATTCAAGGCCAACAAAAAGGAACAATAGTGGATTTATTTTGTTTCACTAAACTATTTTAATTAATTTATTCAGATTTTACCTACAGGTGCTGTTCCACAATATGCTTCTACCTTTGCCTCTTACAACAGAACCCTAATGTTGGCTGATGTGCATTTATTCAAATATTACTGTGAGGTTACTCCCTATATGATATTGTAAAGAATACTTATATATTTTCTACTGCCATCTAAGTCTATGTCAAATGCACATCTTAGGAAGGGTTGGGTTTTTTAGATCTCAGTGAAAAGGAACTGATGCTGAGTTTCTTTATTGGGAATGAAGAGAAGGAATTTGATGGGGGGAGGAGAGAGGTTAGTCCTTGGTCTCTTTCCCAGGTGTGTTCCAAGGGAAGCTGATTGTGGAACTTTGCTCTTGTACTGGTAAACCTTTCTGATGGTTTGCTACATACGATATAGCACATTTCTGGTTTTATTCAACTACAACCAGAATGAGGAGCAGAGGATCACCTCTACAACAATTGGAAAGCATTGCTTCCAGATTAGAAAATGCAATGAAATCTATGGCTTTCTGATTATCAAACAGCAAAACCAAAGGATTTTGGAAAAACAACCCACTAGGAAACATTTCAAAATAAAAGGAGTCACTAAAAGCAGCATGAAGGCAAGAAGTAGAGAGGAAAAGGAACACAAGGAATTTAAAGAACACCTGCAGCTTCTCTTGCTGTCCCTATATTTTGACCTTTACCACTCTCAAACACATCAGTTTCCCCTTCAGTCTCATACTGGTTTCATTGATCACTTCCTCAGTGTGTCTTCCTCCTTCCCTATCTTCGGTAGTGCACCAAAGCTGAGAAGATCACATGCCTCCCCAAATTCTCTTTCATCTCAGGAACCAAGGTAAACAATCTTCACCAGAACTACTGTTATAAAACTCACTTCTATAGATTTCTCAAGTACTTCTGAAAAAAAATCCTTATTCCTGTAGTGAATATCTCAATCTTTGATAAGAAACAGCAAATGGCATCGAACACTGCAGCTGACAGAAGCTATAGGATGGTTTATGTTGGAAGGGACCTTAAAAGTAATCTAGCTCTAATCTCCCTGCCATGGGCAGGAAGCCAATAATTTTTGCACCCTTCACTGATGAGAAACCTGAAAATAAATAAATAAATAGCCTGTTTTAAACAAGAAGACTAAAAATTCTTAAAGAAAAAAAGGGGGGAAAGAAAGCAGAGAAGAGAGCATATTCATGCATTGATGAATCAGAATCAGGAAAGCACCCTTAGCATCACCAAATACTAAAAGCACCTTAAATTGGGATCCATTTGGAAGTAGTTTTGAGAACATAGATTTCTTTTTCCATGTATGAAATAAACTGCAAATGTTTTCACATGAAAACACAGAGAAGTTTATCTTTCCTTATAATTTTCTTTTGACAGTTCATAAATTTCTCTTCTTTCTATTTCAGATGTTAAAAGATTCCAAGAGCACCTAAGTGACTAAAGTACAGAAACTCCAGTGAACTATTGGCCTGTTCAAATTTCACACCCTTATTCTTTCCTTTTACAGACAAGAGAAAAAATATTTAACAATTTCAGCAAAATCTTCTGTGAATGCAGGATAATCACAAATAAATTGGCAGAGGCAAAATCTCAGAAAAAAATATACAAGTGGGTTTGTGTGCTAACATTCTGATGGAAGTAATACTTGCAAAACAGCTTCCAAGACAAGCATTTTATACCAAATTTCTAAAACAGATTTGTGAAAGTCCTTCATATAAAAAAAACCTCAAAAAACTTTCTATGAAGTTCCTTTGTATTCCTGATTGTGTGTTCACTCTTCCATTCTGTTGTTGTTGGTTGGGACTAATAATGCCATTTAAGGTATGTTCTGTATTCAGGACAAGCGGCAAAGGACCTGCAGCACAACTACTCCCTTTCGAGGCAAGCAGCTTGGACTTAGCCAGTTACCCTGGAGTTCCCAGACTGGTACTACACACCAAAGCTGAGCTATTTGATAGCTTTCAGTCACAAAAAGTTTTACCCCACATCATTTGTTAATGCTATTTTTCCCCCCCAAACCAGAATGCATGTCTCAAGACTTGTTTGATTTCAGATGAATGCCGTTGGCTAATTATGCATCCTTAAAGGTTTATCTGCCTCAGTTCAAATTCAAATTTCCTCTCTTGCAGCCAGCCCAACTTGCTGTGAACATCTCAAACAGAACATAGTTACTGCATTCATTTTGGTCTGTGTTGGAAACCGTCACACCATAGGCATGGCCAAGAAACCCAGGCAAGCCTGTCACAACCTGAAAGTCTCTTTCAGAAGTGTTCTGGCATAAAACACATGCTGAAGGGAAGCCAGTGGAATGTGTTATCCAAACAAGGTAATAAACATAGATAACAACACACACTCTGTAGCAAAGTTGCCAGGAAGCCTGCTGAAACATCAGAGTTGCAGAACGGTCTCTCCTGACCAGCCTGCTTGACTCCTACAAATAACACACACGCAGGTGGCACAGAAAGGTCCACAAAAGTGATTATTTTTTCCAAGTAAATATCCATAGTGTAACATTCACACAAGATCTTTGGAAATAACACAGTATCTCCTATTACATTAGATTTTCTTTCCCTCCCACCCCTTGCAAAGATAAAGGAAGAAGCTAGAAAAAGACTTACAGATGACAACCTTCATGCCTCACCAGGAAAATCTCTTATGCTTTATTTCACTGACATTCAGATTTCTCTGCCACATGCCACACACTCTAATGACATTTTCAACAGAGATGGATGAATGATCTTTCATATTCTGAACAAAATGGCCACAAATGCTTTAAGTTATTCCCTGTCAGACTTTCTCTGATCTTCATAGAATCAGGTGTTGGAATTACACTGCCTACTGTTCCAATCTCTCTTACTAGTACCAGCAATTTTTTCTCCACTTAGATTACTGCTTAATGACAGAGATCTGGTTATTATTAGCTTCTAGAAGTAAGGACCTAGTGTCACTTAACCGTAACACTCTTTCCATCATCTCCTACATTGTGAATCTTGAAACTGATGTTAAATTTTGACATTTGGTTTCAGCTTCCACAAGTTTTCCACTCTTCCCCCTTATTAATTCTTTCCTCTCTCATTTAACATTTGTACGCTACACTTGGGAGATAGATTTGATCTGGCTTCTCCTTTCACATTAGTATTTTTACTCATTACTGTATCTGAATTGTTTGATAAACACATCAGTGGCACAGAGGTAATTGCAAATCAAGTCACTACTTTGATCCTCACATTTGCTATAGCTTTTGTTAGTGCAGTACCTAATTCTAATTGAAACTGCTGATAAATGTGAGCCTCTTCTGCCAACAGCTATCCTCTTATTAGCTTTTCTTTCAACATTCTATATTTGCAATGCTCAGCAAAGCTGAACTGCAGCAATAAAGCCTCAGCTGTTTCCCCTTGTTCCCAAGATCTGTGAAATCCACTCCAGATTCCTTGTACATTCACCTATATATATATGTAACTACACATGCAGATCTGCATCTACAACATTTTCTCTATGATTGAGTATTAAAACTCACTTTCATTTAAATCTTTTGGAGTTTTTTCTCCATATTGAGTAAGAAGGAACACATTTCCACCTTTCATTTCCTGAAGTTCCTCTATATGTCTTCAACCCAAATGGCAAGTGAAGAACCACTCCCAGTTTGCACAACATTCAAACAATTAAAAAGAACCTAAAAAGACATTTTGGCATAGTACCTTTGAGTGGAACGGGGACCAAGAGTCTATAATTAAGCGCAATTTGAAGATTTCGAAGTAATTACTTTCACATTGAGGCTATAAGGAAAGAATATTCTCATTTCTGTATTAGAAAGACAGGGTAGCCCAGATCGTTTGAGGGAACTTTATCTATGTATATATGCACACCCAGAGAAAAATATATACATAGGATGGCAACTCTGCTCTATAAATCTACTGGGTAATTTTTTTAATGTTCTGAGTAACAGTCTGGCAATGCGTGAGAGAATTCCTTTATTCCAGGGATTTCTGTTTGCTAGGTAATTTTTTGTTCTTTGAGTGCTGCAGCACAGGGAGCAGCACCACACAATAGAGTTGTGAATTGTTCTAGTAAAAAGGAGCTTTCAGAGCCAAATGACTATTTTGTTAGCGTTTTAGACTAACACATTGACCTTGCAATATAAAAAGACTAAAACAGACAAATATTTTAAAACATTTTGTTTCATGAGTTTCAGCACAGAAATAACCACCCTTCATAAAGTCCACATCTGAATGATAGAGTCAGTATTCCCAAAGTGCTTTCAAATTTGCTGGAATGTTACATTTCATACTGCTTAGTTTTTAATGCCTCATTCTGCTCCCAAGTCCAATGATAGAAGTCACTTGGAACCATGAAATGATTTTATTACAGGCGCCTCTGTTCTTGCATTTCTCATCATTCCTCTTATTTGTTTGCCACAGTCAATTGTTATGCATTGTTTCAAATTAAATTGTAAGCAATTTGGGGAAGTACCACGGTGGATATTCACAAAGTGCATTAGCATAAAGAAACTAAATCCTCTGTGTTTCCCCTGTTGTCAGTGAAAAGGTAGAAATGGTTTCAAGTGCCTTCCCACTCCAGAACCAACACCAACCTTCACCAGAGCCGTAGCCTCTCCTTGGACTGGCAACAGGAGAAGCCTGTGGAGACTGCTCACCTCAGACTGAGGTTACTAAAATGCTGGGAGAGTGGGATAGGGGACACAGCCCCTACCTATGTAAATAAGAAAATAACTGCACACAAGAATAGCCATAGGGATCAGTTCAAAAATCTATCCAGCACAGTATGCTGCCTCTCATGGCAAACAACAGACACCGATTAGGGAAGAAAAAAAACCCATTATGAGAAAATAGTTTCCTCAAGTATTCTCTGAGATTGCAACAGAGAGACTTCCTCAGCTGAAGGTGGCATCTCTGTATTTAGGGCCTTTGATAGATTTTCTCATCCAGAAAGTTTCCTGTTTCCCATACTTTGCTAATTGTTACCTTTAGCATTGAAAGCCTCCTGTAGCACAGCACTCTCTGTGCTCCTTGCTACCAACCCTTGACTCGAAGAGCCACCTCCTCTCCTTTGCTGAGCATGCCTTGTACCAGTTTCATGTCAACCTCCTATTTCCAGTCCCCTCAAGTTTGTCCATTTCCATTGGAACATCTTCAGGCTAAGGCAAATTTACAGACACTGCATGTTTACTTCAAAACCATGGTTTAGTTTGTGTTTTATAAAAAAGGTGTTCTGCATAAGCAAAAACACAACTCTGAGAAACTAGACACTAATACAAGGAAAAGAGGATAGGGAGAAGAGTTTAGCCGACTAAGCAGACAGAGTTTTCCTTGACCAAGCAGAAAACCAACAAATGCCAAGCAGCACTTCCCATCATGAAAAAAATTGATAAGCCAAGTCAGAAGCATAAGATTCTTACTACCACCACTGAAAAAAACCTCAGTACTTTTAGTTTAATGTTAAATCAGTGTTATGATACCCAGCTCCTTCCAAGGGGTTACTTGTGACAGTCAAAACCACTTTGATCTGATCATAATGAACTGAGTACTTTCTAACACTGGATAGAAAAAGCCAGCAAGCAGGTGGCTTTGGAATAAAAGCAAACAACCAGCTCTTAAGTAAAGAACACCAACAGTTTTCTGCTCCTCAACATTCCCTAAAATATGTCAGTTTGGTATTTGATACTTAAAAAATCGTTCCAAAATACTTACTCACCAACTGTTTTGGATAAAAACAAATGTTGACTTCATTTCCAGGAAGAGGAGCCTAACATGCATGACAAATGAGTGTAAATAAGACAATGCAAATATAAACCAGTAATTTTGGTATTACTACAGCATTTTATCATGCTTGGTGAAGGAAAAGAACAGTGCTGAAATGTCCCTGAAACTGAAAAAAAAAAAATTCCAAACTGTTGACTATGTTTTCTGGTGCTGGTATGAGACTGAGGGAGTGGAACAAAGACTCCAAGCACTGTACATATGCCCAACATTAGCATGTCAGTGACACCATTCAAATCAGTGAGACTACTATCATGCTTTAAATTACAGACTGGAAAGAGATATCTGCAATATCAGAGACCCAGCCTCTGAAAAGTTTCTTGCTTTATACAAACTTAATTTCCCAACTGCTAGAAGAGAAAAGAAAATTGTTAGGAGCAGTGAATAAAGTTCATTCTGGTGGGTTTTTTTTCCAAACAGCAGCATCATGAAAATGTCAAGGCTGTAGCAAGGGAGCTGACATGGAACCGAGAATAAAATGAAAAAAAACCCACTATAAAAACGCCCTAAAAAAACTAAAGGAGAGGCAAAGAAAGAGAAAGTCAGCTTAAAGGGAATTCACAGACCAGAAGAAATACCTCATGACAAACTGCCTGAGGAGGAAGTGGAGATACTTAAAGAGATGCTGATGTTTTCAGAGACAGAAGTAGGAAGAAGAAAAGATTGAAAGTTGTGAATCTGAATCCCTGAAGGGAACATTAAGCTAAAAAAGTCTATTCAAGCACATTAAGGCAGAGCTTATTTGTACATTCTGCAGCTGAAGCAAATATTCAGAACTAAGGAAGATTACTACTATTTAAAATGTTATAAAGACAATTTCGTATAGACTTGTCAAGTTAGACAAGAAAAGACAAGACCAAGAAAATGAGGATTTTACTGTTCAAGATTTCAAGTTAATGTGCTAATCACACCAACTCCCCCTTCAATTCCTTCCTCTCCAGTAGAGCAACTAGCTAAGTGATAGAACGAGGTAAGTTTCCCAAATGGTCACACTTTTACCTGAAGGAACATTTCATTTACTGTATGTTTTATGTTAAGTACAAGTTGTTTTATGTTAAAGGGATCCTCTAGGGTTTCTGTGATGAAAGACTCCAAGATTACCTGCTACTTCTCTCCCTCGCCCCCAAGCACTTATCTAAGAATACTCTGAGACATACAGGTACACGAACTCCTGCCATACAACGCCCAAGGGAATCAGTCTTGAGGCAGAGGAAAAAAGAAAGGAAAGCACAACCACATCCAAATGCCAATATCAAGCCTGTCCCACATAAATGTACTGTGAAATTATAAATTCATTCCCATCTTAATTCCTCACTCCAGAATCAAATAGGTGGACAAGGCCTGTGTGCACTGTACTCAAAAACAGGACATCCTGTCAGCAAAGGTGAAAGTTGGGGGGCCCAGGTAGCACATTTCTCAACCCTGTTGGTGAGCAAAGGCAGTCACTCAGTGCTCCTTTTGTTTACCTGTGTGTCCACAGGTAAACAACAGTGTTAATCAACAAGGGGAAGGAGGTGAAACCTCCCTGAGGCAGCTGGGAAGAGTCTCACAGTCACAGGAGCTGTCCCTCGTGGATAACTGTAGAGCCACTGCTATCTGCGGGTCAATACAACTGGTCAGAAGAAATCCAGGTGTTCAAAATATCAAGAGACATGAAAAGGATCGACATTATCACAGTCCTGGAATGCAAAGAGCAGATTTTAGCCTCTGCAGGGGCCTGCTGGGAAGGAGTCCCTGGGAAACTGCCTGGGAGGGCAAAGGGACGCGGGAGAACTGGCTAAAGTTCAGGGTCAGCCCTACCAGAGCACAAGAACAGTTCACTCCACTTTGCAAAAGTCCAGCAAGCACAGCAGAAGGCCATCACAGGGAAAAAGGAGGGTTCCTGGCTGAGTTCAGGCACAAAAGAAAAGGACACGATCTGAAAGCAGGGACAGCTACTCAGGAGAAATACAGACACTGCCTGCATGGGTAGGGATAGAGTCAGCAAGGCATTGCTGGAGCTCAAACTAGTAAAGGAGATGAAGAGCAAGAAGAAGAATTTCTGCATGAACACTGCTAGCAAAAGGAAGACTGAGGAGAGTGTTGGCACACTGCTCAGTGGGGCAGTAATCCCAGTAACAAGCAGCAGTACTCCAGTACTCAGTGTCTTTTTTACATCAGTTTTCACCAGTAAGTCTTAACTACAAGAAAGCATGTGCTTATTATATGGATCAGTCCTTTCTGGAGCTCTTCATAGTGAAAATATTTTCATCCATTACCTGTCACTTACCACATGCCAGCACACAGCCTTGTCACTGACACCTAAAAAAATAACCCCTCCTCAATAACACTTTCATATAAAATTTGTTTGAAGGATCATGGTCACTGACTAAACACATACCTTTTAGTCACATCAAAGCATGCCCAGGATAGCCTTCCATACTAAAAATTTTCCAAATTTGTTAAAAAGCATTTCACAGTTCTAATAAGGTGGTCTGTACCTGCCAACCTATTGTTCAAGAGACACATGCACTTTAGTCATTTGAATCATTTTCTAAGCTGGTGTCCCACCACATAACCAGCAGAAGAGCCATGCTTGGACTGGCAATTCACCAGTGCAGTGGTCTGATCAAGTCACCCAGAAAGTTCAGTCATGGCTGATGACAAAGGCATTCAGGGATCAGTTTCATTCCATCTTTTGATCATGTGATGGTGATGTCTGGACCGTCACCTTTGCTCAACTCTGGTATGTCCAGTAAGTTTCAAGGCTGTCAGGCAGTGTAATAATTCAGTATTGAAATTTTGGAATCATGTTCAATCCTGTTCCTCTACCATTTCTATATTGTATTAATCACTGTAATAATTAATGTGGGGTTATATATATATACACACACACTTTTTTGTTTTAGAAAGCATGTTTAAAACAAAACAGCCCAAATCCTTCAAATCTTTATTCATCTTTTTCACTGTTTTGTGTTCCAAAACTTAGTCCCAGCATCCAGAAAACACACAGCTGTTGCAGCACTGGTTCTGACAGGAGGCACTGACAAAGGCCAGCAAGCTTTTCCAAATGGACAAGTTCATCCCATGTTCAACATCCCAATTTCTGACATTTGTTTTCAGAACTAATACAGCAGACAAGCTATACACATAGCAGACAGAAATCATGCCAACAGAGCCAGATGTGCAAAGCAAAGTTTTTGTACCAACACACATTTCTGACAAGGGCTCAAAGACTTTGTGGACATGGGGAGAAAGTCACAGATTTTAGCCTCTTGCAGATTCAGAAGCATCACTGGCCAAATATATTCTGTCTCGCTCATCTTTAGATATAAGTAGCTGTTTTGGTTGGGGTCTTTTATTGACACGTTGTGATACTAATTCAAGTCTAGAAGAATGCTATGGACAAAAATAGTACTGTGAAAGTATCATGATTCCTTCCCTTCTTTTCTGAGAATGAGGCATTATATCACAGAGAACACGTAAAAGACAGAAGTTGAACTTGAAATGGAAGAAAAATTACACATTGGCCTTCTGAACACGGATGGATTTCAACTCTACAATTTCCTTTAAGTGCTTTCATTCACACATAAGACTGATACTTAAAGTATGAGTTCTGTTCCACAACTGGATGCCCTGATCCATAGGAAGAACACAAAGTCATACTTCCTGAAAATTACTGATACTGACAACATTTTCATTGTGAATATAACCTTGCATGGGTGAGAAGGGTGCAGTGTGCTACCAAATGTAAAGAAACCAAAACAACCATGTCCCAAGGAGTGAGGAATAATCCCAAGGAGTAATAAATAAATAAAATAAATAAATAAATAATAAATAAAAAAATAATAACATAATAGTAATATCTAGAATTCTAGAATATTAACAAAAGAAATTCATAAGCATGAGACCTAAAAGATCCTGCAGCACAACTGTTTCCTGTTTTTCTGTAGAGACCTCTATCACCGACCAAGATCTCCACAAAATGGGTGAATAAAACAAATGTTTACTGTTTTCCTTTCAGTGAAGTTTGTCACTTTTAAGAATTAAGTCAATGTTATGTCCATTTAAAAGATCTTTTAGCAAATATAAGTAAGACTTAGCTAGGTGAAGATTTCTGTGGTAAAATACAGTTTAGCATTGGAATTATTCCAAATTCCATTAATCCTTACAGAGTGCTCTTCAAACTACATTTTCAACTGGCAGTTTTACATTGAAAAAAAGTTGAAGAACTTAAGATTGTAATTATATTTAATTACAATTACACTGTTTTGTCTTAAAACGTTACTTGTGGCCGCGGTTTCCTTCAGGACAGTGTATTTATTTCTAATTTATCGTGTTAGTCCCACATGCTGCATGCAAAGACATGCACAGACTTTAGAGACTCCAGAACACTGATTCCCCAGCAGACATTTGGGGGATTTCTCCATAACGATGCTTGGTAGACCCTTCCTTGCTTATATGGAAATGCTGCCACTTAAGCCTCATTTCCTTCAATTTGTGGCTGGTTTCTGTCACCCTGTCCAACAAACACCCTCACAGGGTGCTGGTAAGTGTCTCCCATCCCCATAATCCCTAGTTTAAAGAAACTCCTAGTAAACATATATTGAAACACCTAATTAAAAAAAAAAGGCACCAAACCCCTTGAGGCTAGATCAGAGCCCAAATGGAAGTCAAAAGCTTCCTTGAATCAATTTTACACCCATGTTATACCACTGATTTTAGGGATGCAGCTCAGTCTTACATGTGCAAGAGTCCAGTGTCATATGTAGTCTGAGATATCTTCTTGAAATAAGTAATGATTTTCTGGATATTAGTGAAAGTAAAAGCTAGGGCCTTTTTATTACTGAGTACCTGACTGCAGACTGCAGGATTTTCCATCTCACCAACCTACAGAATGTTCTCTGCTTCATTGTTTCAGCAGCAGTTTCTGCACCTCCTCTTAGGAGAGCATTTTTTTTCTTTTCATTTCCTCAGCTGACAAACACCAAGCAAACTATACACAGCAGAGCAGTAATTATTAGGTACCTGCTCCTGACACCTACTTTCTACTCGTAGACAGTCCTCTGCTTAGCACAATCAACTCATCTACAGATAATCTTGGTGAAGAATAAGTTTTGGCATCAACTCTATTTGGTCTCTTCTTGGCATGAAGTAGCTAACATTGAAGATCCAGGCACTCAAATCCAGTTAAGCAATGCAAACCTCATACTTTTACATTTGTAAACCCTAATATCTGCCTAGTCAAAGAAAAGAAAAATTAAACAAATAAGTAAATAAATGTTTATATCTCTTTTGGGGTTTGAATGTGGTAGGGAATAAAATAAGAGCAATACTATCCATTGAGCTTTACAAATAAAACATACTATAAAGCATTAAGTGTCATCATTTTAATTAACTAGCAGAGTGATTAATCTTCCTCTAGATACTGTTTCCTGTGAGACACATATTCCCTCCTTAACAAACATGATGATATCATTTTGGACATACGAAACACTAGGTCTGGCAAGAAACAATAATGGATTGCTTTATAATGAATTAATGTATACCCTTAGATTTGATAAATAGGAGCCAGAACTACTCAGTTGTTCTTGAGGCATCTCTCACAGGACAGTCTTCTGTACCATCCAAGAATGTCTTATGGTAAGCATTAATTTATATTGGCAGGAAGTGTTGGAAGACAGCCATGTGTCAGCTTTTCAAAGGCAGGCTTGCACGTCTGATACTCCAGCAGCAAGTAGATAAAAAGAGCAACTTGGGTGTTGGAATGAAGTGATATTTCCAGAGTCTTTGTCTCCTCTTTCTAGCAGACACCCAATGGCAACAATCAAGACTACTCATGGATCTTATCAACATTCAAACTAAATTCCCTTATACTTTCAATTATAACTGTTTAGCATTAACTTATATATTTTCTGATCCTGGAATACAACTCCATGTTAACTTGTGTCTTATCAAAGAAGGAATAAATCCATATAGAAAATCCTCAAGAACTGCTGTTAAATCCAAGCAGAAGAATGAATTACTTTGTTGAGCAGAACTCTATTTTTTTTTCTACAGATTGGCCTAAAGGCAACAATAAGTGTTAACGTCTTGTTGATGGGAGTATATTCTTTTGTCAGTGTATTTGTGTTCAGAACTTAGGAGACAATTACTTTAAAAAAAATCCCTGGCATTCCACTGTTGGATATAGTTGCCAAATTCTTATTTAATCACCTTTGTCTAGTCAGTTTTTCTCTTGACTTGCTTATTTATGTCTTCTAGGGGTTTGCCTAGCTTAGAAAACACATTTTCACTCAACAGCCAAGAAGCCCAGACAGTCCCGCATTAAGACCCTAACAGTGCCACAAAATGAAAGATTTACTTTAGCAACTAACAATCATTCCTTCTTTGGGACCCACAGATACAGAATTCATGAGAAGGAAACAAAATTAAAACCATGAATTAGATCATCTGAGATGGAAGCATCACAGGGGTAGATTTAAGGCAGCGATATGCAAGATAGTATATTGATGAGGGACCTTGTTCAAGAGGTCCCTAAATGCAGATCAACTCCAATTCAGTTTGCCAGTAATTTCCCTAATTTAATTAGGGACCAATAAGAATTTTAAGTTCATGAAGATTTAATTGAGTGAAGCTTTTGAATAATGCTGGGCTTTTCATTTATACATAATGAATGTGAAATATAATTAACCCGTTTTAGCTGTTCATAACTCTCCCCATTCCTAACCAATTTTTATTTAAAAAAAAAAATAAGAAATCATACTATGTGTAAATACATGGATATGCACTTTTATAAATTTGCTAGTACCATTCTGTCTTTTTGACAATTGTGCTGCCAGCCTCTAGCAGCGATAATCATGTGTTTTGTGACTTGGGACTTACTATCCAGTTGGGCAGTGGCACAGTTTCAGATTCTCAGGCAACAGCAAAGCTTGCAGCCTGAAAGTTATTATCTTGTAGTATAGAATATGGCCCCTTCCACTATCACACAGAAGGAAAATAATATCTGGTAAAAGGTGTGCTAAAGAAAATATGTTGGTTTTCCCTGTAGAAAGAAAGCAAAAGCCATCAATAACTCCAAAGACAGCAGATCAAGATTAGCATTTTAAACTGACTTGCAATTCTTGTTTATATCAATGCAGTCCCCTCTCTTCCTTCTCCACATATATAGAGGTGAAGGCAGTGGAGGTCTTTGGAAATTTAGGCTAATAGTAAATCTGGTGTTGGCCTCAAGACTCAAAACTTAAGCATTAGAATTAACAACTATCAATCCCAAAGAGGAACAGTTCTTTTTCAAAAGACTACCAGCTTCATTCAGGGAATACTTATATTGTGTCCTAGCTAATAATTTAGCATTTCAAAAATAGGATTTTGAAATGAAATATGATTTTAGAGCACACCAAGGATGATTTAGCAGTTCTCTGAGGAACAAACACTATAGTTATGACTGTTTAACACAGTGTGAGATAATGAAATTAGAAATTGAAAATTCAAATGTGAATTATAAAACATCCATTAAAAATACATACATCTAGATCCTGACTCAATACAGGGAACATGTTTCAAGTTGAGCTCAAAATAAGTATATATTTTTATAGTAGCAGAGCCCCAATACAGGCACCTTATGTGAAAAAGTATCAAAGAGCAGGAAGAAAATGTTTAATAGTCCAGTTCCCAAATTTGGAATGGGAATTCTCAAATTCCCATGCAGAATCATGGGCTATCTTCAGATGATACCTATAGCAGTGAAGGATAAAACAAAGTTTTCTAGACTGATCATTATTCTGCCTTTATTAATTACCTAATGCAAGTAAACTACTTCAGAGTGCTACAGCAGGGGGGTGAGAAGAAATCATCCTAAAAAAGGCTGGAAAAGGAAAAAGGACTCAGAGACACTAGCAGAGATACAGGCCAAAATCTTGTCCTGATCTAAGTAACGTGATTAAAAGGCTCCACAGTGCACGACCCAAGACTTTAACCAAAACAAAATCAAACCCCAACACGCAAAAGATATGGATGCCCAGCTGCTTTGTCACAGTGTTCATTAATATTCAGTTTATCTAATGAAATGTAGCAGCTAAACATGTTTTCAGGTAAAGGACTACAGATTCCTAAGGCAAGGCAGGCATTTCTCATTCACGCTATGATACGGGTCAGACCTGTTAATCAGCTCAGTGACAGCTTTAGCAGTTTGCAAGTGACACAGGTAAGAGCCCAGCATGCCAACCCAGTTCTTATTAAGTTTTAGCTAAGAGTCGGCCACTAGACATTCAATGATATATTAAAGGAAAATTTGTAAGCAACACGCAATTTTTTTTTTTCATTTTACATATGAATACACTTGTTATTTTTTCCAGCTGGGTTATTCAGATGGAAGTTTAGCTTCTGGGGAGGGCACCATGTCTGTGATTTGTTTCTGAAGAGCTCTTTGAATTTCTCCTGCATTTCCTCAAATCAACTCAGGTATGCTGAACGCCCTCTTTGAAATCCACTTCTCGTATTGTCTTCTTCAGCAAACAGTTGGTAATAAGAGATGCCACACTTCCCTTTCATACTACATCTGAAAGCGTTACCAGGAGTACTGAACAAACAGAAAGGAATAAATATTGATGGAAGGCTTTTTTCTCTGTTTAACCAGACTTAGAACCTTTTGTCCCTTGCTTCGTGAAAACAAATTCAGTCTACCCACCACAGAGCAAAATGAGAGCGTTCTTTCGCTGAGAAAGGTGAAGAGCAACACTTGTTCCAGTGTGATATAATTGGCAGCACAAGACAAATTTGTTTCTTCCATCTTAAACTGTTCAATTACTTAATTAATTACATTAACAGCTTTGGTGGGTGAGTTTTAAGCCAAATACTAACTACATTCAGAATATATCTGATCAAATTCCAACTCTATTTTACACTCTTCTGTGATACAAAACTGAATTTATTAAGCTTTTGCCGCTCCAGAACTTTCCTGCAGGGACAGGAACACGCTCAGCTTTGCTGGAGGATTTTCCCACACCCAGATGCTGCCATGTCCAGCACAGAGACACTACGGGTTGTGTAGGGACTCTCCTAGAGAACAGTGGGCTGAACAGGCTCCGTGGTACGGGATGTACTGCGGGCTGTCTGTCAAGGGAGCCCATTCACTGGCGGCAAAGCACAGCACCAGGCAGCTGCTGCTTCTTTGTGTGTGAGCTTCAGAGCAAATACTGCAGGGCACACAGCAAAACCAGGCTCAGCACAGAGTGCTACTTCAGGACAGCCACTTGTTACGTTACAAGGTCATTCCCTCTTCTGTCCTTTCCTTTTCAAATTGAGAGAGGAAAAAAAAAAAAATGAATTAAGAAAGAAGAGAGACATTTTCATGACTTCAGGTGCTCTAGAAATCGCAAACATAGCAACTTTGAAAAGGCACTTCTGTGTTTAAACTGTGACAAAGTGATGAGGTGAGTCCTACAGGGGATAGTCACTTGAATCTCTAAGCTGAGGAGCTTTAAATGATTCTGAGAGATTTATTAAAAGATATAGCTATTTACAGAATAGACTGTGTATAAGAAACTTGAGTAAAATGGGAGAATTCAAATGAATATTATAAAGGGGGAGACAGATCTATGAACCTTTAATCTGAATATGTGTACCTAATATCAAGCAGGACACTAACCAGTCTTTTTTTGTTATTGTTAAACACTATTTTACAGACTGAGGAGACAAATTAGCAGTTTCAAAGATAGTGGAAAAAGCAGACAAAATATTTAAGTTACATGATATAACATCATAGCAAAGATGAATGTAATCCTGAACTTTGGAGCAAGTCACCATTTCAAGAACTAAGGAAAAAAATTCGAAGTAGAGACAGTAAATTGAGACCATTCAGCCACACCAATGGCAGGAGGAGGAGAAGGAAGAGAAGAAAAATATTTTAAGATTGGCAATAAATAATACAGAGATAAGTATGAACAGAATAGAAAAAGGCTGCACAGAGCAAACAAAAAAAGTCAAAGCACACTAAGGTATCATGGTGATAAAGCAAAATATGCCAGATATGTTGTTACTGTCAGTAAACCTTGGTAAAAGAATCACCTTTTCCACATCACTATTTTTTTTTTTTTAATAAACATTGCAACCCTTCTTCCTTCACTTCCTTCTTACTCTTGAAGTATTAAGCTACATCTGAACAATTTTTGGTTTTGAGATAGTGAAGTTTTTCCCCCTCTTACACTTGTCTCAGATTTTAAAGGCAAAACATTTTGCCCATCCTCTGGTCTGTTTAGTCATCTCTTGAGAAACAGCCTCCAAAGGCACCCTGTAGTAGACCAACATTTAGGAACTTGCCATAGCATTAGGGAGTCAGAAGCCTTGCTTGATGTCCAGTTCTCTTGCTCTCTGTGCTGTGGGTATTTCACTGCCCAAAGACATTTCCTTCCAACAGATGTATCTGATGGGAATGCAATGGCAAAGGGAAAACAACAAAAAAAAAACAGTTTAAAATGTACTGTGCCTCTCTGATTATAATTAGATGTGCACATGTAGAAATCTAAATATGATGCATATGTCTCTGCATCTCTACTCCCACGTGTGTGCCCATGATAGTAGTCAACCTTCACAGAATGTGTGATGAGAATGTGTAGCATCTGTCAGATGCTCCAGAGTTTCACTAAATGAATATTCCTAAGAGCAGGCCCAAGAAGAAAGAAGCTCTACAATACTTTAAGGATGCTTGCCTGGTGTACCTAGATCTTCTCAGCTAAACATGGCTTGGTTTTCAGGTTTCTGTTGACTGAACAGTAGAAAAACTGTTCAGGGAGGAGGAGCCATTCTTTAGTTCAGAACAAAGCAGATAAGAGCTTAAAGGCCTATCAGTGGAAGATCAGCGAGAACAATTACATGTTCATTACATCAATCCCTTCAATTGCTCTGGTAGAGAAGGTGAAAAGAAGGTAATAGGCAGACCTTTCCGGCTTTTACCATTCATTTGTATTGCTGCTTTTTTATTTTCACTCCCATTCCAACTTATAAATTAGGCTACAAACATATATTTTGAAGCCAGAGAAGCTTCAAAATGACATACACAGCAAAAAAAAAAAAAAAAGGATTACAATAACTATTTCAGCTAAATACTGCTGCACCATAGCACAAATTTATCTCCAAAGTAGACTATTCTTGAACTCAAGAATTTTTCCACCTAGACATCCCCCATTAAAGACACCCAAATGATGTTTTTACAGCCAAAATAAATTTTACCAGCACAGATGTGTCTCCTACATTTTTGTACCCAAACTGAAGACAGGAGGAATACTTGAGGAAGTTATTTCTTTCCTCATTATTTTTTTTATCCTAAGGCTTAGTCACACCTTGCTATAGCAGGGAACTCACATTGAGGAGTTCTCTTGGGTTTGCTTGTGTGAAAGGGGCTGGCAGCCAAACTTCATCCCAGTGTAAAAGTCTGACCTTCTAAGTCTGGCTAATTCTAAAGAGGCACCACACTGGCATCTCACTGCACCCATTAGAGAAACTCCAGTATGCACCTGAAACCAGTGCACAACCATTCCTTCATATTGATCCAAGCAGTAATAATCTGGTAGCAAGTGGAAAAAAAACCAACCAAACAACAACAAAAAACACTTCAGAGGTTTAAAGTGTAAATTATGCTACACTAATGCTGGCATTTAAACTGTTAAAAAAAATAATATCTGTTTACATTAAATATTTTGGTGTTAAGCATTCTCCTAGGTGCTTTTTTTTTTTTTGCATTTTTATGTACATTTCATAAGCTAACTGTGCAAATTCACACAACCTATAACAAAGAACTAGAATTTGCGGTTGCTGTTATTCAAGACAGAAGCACCCTTGCAGATACAGGTAAGTCCTGATATTCATACTGTACTTTGCTGAGAGTAACACACCAACTGGAGAGTGGTCTGCATAAGAAAATCCCGTCACATTGAGTTGAGCCACAGTAGAAGTGAAAATAGATTTTTCTGAAGGTTACATATTAGAATAAAGGTCTGGAAATTTTGATAACATTTTTCACTTGAATAGGATAATAGAGGTCTTAAGGGAATGCAAAATTCAATTACATACACATTGGAATACAATTCTGATGGGAAGAGCTGCAGAACCAAATAAATGTAGCCTCTCTATCCTCCACTTGTTACTTTATCAGTCACCATAGTCAAAATGCATCCTTTTTCTCCCTTGAGCTGGTTTCATTGACTGATCCAATATGAATACTACAGAAGAAAACCCTCCCTCCTCTTCCTCATGTCTATGACAAAGTTCGTTAACCACTTAATGGCAACAAAATTTACACCTATAAACAAGTAATAAAGACTGCAGACTGAGGACCAAATGTCACAACAGTTTCAGCACATCTAATGGTCTCCAGATATCTCACTGGTTGTGTGTACAAACAAGTACAGAAAGTAATACGCAGTTTTAGCTCTTTCTAGCCGCTTTAAGTTTAAAACAAAGAATATTTCCCAGTAAAAACACTTGAAAACTGCAAGGACAGACAATAAATTGCAATAGGATAGTATGGACTAAACTTTACCGGATAACAGGATAAGCTAGGTTTCTTATGTTATTGCTTATTGGAAACAATTCCAATACTATTAAATTCAGATACTGAATTGCTACATTGCAGAGAAGTTTCGTATGGATTCGTTTGTTGCTCCCCATTAGATCACTGGCTGTTGGAAAGAGCCTTATTTTTGTTCTTTGGTCTTACTCCAGAGGACTGAACATTGCAGTGAAAATGCAGGCTCTTCTTTTCTGCTTAATGAACATTAACTACCACCCTGAGTGGGGAAGAGGGAGGGAGGAGGGCAAGTCAGAAGATAATGAGAACACTGTAACCCAAAAGTGAACATTGGATAAGGGAGCACATTCTTGTAGCCGGAGTGGGAAAATTAGTAGTTTCCAGTAGCATCAGGAATGCTGGAAGATGCTCAATGGCAGATCACTGAAGTACAAACAGAATAGAGGGACAGATACAAGTCCTCCTTTTGTCGTTTAAGACTTCATTTGAGCATCTAATTGTACTTCAGGCAAAAGGGGTACATTGTTCATAGAAAAAGGGGTGGAGGGAAGGCACACAGACCAGTTCATTTAATCAGGCCAGAACACAGAACTCAAAAGACTTCTTGCCTAACACTTATAGTGTATTTCAGCCATAGAGGCTGGCCCTGCCTTTATGGGGACTTGATTTAATTAAAACACATTTCAAAGTTTGAGGAATTTCATTCTTGTTTTTTGCTATCTTAGAGTTATTTAAGTAGATGAGGGAAGACTTGTATCTCAAACAGTTCAAGGAAGCAGGGAAAAACCTGAAATTCCATACAGAACCCATCCTACATAACAAGCCAGCCTTGTTTAATACATGGCTATTTTCACATCACCTCTATTACTTACATTGCAGTAACCATTTAAAGCTTTACCTATGGGCCAGGTCATCACCATTTAAAGCACTGGACAACATACCATAAGGAGTTCCTGCTGCAGAGTGCTTTCCATCTTTTTATAACAGATGCAAAAGGTAAACACTAAAATATGGAACTTTCTTTTCTCCTGTAAGGTATTAAAAATTATTCATAATTGAAACAGATGATCCTCCTCTCAAATCACAAAATCCCCCACAGTGAGAAGCACATTCTAGCCTAACAGACCCATCAATATATAACAGAGCATCATGCCTCCACTTCAGCAGCCAGCATAAAACCCCCAAAACCCACAGTCACCTCCACCTGCTGGCTTGGAAGCAGAGTTTTACTTCACCTGCTAGTGTTAAAAAGGATCAAAATGCACAAATTGCACAGTGGAGAATGCTTTTTATCAGTACAAAGGAACAACTCAGTACGTGGGGGGTGTGGAGCGATGGTGGTGTAATACTAGTTAATCCAACGCCTTTAGAACAATACATTTCCTTGTTACTTCAAATGTAAAATATGATCCCCCTCAGAAGAGCTGTTAAAGACTTGCGGTTTGGTTGGCAAGAGGAGAGCTCAAACTCACCTTTGCCAGTGCCTCCTCAAATTCAAAAATATGCTGCGATTACTGGCAAAGCATTTTCACTCTGTCTGTGTGTGGGTAGCAGCATGTGTGCACTATAACTTTCTCAACATTTCAGCAAAAGAAACATTTTAAGGTTTTAGACCATCTCAGTTGTACTACCAGCAGCCCCAGTCCCATCAATAAAAGCATTAAAAACATATGCCAGACCACATTTATTCTCCCTCATATCAAGAAAATTTAAATCTAACTATTTTATTATTATGAATGCAAAACAGTTTAAAGAATGAGTGTGTTTGGAGTCAGGTAAGTAGATTTAGTAAGACCATTGAGCTGCTGGGTGAAGTCAGAGCAGGGACAGAATGCTGGGGGCAGTTGTGCTGACACTTGTGAGCACATTGCCCTTCACAGTGAAGGAAGAAATTGCATCCTGAAGTCATGATCATTCCTCTCAACACTTAAACCTAACACTAAAACACTTCTCAGAAAAATTACAGTATTTATAAAGCAAAAAAAAGCAGCATAAATGCTGTTTTTCCCTACTACTATATGAAATAAACAATGGCACAACAATGATGTGTGACTGTGCTGCTGAGTTCAGAGGTTAGTGTTCTACAGCTTGTGCTTAATACAATACTTATAAAAGTTACTAAAAGTATCAGCAACTAAACAGTCAAAGAAGATTACCTTATCCATCTAGTTATGTGATAAAGATGATGAGCAAATGCAAACTAAGATCTTTGGGTTCTTTTGACAGCAGTCAGAAAAATCCTATAGGACCCACAATTCCCACTAACATAGGGACCACATAGGGCAGGGAAGTTGTAGAATGTGTTTTTTGTGGCACTGGTTACCTAAATCTTTTAGAAGTTCTGTTAAATTAGAGTGTTATACTATCACTTTTCTTAGAGGTGGAAGAGTTGTATCTAAACTCGTAACTGAAGGTAGCTGGAAGCAGAGAGGTCTTTTGGAGATGCTCTCTGAGCAGCTCATGCCTCTGAAGTGCTTCAAATTCAAAGGAAAACAAAAGAAAATTCTTATTTGGAATAATGCTCTCATATAAGTTCAAAATAAACAAACAAAAGTGCAGCATCATGAACCTTATCCTAAATAGGAATGATTAAACTGGGAATACAGGAATAGTCATCAGCTATCACAGGTCACTTCCTTCATACTGCTATCACAACTTAGTTGATTAGGTCTTTAATTACTTGGTTTGGCTTTAATTTAAAGAAATATACAAATTAGTACCTTCTACTCTTAATTTATCTGCTTATTCTCTCATCATGCCCTACTACGCCCTGTACTTTTACAGGCCTTAAAAGCAGATCCCAACAGTCATGTAAAATTTCTTCCACTTCAAAAGTTTCTTGCAATTCCTGGAAAGTGGTGGCAAAAAAAAAAAAATTCTGCTCTTGCTCCATTAAGTTTTACTAATTCCCTTAGTTACTAATATGCTCATTACGCATATTTACTTTGTGGTGTTGTGAGTTGTACTCAGGCTATGATAAAGCTTGGTTTATATCTTTCTTCACCCAAGTGAATGTTTAAGTTCTCTTTCATGGTTTACTTGGCACCTGAGCTCATATAAATATTTCATTAGAATACAGGATGAGAGGCATTTTGGCAATCCTCTTTAAAATATGCTAATTATAAGGGCACTGTCAGGTGAGGAAGGGAAAAAACAGACCTTTTGCAGTAATCTCAGATGTTATAGAATTGTACTTAGAAACACATAATAAATTTTCTAAACAACATTCTGCCACTGCTTTTTACTGTAAGTCTTTAGGATCCACCATACTAAAGAATTACTTCTCAGAAACCATCACTAATGTTTTAATGTTATGATAGTCTTTGAGCTTTCTACTACCAGACAAAGCATTTTGAATTATTGTCTTGCCTTTTTCAAGCCAGATACCTTAGTGTCTAAGGCCTGTTTTAAACTTGATTTATTTTTTACTCATAGTAACTTTCCACCAAGAGCTTTGCACTGACTTTGGAGCTTTGAAGAACACATCAAAAAACTCATTTTTGGGTCAAAATTTTTCAGTAGAGAGCTTTATACCCAATCATAACAGTTTTTTAGGTCTACTTGTTCGCTCCTTTGAATTACCTCTATAAGTATTCCACAAGCAAAATAATGTAGGCTGCTTAGTCACTGCTGCCATATAGCAAAAGATATTCCCAATTATCCCAGCATGTAGCTTGATTAACTTACTTCTCTCTGAGTTCCAAAAGAAACTAAAGATGTAGAAAGTCAATCCAAAACAGCCATAAGCTTGCATAATTTGTGCAAGTAAAACAGACATGTACTCATCTAAAGGCAGGAGAGGGATGAGAAACTAAAAAGTACCTCAATTCAATATTTCAGAAAGTGAAGTTATTTACCTTTTACTGTAAATTCATTACACAAACATTTCCCACTTTTACTATAGCCCCCAATCTTTTAAAAGACAAAATCAGGAGATGAAGCAGACAAAACAAAATTTTGCAGTTTGGTTTGTTATTAAACTACAATTTACTTAAGGAGCAAGGTTAAGCTTTCCAAGACCCTCAGTCCCTGATAAAAATGTAGTTTTAGGTAAGAGCACTTTGTACAGCTGGAATCATTTCAGATATGCAGGTAAATTTGGTCCCTGTCTCATAAATTGGGATAGAAACTGTGCAAAGTTTGTCCCTTAGGTAATGCAACCCAAGGTTACTATCTCGTTTACTCCACCTTTTCATAGTCATATTCATGAAAAACATTATTTCTGTATTCTATTACTATTTATGATTATATGAGGGTCAACACAGCCACAATAAAACAGGGAAAAACTGATAAACTTGAGAAGAGTGTTTGTTTGGGGCTCAAAGAGCTCATGGTCTATAGCAGCATAATCCCCTCCTCTTTTTTTCTTCCTTTATTAAAAGGGTTTTTTTAAAATTTAGTTTTGATCCTCACAAAGAATTTTACGCCAACATTTGCAAAGAAGCAGGCCTGTCTTAAACACTTTGAAAAGGAAACACTTTTCACTAAATTGCATTTGGTTTTGTCCATAACTTAACATAAAAACCATAAAAGTAGAAAAAAAATATGACAGAACATGGCATGAAGATTTTATCTGCCCATGGATAATGAAGTTCCTCCATCAGTACTCACATAATTTTTCAGTTACAATAAATAACAGGTAGAAGTAGCCCCATCCATTTTCAAAATGAAGCAAAATTTTATCAATTACAATTGATCAATTTAACATCCACTCTTCTGAATGCTACGGTAACTATGAAGCATTTTTGGTTTTTAAGCAGTCTGAGGTAAGAGTCAAACTGCAAGACAAAAAATTTTATCTGCTGACCAAGTTTCTAGTTCTCTTGAATACATAAGCGAATCCAAGAGAAAGTCAAAAAAAAGTGAAAAGGTTTAACCATTACCATGTATTGAGCAGAACTGTCTTAATTTGGGGAATTTTTACATTTATTAATTTGCTCCCAATTAGACACGCTTCTAATCACAGACCCTGATGTTGAGAAAAAAAGAAACCCAGGACAAGGAAAATAAATGCTGAAGCTAACCCTTTTTCTCCCTGAAGCCCCTTGCACCATGTTCACATACCAGCACAGTAAACCCCAAGTAAAACTTGATCATTTCCCTTACTTAAGTTTGAGGAGAGAGGGGAAAAAAAAAAAAAAAGCATCTTTCACTGCCTAACAAAGGAAAGTAGTTTTAACTTGTCTAAGCTGAATGAAGGGTTGGGAGAAAAAGTGTGCACAGCAGCTTTTTTGACTGCAGCCACAGTATAAATATTTTACAAAGGAAAAGACTGCTTGGTGTTCTGTTAGTTTATCCTATAGTTCCTAACCATTGCAATACCTCAAGTCTTGCTAGCCTGGACCCAAATCTAACTTATTTTTTTACTGTTATTATGTCATATACAGCAAATACTGTGTATATGATAGTATTTTTTTTGTAAATTGCTGTGTATCAGGAAGCCTGCAAAACATCCCTACACATATTGAGACAATTTTTAGAAGCCATTATCCATAGCCATTTCACTGCAGACATACCAGTAGATCATCTCTTTTTCTGGCTTATTTGAAACAGTTCTAGTGATTCCAGTATTTAAAGGAAAAGCTGTATTTTTTGGTGAGATAAGAAGACATATAAAAATATGCACACATTCCTATGGATTTATATCAGTTTGGTGAAAATTTAGCTATGTAGGTAGACAAAAATAAAAAGTTAAAAATAAATATCAGTGTTGTACATTCTTAACAGAAATAACATACAGGAAATGAGCTAATATTGTTATAAATAGTCAATGTATTAAATATATCCATTACAAGAAATTAGTTCATCTGTTTGGATAACTCCAAGCAAGCAAAGAGGAGCCAAATCCTGTTTCTCAATAACAAGAAAAAAAAAAATATCAGGGTAATATACTCAGTATGGAGTCTGAAAAATAAGGTTTCTGATCTACTTTTGTTCAGACCTATTTAGCACACTGAGATTCAAGTTAGAATGCAATCTTTAAAGAGGATTATTACCCCACTGTCCCTCCCATGGATTCTTAATGGCCACTTCTTTCCAGACTTGGAAAGATTCAAGATAAGAGAACAACCTGATAAATACTACTCTCAGTTCAGGTGCAGTCTCACCTCTTTCATCTCCAGCTTTTTTTTTTTTAATATGGCTGTAGACAAATAATTTTGACCTCTCTGTGTGATGGCACCAGTACCTCAATCCTGCACTTCCCACGGTGGTCCCTCACCATATGCAAAGGGCTGACTGAACAATAAAGAGACCAGTGGGGGCAATCACAGCTCCGTGGGAAAACATGCTACCTTTAGAACGAGGAAAAGGTCAGACATAGCCCTAGGACCCCAAGTGTGACACTACAGCGTGACAGAACACATTTCTGTCTGTTCCAGGGTCCCTCTGGAGCTTTTGCAGAGACAAAGACAAGGCAAACTCTGGGACTCGTGGATCTGTCTGTGGAGGTGACAGGCGGAGCACTGTCCCAGCACTGCCTCCTGAGCCCAGTGCAGGTGAGGAGCTGCAGGAAAGCAAAAGGAGGGTGCTGGCAGCAGAGAAGCAGAGCCGCTGGGTGGCAGGGCTTTGGGAAGGAGAGATGAGCTGTACAAAGGCATGGCAGAGCCCTACACCCAGCAGGGTACCCAGGGGCACTGCTGCAGATGCTGCCCTCTCCAGAAAGCAAAGGAGGATTCAAGTCCTTTAACTGCCTACACAGGAGGCAGATTCAGTAATAAGATCAGGGTCAAGGCTTTCCTTTCAGCCCTGCTAGGCCCTTGCCAACTGAAGGTCAGGGAGCCAAAACCAACAAGCACAGAACGCCTTAAAGACACTGATGCCGTGGGTAAGACAGCAGGGGTTATCCTACAGGGAAAGTGAGGCAGGTAACCTACAGTAGAATAGACCTATATATCTATTGATAAAATGGCAATGAATCCCATTCAAAGATTAATTTTTCTCCTCCGAGGTTATTATTGCCCATGCATCCATATGATTAGAAGAGTCATTAACATGAAATCTAATACTAAGGCATACAATCTATCTCCAGTTGTTCAACCAAAGTGAAGATGACACAAAGTATTTGAAGACGATGTTTATTTGTGCTTTCTGAAATTAGAACATAAATTTATTTTCAAATAAAGTATTTGTCTCCAATATTTGTTGATGATTTTTACTTTTCAGTCTACTTCTAGAGAAATATCACATTGTAACAAGTGCTACATTTGACAACTATAAATAGAATTCTCATTTTGTTTTCCAGCAAACTTCTGAGAGCAAGAGAGGAACAAGCCTGCTGGTCAGCAACAGTATCTCACTTGGACCCTAGTGCTAGTGACAAATACAGATTTCGGGCACAGCTTAATCCTTTCTTAGGAAAGAAACACCTCTTCCCTTTATGAAATATTCATTCCTATATGGTGGTCAAAGCAAAAAAGGAAGGTTTTTAGTAAAAGTTAGACCAGCCTTAAAGTTTTTTGACTTGGTACATCATAAAAGAAAGCAAGGAAAGCTTAAATTCAGAGGGTTATTAAAAGATCTAAGAAATCCTGCTGGCTCAACTTCTATAGCACTATTAATAAAGATGCTTTTGTAGGTAAGATAAAAAAAAAAGATTAAAAGGAACAACGGATGAAGTGATGATTTTAGACTGTATGTAATGTAAAAGGTGAAACTTATTCTCTGAATGCTAACATATTAAAGGACATTTTGCTAATATTAGCCGTGATGACACGAAATCTGATTTTCTGATTGTCAGAAAGTGACTTCTGGTATATATTTAATTTTGTTCTTAAAGATGGATTTGCTTTACACTGTCAGATGCACAGTTAATCAAATATAAAATGTGAAAACACTTTCCCCAGTTTCCCAATTTCTTTACTAGGTCTGGATAAATTTGATTTGCTAATGTTTTAAGCACACACAAGATAAATCCTGAGCTGTAATTTTCAAATTAATCTAAATGTCAAGGCTCTCTGCTTGTTAGTCAATGAGTGGAGTATTTTTAGTGTTGTTGTAGGTCCAATCTAAACTCTTCAGACGAGCACCTACAATTTTTTAATATTAAAAAGGGTGAGTGATCGAAGCCCTATTTTAGTCCTGTAGGGTCTGCCAATGTCTTGGCCATCTGCCTTTGCTTGAAAGGCATCAGTTGTCCCATGTTCTTTGATCAGATAATTCTTGCTTCTCTGCTCATTTTCTTGATCTATTACCAAGGAGCTCTGTTGATTTTTTTTTTTTAAACATGAAGACTAATCACCCTCAGCTTAAAGAAAAAAAAGCAAAACAACACACTTCAGTTACAAGTTGTGTTGTACACCACTGCAAAGAAACTAGAGAACGGAAACCAATATGTTACATTTCTGCAGAGACTTTTCTTTTCCCTGCCCCATTTTTTTTACAGCTTGAAAGAAGTCTTCTGCAACAGAAAGGATAAGAGACATAAATAAGTCAGTGTTGAGTAAACCAAAAAGCATGACTCAGTGACAAGTTTCCACAAAACAATAAAAGCGGAAAAAAAAAAAAGGTAGCTACAAAGTAAAACACCAAAGCCAGAAGTTATGCACATTTAACCACAAGCCTCAATTTACTGCAGTCATCTCACATTTCCCCGCAAGCACAGAGAGGCATCCAATTCACCTAAAATTGACCTTTTGCTGCAGAAAATGATGGTTTGATTAACTCTGGCTGAGTTGATAAGTGCATCACTTGTTGTAGCTCCCGGCTCACTCTCTCTGCTTTCAGGGGCTCCATTTTGTGAGAGTGAACTCGAAGGGCCTGGGCACACCAGCTCCTCTCCTGAGCGCTCCACCAACACGTGCCAGAAGGATGCCACCCTCTTAGGGACAGAAAATAAACCCACTGAGCTAAGGGACACCCTCCACACCATGCCCAGTGCCACCAGGGAGCCCGTGGCATGCCCAGCTTGGGGCACGGACAAGAAGACCACACTTTGGGGGTGATCACACATCCAAGGAGTGCTGTTCCCACTGGGAAAACTGACAGCCAGGGAAAGGGGTCTCGTTCTTCCCCTTGCAACAGAGTGACCAAGAGCTCTGTACCAAGCCTGTGCCAGCACTGTGCCACAACTCCTTTTATTTGGTGGGTCATTTTCCACTCTGTTGTGGTGCTCTAAAGGAAATCAGCACAAAAAGACTTGCATTGGTGTCTTTTCTGATTCTTGCCATTCAGCTTATTTTCATGGAAAGAGGCCTCAGCTGCCTGCTCCCCTCAGGACAGCTCCTGTTAGGGAAGCAGCTGACCTTGGGATTCACCTAGAATGGGCTAGCAAGCTTGGAGTCCCAACACCAAGAAAAAAAGCCATAACACACTAACACTCAAGCAAGAGAGTGCTTCGATATCACTTCACTTGAGTTATTCTTTACCCACCTGACTTGCCAGACATAACTGTCTAAAAAGACAACAAGTTTTATCTCACAAGAAGTGGATTCACACATGAAAAAAATATTAAGCGCAACTAGCCCAGTCCCAGGGTAAGGAGGAAGAAAAGGGATGACTTTTAAAGAGAAATTTATCCTCCACAGGCCCAAGAGACTTGATCTATATGTAACTGATTACAGAAAGTGCACCAAGCTGGTTGGCTCTCTAATAGACAGAGGATGTCACACAGGGAATACCGAGGGAATACCTCCCAGATGCCATATTTCTTTTACACAGGCTACATGGAAAGGTGGCACCCACAGGGAGGGACAGACAGAAGCAGCATCCAGTGACTTGAAATGAGCAGGTTGCCAAAGTAAAACACAGATTGTGCCTTTCTTCTGGGTGGCACATGAGGGTCCACAGACTTTCAGTCAAGTGTCTCATCTGTCATCTTGTAGAGAATTATCTGTTTTATAGCAATAGAGTTAAAAACCCCAGCCCTAAAAATGATTAAATTTTTCTCTTGAAAATGAGGTAAAGGACCAAGCTTCATCAGAGCAGATAAAAATAGAAAAGAATAAATAAGAATTATATTTAATCAGATGGGTTGTTAATACTTATTTTAGAGGACTAAAATTAAGCTAAGAACTCTGCAAAGTAACTATAAGGGTATTGCAAAAAAATATTCTCTCATTCAGTTCTAGGCAACTTCAGGTTAATAAAATTTTTATGCATTCTGATCTTCTTGGACTCAGTGACTAAGCACTCACATAGATAAAATTCTAGAGGATTAGGTTTTAGAGGTAGAATCTTTATTCCAGTAAAACTCCTAGACACTAGAGCATCCTATGCTACAAAGCAAAAGATAATTTTCATAAATTTAAATAGCAGTAACTAGGAATTACAACTGTGGAAGCCAAAGAGGAGCTATGAGTGCTTTATCCAAATGATCTTTTTTTCTTGCAAAATCCCATGGCATCTATCATGTACCTTTGTAGTGGCATATCTAACATTAGTAGAAAGTGAATTTCAAACTAGGTATGATCTTTATAAAATGCAGGTACAGGAGAAGCTCTTACTAGCCTTTATAGTTCACTAGTGTAGCAGTTCTGACTATGAAGGGTCCTCTAAAGTGGAATTGCAATCTTCATGGGTTAATAAAGCAACAGAAGCCTTCAGGAGGGATGATTTCTACATGCTATTTTCGTAGTGTGCATGCAAAGGAAGAAAGTGGGAGGAAAACACAAATGGACTTAAGCATATTGGTTTACCAAAGGGAAAAAAAATCAGACTAAATATAGTAAAAACAGAAACAAGATTCCATTTTTAGAGAAACTAAACTTAAAATGCAGGTTAGATGAAGATTTCTCTTACACTAAACCTGTGGAGAGTAAAAAGGAACAAGACCATTCCTTCCCTGACATCTCCCATGATTCTTTTGTCGTTTCCCTTCCAAAAATCACGTTATAGTTTCCAAACTTTGGGCAAGTCCTCAGTAGTTACAGAAAAAGGTTGTATCTAAGGCCAGCAAAACTGAAGTTACCACATTAGCAATTCTAGCCAAGTACTTTGAAGAAGCAGCTGGTAGAGAATGGGGGAGGAGGGAGCAGCAGGGCAGGGAAATTTAGACAGGATTTTTTTGGCCATTGAAGTGTTACTGATTCTTCCAGGCCCACTCTCAAAAACGTCATCACATTACCAGCCTCAGCTTGCATTACCTATTAAATGCAGAGCAGCAACACATCCACATTCACATGTTCAAGTCAGGAATCACAGAATCATTAATGTTGGAAAAGACCTATAAAATCACAGAGACCAACCATTAACCTAACAGTGCCATGTCTGCTACTAAGCCATCTCTCTAAGCACAACATTTACACATTTCTGAAGTTCTTATGTGACTATCAGCAAGGAGATCCCACCCTGGCAGCAGTTTCAGCCTCATCCATGCAGTCATCTCAGACCAACAAGAAGTTATCCTCCACTACCTGCTGCTGCCACACTGAGGGCAGTGCAAGGCAGATGTGTATTTCATTAACTCCCACAGCATCCTGGCCAGTTCTGATATGCTTTAGCAGAATTGGTTAGGGTTTGGTTTGTTTTTTTCCTTTAGATAAGTATTAGGCACTACTTCTAAATGCCACTTCAATTATTTTTCAAGAAATGGTACAGCCACACAAATTCAGATCAAGCAGGAAAACAGGAATAGTACATTATTACTTTATGTTTCAAGATGTATGGAAGCCCCACTTCAAAACAGACATTCCCAAACCCAGCAATCTGAAATGGCTTACACACTTGGCCTCTGCTTTATATTTAATGGTTTACTCCTCTGCCATTCTGCAGAATTATTCTGAAAGAACTAAGATTAATTAAATCAGTATGTTTTCAATATTGATTTTCAAAATATACTACCTCATGATTCTACAACAAGCTTAACAGATTTATTCTTGGCTTTTTAATGAACAACCATCCTTTATTTAGCTCTAAACAGAAGTTTCATATCTTTGAAATATTGTTAGAGCTTCCCTTGGTGTTACCTGCCCTCTGCTTTGAGCTACTTAATAGCTTGAGCCCCTTTGAAACCACAACTCTGTTATTAAATGCTAAATAAGTGTTTGATGCGTTTGGTTTGGTGTTTCCCTCCACTCCCTCTGCCCATGTACTGACATTTGTCCTTTTCTTAAGCCACAGAGTGAATGCAAGCCTATTAAGCTGCAACTAAGAAAATACACGGAAAGAAGAATAAAATCTCATACAGAAGACAGAACCATCTTGGAAAAGAGGAATAAAGATGATTTTCTTCTGAGACCTGTGGGGTTTTTGGATTATATAAAGTCATTAGTAATTTTTTTTTTTGGGAGGGGAAACGTTTGTAAAAAACATTTGCAAATATACATCTCTTTTTTAATGAATCTAATGTTTTAAAAGATGTTCTGCAGATATAGGTAGGTTACATGAAAGTTTGTCACTGTCATTTTCTCAGCTAGATTCTTCAATCTAATTCCTGTTCTGTTGCATGTTGTAAAGAGTGGTATTAAATGGCATTTCTGGGCATGTTCTTGCTAGATTTTAAAAACCAGAAGTAATAGCGAGAATAAATAAATGTGCACAACATAAATGGAAGGTGGCACATCCATAAAAAAACACCCCAAACCTGCTTCCACTATGCTGAACTACAAAATATGAATCATCTGGTTAGCCTTGAATAGAAAAATATAGTTTAGGACTAAAACTAACTGCAAATGTCAGAACACCACAGATGAAAACATTTTGATAGACCAATAAACACATTTAGGACCTTATGCTGTGGTTAATTTTAGCAATTTTGCCTCAGTCAGAAGCAGCACTCGGTTTACAAATATTTAGTAGGTCAAGTATGAAGTGTCCTTTGGAAAATTCTGTGTAGAACATTTTAATAATAAACTAAACATTTGTCCTAATCTTATTCTAAATAAACACACAAAGACAACATAATCCTTCAGAATTAACCTTTTATCAAATGCAAGTACTCAGTAAAAGAAGAGTAGCTCTTTCTCAGCTCATTTTTCTTTCCTTGGGATGTTACTTTGCAGTTTTTCCATTTAATTTAGTTTAGACCCAAAGAAGCATCCAATTCCAAGCTCTTCTCTGTGAAACCACACTAAAGAGTAGCCCTTATTCTCCAGCATAGAAACAGAAGAACAAGCAGAGATTTGTGCCCTAAAAACCCTAGGTGTCAAAAGTGGTTCCTAATATACTACCACAGATGTCTCCATGCCTGACTTTAGGTGTGACAGGGAATTGTTCTGAATGGAATTCATCATGTTCAGAGGAAACAGGCACTGTATAACAACCACACAGAGGTCACTGAAATGGGGGTGGGGGGAAGTGATTAAATGGCACCAATTATGTGGAGTTTTTTTTCAGAGTGGGCCAGAAAAAAGGTTCCTTTAGTAAGAGCAGAACAGCCAAACCCCAAGTAGTGGTACTATAAAGCTCTTCTTAGATGATCACGAATATCACCTTTCTTTCCAAACATCAATAGAATAAATTCAGACAAACCTGAACATTTCATTTTTTCTCCACTTCTACTCATTTTGTTTTCTAATTTCCTTGTATTGATACTGCTCTGGAGATCCACTTTCCAAGAAACAGACGATAGGGGCTCGAGTAAAACCTTGAGTCATCTTTTCTTCCCTTGCTGAAGCTGGGGTGTGTGCACCTTATCTCATTACACGACCAGATGGGGAGGCTTATTCCAGCTCTTGGAAGCCTGATTACATAGGTGGCATGCAGGGAAAGCTAATCAGAGGATCCTTTCCACTAAGCGAATCCTGGAGTATGGTTGTCAATAGACTGAAATCAGCAGTATGGAGATGGAATTCCAGAAGTTTGTTCTACTAATAACGACAATCTGTGGCTTATAAAAGCAGAGGTGTACTAAAAATACTCAAGGGATTAACTTAAAGAGAGGAAATATCAACTGTGAACTCCATGGCTTTTCTCAATAAGTGTCAAAACCCCAAAGCTATTGAAACATTGTTTTTTGCATTTAATATTTACAATGCTGTGATAGTAGCAATGAGATAATTATAGCACTTCTGCTACCGAGGCCATGATTCACCAAAGCCAAACATCAAGTCATTATTTCTGTCATTCCGCTAGAAGGGGTGAGAAGGGCTAAAGGGAAGAGGAGAGCAGTGTAAGCTTTTTACTTTGAGATGCTGTTTACAGAAGCAGAATATTTGTTTCCAACACAAAGCGTTTCGCATCTTGTGCAGCTGAATTACTGTGGAGTTTTTGCTACCCCCACCCTATTGGTTTTTTTCCTCCCTTCATCTTGTTAATGAACAACTCTAAAGACCAATGCCACATGCGAGAAGGCGGAACATGAAGGGCACAGTCAAGATGTCAATTTGTGAAGTGCCCCAGGTTTTGAACCTGGGCTACTGCAGGCTCTGTGGAATGTAATTAGCTGCTTTGTGGTGATAATGCACAGCATAACTCTTCATGTGGTGAAGCTAACCATGCCACACAACACTGCTCTGGGAATTGTAATAGGGCATCTTTGCTACCTATGTATATGGCAGCCCATTTTCCCAACGTTATCCATGTCTTTCAGAGATATGGCAATTCAGACTAACCCAAAAACCCCTTAAATAAAACCATTTCTAGGATTGTGCTGTGGGATTTCTTGAAATGTCGTATTTTTGAACAGGATGAAACAAGCAAAACATTGGGAGCATCATCAATTAAACAGGTACTTTCTGCTGATCACAATTGTGCAAAAATTTAGTCTATGTACCGATTTGGCAACAATATAGAGTAACCTATTTTTCAGAAAGCATTGTGTCAAGTTAATTGGAAGTAAAAGCTTCCCTTTAATATCTTCTGAATGATTCCCTGCAACATGATCTGATGTTTTCATTTCTGCATGAATATAAATAGGAAACTTTACTACTTATAAATCCAAGGTGATCAAGTCTCTCTCCTCTTCTCAGTTGCCATGCTGAAAAATATAAAGTACAGTAGTAAGCTGCAAGATGAATGAGGAAATTCTTGACTGGCATTAGGTGCTGGTAAAGCTCCAAAGCAAGTACTGTTCCATTTTTGGGCAACATGAGTCAAGAAAAATACAAAACAGTTGGGATTGAAAGAAGTTTAAAAGGAATAACAAGCATGATCAAGGTTGAGAGGAAATGATACAGTTTGGTCTAACAAAGACTGAAGGAAGATGTGTGTAACAGCTTTTCTATCTTTTACACCTTAAATTATTAATTAGTAGAGAATAAACATTTTTCCACATCTGATGAAGATAAGGAAAGCAGTAGTGGGTTTAATAGCAGCAAGGGACTTTCAGGTGAAGTACATAGCACTACAGATGGCTAAGTGCTGGAAGAGATTGCCTGGGGAGGCAGCCGAATTTCCGTTATTATATTTAGAACAAGCTAGATAAATATACATCAGCAATAACACAGGAAGGCCTGATTCTACCTTGGGGCTGAACGCGAAGAGTGACCTCTTCAAGATTTCTTCCCAGTCTATTTTACAGGATTTCTGTTAGGATTCTTTGCTATCTGGCCTTCTCAGACCCCAGCAAGCTCCCTGCTTGAATGCACGACAGGTTTTCACTGTTACCCAGATGAGAAACTAGCAATTGACTCAGGTCGTGCCATGCTGAGGCGCCAGAAGTTTGCTGGCAAGTCAGCACTATTAGTGGAAAATCCTTTGAGATTTCTGCAGTAGTACAAGATTTAAAAGCTTGGATTTACAGAGAGAGTTGTCCAGTTGTGAATGTGGACTCACTGTGTTTCCTGTCAAAGCACATAAGGCCCATTTCAGACCACTAATCCTCATTTATAGGGTAATTTAATTCAAATCAACTTTATATTAGTAATATAAATGTTCCATTAGCCAAGCTGGATGGGATTGTGTTAATATTGAGTTTGTTTGTAATCATATAGATAAAAATAGTACGAAATGTTATGCAAGTCCTAACTGAGTTCTGTTTGTGATCCAGTGTGGCACAACATTATCTTTGTACTTGATGCAATTACTTCCATTATCTTCTCATAGGTATTCTACACAGAAAATCTATAATTATTTCAAAACCTGTTTTTATTTTCATAGTCCTTCATTGCCTGAACTAGTAGACAATTTTCTCAGGACCAAATATGAAAAAGCAAGATAAACCTTCCTTAAGAAACCACAACATCACAAATCCCACTGTTCTTCAAGTGCAGACTTCATCTCCTCACTTGGTAATTAAGTGCATAGAAGAGGATTAATACATTACAAAAAGAAATGACCTAAAATATTTCTGAAGAAGCACTTCGCATGTTTTCTGGATGTGCTGAGAATGGCCAAATTGCACAATTCCAAATCTGTGCTCCAAATTTCTGAAAAACACTTTGAGGAAATTTTATTAGTATTTTCATAAAAAGGGTGAACTCTAAAAAGGAACCTCACTGCAACGTATAGGCACACGTCAAGGAAGCCAAACACATGAAAGGCTTTGGTGCTTTAACCTTTGGTTGAAAGAATGTCTGTCTGGAGCTTTAATCTCTAGCAGCAAAATAGGCTAAGAAGAAGCTTCCAGTACATTGAAAGTTAATTATAAGTTAAGAGTTCAAGACAAAACTTATCAAATTAGAACAAGTTACAAGAAGGTCTTCGCTGAAGATGCACAGAGTATATTTAGATACAGACCATCAAGGATATCTTGAGATATGAACTGTTATGTCTCATCCAGGTAGTTACATTAGCTAAAAGAAATAATTTTTCTGTGGGGTAATTCAGCATGGAGAGAACATGACACTGTTGGGGCAAACAGTGCTTCCAATACCCCAAACTGCCTCACTGCCCAAGCAATCAAGCTTGGGCATTTCTACATGGTACTATTTTATGCCATGGAAATGTGTCTTAAAGGAACATGAATCACATAGCCTAGCAACAGGAAACACTAGCGAGGGTATTTCTCTTTTACATAGAAATTGAAGGAGGATTAATTAAAAAAAAAAAAAAAAACAAAAACAAAACCAACACACAGTTCGACCAACCCACAGAAGACAAAAGAAGACTGACAAAAGAAAAAGCTGGGAGCATATTGCTTGTGAAAAAGTCACAAGTTCAACTGTATTTAGAACAGTGGAATCACAATTTGAACAGCCTTTCTGTAAGAATGGAGGGGAGCAGACAAAAAAAAAAAAGTTTGTCATTTTTTAGAAGACTACTTCAAATTAATTGCTTTAATGCTGACTACATATCAGCTGACACCTTCACTTGTATAGGCCAAGCAGGGATGGGCTCACCAAATTATAAGAATAGATAAGATATAAATTCAAGAGCAGTTCCTACTGAATGAGAGAAAGCATAAGGACAGGAAGGAAATGAAACACATTACCCACAAACTGCTTCTAAGATGACCTGAAATCACATTTCACTGAACAAGTTATGCAACTAATGTGAGAGGAGGTATACATCTTTTGAAGAGAAATGGTGTCCTTCACACCAACTCCCTCGCACAGGCATCCAGTTTGGAAGCAGGGTGGCAGAGAAGGACCTGGGGGTCATGATGAACAATGCCAACAATTCACCAGTGCCACAAAGGCAGCCAGCAGTGTCCTGGGCTGCATCAGGATGTGTCCCCACCAGAGGGAGGTGGTACTTTACTGGTGCTCAGCACTGGGGAGGCCACACCTGTGCCCATTAGAACAGTCTAATCAATGTATGTAAATAGCTGAAGAAAAGGTCTAAAGACAGTGGATTCAGGTTCTTTCCAGTGGTGCCTAGTGACAGAAAAAACAACAGTGGGCACCAAATTATTGTGAGGATGACTATACACTAACATGAGAGACAGTCAGATATGATGCTTCAGGCTGTTTCTTTAGCTGATGAAAAGGAAACTGTTAGGCCTATACTCATAGCTGAGCTTGAGCTTCCACTCACAGGCCATTGAAATTACTTATTTTTCTTGACTATTCTTTGAATTCTTAGAAACAGTTTTGAGCTACCCTCCACCTACTTCATACTTTCATAGGTTGAAAGCCCTGCAAGGTAATTGAAATTAGAGTGGCCACACTCCATGAGAGATCAGCCTGTACAAATCATCCACTATTTCAGTGTCAGAAAAATAAAGCAAATTACCTTGAATTCCACTCTTACTCCTGCCTCCCTTCACTTTGGGAACCAGTGGTTTAACTCCTCCATCACAGAAAACAGCTGGGGTGATAAAGACGAGGAAATAAGGTTCTGACAAACACCACCAGCCCAGATGGAGTAAACACCACATTAAACTAAGAAGAAAATAAGAATCTGCCTTCAACTAACACCCTCAGATTGAGAAACACTGGTTTACACCAAGGAAAGTGAATAGATCGTAACTAAAAGGCAGGATGTTACCAATGGCTTATATCTATGCTATTTTCTCTAAGGTACTAGAAAATTTTTGATTGAGTTCATGAGAAACACTGAAAACCAGACCTCTCTTCCCTTGTCATTAGTATAGACTATGTTAACCTATTTTTTCAGCAAAGCTCATAACTTGTCATTTTTCAGAGTCACGTAATACTTACATTTAAAAAGTATAATTTCATAGCTTTGGGAAACCAGTATAAAATAAACTAAAGCCCTCAAATAACCACAACAAAACACACAAAGCAACACGATAAGCCACTCAAAACAGTATAAGATATTGATACATCACTAAATGCTGAACTTTATACTGGTAAAAAACTTCATCTGCCATAGTGGTGAGTACATTTTCAGGGAATCCACTAATTGCAATGGAAGTTCAGGGTATTTACCACACTGTACAATACAGCCAAACTGAATGTCACCACTGAGCTTTCTCATCTTTATTTTCACAATGTTAACTGATAAATGTTTATGACAATTTTCACTTGAACAGAGTCCATCAATAATTTAAGAAGAAATAAAATATTGCTAGCAAAATGAAGGAGTTTCTCCTTTCTCAGAGACTTTTCCCTTCATGTCCTCCATGTTAAACCTGGCACATCACAAAGTGAGAGATGAATTTTATGAGGATTGATTCATGCCAGTCTCTAAAGAGTAATTAAGTTCAATAAAGGCCTGTCAATATCATTTGTTATCAGTTGTCACTTTATATCATGTATAAAAGGTACAGATGCACACAGAGATGGACAAAAACCACAAGGACAGAAAGTGCAATTCAGCTTGGAGAGGGAGGTGGAAAATATTAAACACTTACTAGGACTGAAGTCACTGCCTCACCTTAAAAACTGTTATGAACCACCCCTAAAAGCCAGTCCTCAGTCAGCAGCCAAAACCACAAATACTCCCAAAATGAAAGGATTATAACTCATTATTTTCCTCTCTGCAAAGGACATACATCCTATGCTCACCTGTCTGCAGACCCAAACCTTATAGAATCTTCTTAAGGCATTGGAAGAGGATAAGAGAAAGAGAACATATAAAAAGAATAATTGCCCTCTTTTCCCTCAAGTGAGCACATGCTCTCATGCTTAATACAGGCACCTACATGATGAGAGCCATAAACCCAAACTCACACTCCAAGCTTTAGGCTAGTTATCCCATCTCCTGAACGAAGCATTTCAAATAGGAAGAGCCCGCAGATAAAAAAAAAGCCACAATAACAATCCTTTCAAAACTGTTTTGGAAGCAAGAAGAGCATTCCATTCTGTCAGCAAGCCAGAGATTCTGTGCTGTTAGAAAGCACATAAACACTTACATCAAGATGAAGTAGTGCTGCAAGCTGCTGGTAGCAGAACTCCAAGTGCTTTAATCCCAGCAAGAACACCAAGCGAAGAGAGATGAAACTCAACCTACAGCCTTTGTTTTGTAGCACTCGCCCATTAACCAGTCCCAGAGAGATGGAGTCAGAAAGTTTTCTGGAGAAGGCTGCCTGGGAAAGTGTTCTACCCTTCCCCTGAGTTTTAATTCACACTCTCTGATTAATACAGCTGTACCAGGAGCTGAGGGCTACATGGCCTAGTGGGGAGCACCTGCCCTTTCAAGGTTAAATGAGTTAAAGTTAATTGAGCATCAGAAACTCAAACTTCAAGGGATGTTATGAAAAGAGAGGACCTACTAAGTTAAAAAAAAAAAGTCTTTACATGTGGAAACATAGTAGGGCCTCTGGGATACATAGACTTGAACATTTAACAAAATAGCAGGTGCCCAAGAATGAAGTTAGGGGGTTTTTTGTTGTGTTTGAACTTTCAGAGTGGGAAGGGTGGATGCTGATAAAGAACAGCTGGTGGCTGAGACTGGTATGCAGCAGGTGATCCAAGAGAAAAAATGGGACTGGGTTTCAGCTTTTGGGGAAAGGAGTGATGGCTCTGTGAAATACGGTGGAAGTTGGGTGATGAGTTTTTTTCATGGGCTGCTAGATGGCTCACTCATACTAAGTGTCATGACAGAGAGAAGCTAAATACTCTTAAAATCCTACTGTTAAGTGCCAAACTCCCTTATATCGTTTTTTTTCTTTCCTACCTCAGAACAGATCTTCTGGCCAAATTGTGATTGGGCCCAGATGCACAATCTGAATTGGAATTACTTTATTATGTATGATATTCATCTCATAATGAACCATTACTCACCATTTTATATTCTCATATTCCTATCAATGATCTAGAAAAGAAAGGTTTATCTACATCCTGTCCACTTCATTTAGGATGTAGTTCTCAGGCTTTCATTTGCAGATCACTGGAGGCACAGAGAGTAGTTCTTTGTTTTTTTAAGAAAATCATTGTTCTGTATATAGTGAGGTTTTTTAGGAGTCATACTTCAGCAATGACTTTTAGAAGTTTTTAGGTGATTTCATGACCAATTAATCTGAAATCCCTGCACAGTTTCTCTTTTCCGGTGCTTGAAATAGCAGGTCCACATCTGTTGCTGGTAACTGTAGAGTAATTATTCAGCTTTCACCACAATTTACAAACAGGAGCAAATAAAATAGCAGAGGCTAAAGTGAAATGAAAAAGAGAGGTTTGGTCTGTGAAATTTTCAGCCAGTGGGGGAGATTTAGTATCAGTGGCCAGGGAAATAGAAGAATATACGTAGAAAGAGTCAAGCATCATCAATGTAAATTAACACATGAAAAGGGAATATTCTCCTTTTTTTTTTTTCTTTTTTTTTTGTTTTATGGCAGAAAGGTTTTAAAATTCAATACAATTTTTCAAAAATTGTTGATTCTTTCAAAGATTTTTCTGCCTGTTGTAAAACCTGCAGGGGGGAATATCTACATAAACTCTTGATGTCTTCATTAAGCCATTATCTATTCTAAGAACACTCAATTATCATGATCATCATTAGCATGTTTTATAGCATGTTCATTTGTTTTTCCTCCTTCTGAAATGTTAATCAAAGATTAAATTTACTGTAAATCAATCAAAAAAACATTTTCTTCATTTTAAGTTTAATCACAAAGTGCTGTAGTGTATAATAAATGAAATACAAAAATACTGAGTCATTGTTGTCAGTTCCTTTAATAATAATGTGAAAAATCTTGAAGGTTATAGAGCTACTCCTTGGAGCATAACCTACAGTTCATTTTCCTTTCTTTAAATTAATATATTTTAAAACATATATATAAATTTCTTATTTGTATATTATAAGGTAACTTATTTCTACCTCACCAAGTTAATAACATATTTGAAGCCTTAAGAACTTGTATATTAGAAAGTTTGTTCCTAACCACAAAAAATATGTTAAACGACCACCGAATTAAAATATCTAGGCTAGTTGAACAGCTTCCCTTAAGGAAGAAACACATTTAAAAATCAACTTATTACCAATGTAATTTCAGTTACTCTTCTGGCTGCATTGTTGGAAATATTTGGTAAAATATCGTAATCTTATTATTACAGTTGAAAAGAACTTGTACATGAATCAGGCCCAAATTTCTGATATCTAAATATTGTAAACACTCCTCAAAATCCAGTGGAAATGCTGGACCGTCACGCATGTAAATATTTAACTGGAGTGTGCATAGAGAAGACTCAAATCCACCTTAAATAATATTTGGAAAGTGAAAGCGTACTTTACATTAATTTCACTACAATAATGTTGAGTTTACGGCCTCAGAAGGAGAGAGCAGGTTGTGAGTGACAGGAAATTTGAACTGTCTTTGAAAGTGTGGTGAGCTGACCTTGCCTGGCTGGCAGATGCCCACCCAGCCACTCTCCAACTCCTATTCCTCAGCAGCACAGGAGGAGGAAATATGAATATGAAAATAGGAGCTCACAGAGCTGTTTCTCAGACTTTCCCCCTCGCTTCTCACTGGTGGGCAGCACTTTGTCCCTCCTCACAAGCTCTCCTCAAGACATCTCTGTTGTGACTGCAGGACTCAGCTGTGCCCTGGAGCAGCTCTGTTGGAGCTGGTTGGAATTCTGTGTGTTTGGGATACTCCAAGTATTCCACTCTACAGTCCTTGAATACACAGCACTCTGAGGCTTAACTTTCAGGCTTTTAATAAAATAGTTGAATGTCATAGAATAAGACAGTTTCCTGGTAGCATGAAAAATTATAACATAATTTTGCAACTCTATTTTTATCACGTTGGTTTTTGTCCATGTTCATTTCAGCATAAAAGTATTTCCTCAGTGCTACAGTCTAACTCCAAATTACCGTGCAGCTTCAGCTAAAAAATTGGAAATCAATTCCTAAAACGTTATATTGATGACAAATAAATGATAGGCAAACCACAACAAGCAACCTGAAAACTTTTGGACAGAAAATCAACATAAATATTTGTGTACATACCAATGGAAAATAAGCTACATTCCAGGCTTCCTAAATTATATGCAAATTCTTGTTTCAGAGTGCAGAATAATTTGTGCAAAGAATATTTATTCTATTGCTACTATGTGGATCAAATTGTATAGAAATGTGTGATAACCTTGATTCAGATACCTGATAAGTAGACAGCACAAAACACAGATCTGAGAAAATCCTGTGTGAATGTTTGTTGTCTCCTATAGCTTGGATCCGATGATATGCTGAAATACAGACTGTGTTGGAAAACAAGCAAAGACTTGATTGTTGAACATGCTGATAGCATGATGAACAGGTCAGTTATTGATACAAAAAAGCATCATACATAGGACATGCAAAAATTTCCCAAAAGGTAGAGGTGAAAGGAAAATAGTTTTCCTGTTGTGTCTATATTAAAATTTTCTATTCTGTGAATATTTAATTTTTTTTCACAGTGATAGAAAGACAATGGGAAATATCCCCATCAATGATCTGCTGAAAATACCAGGGTAAATGCTACCCGCAGGTTTTGCTCATTCCCAGATATCCAAGCTACAGAGGACAAGTTAATGTACAAAAAAATATAATTAGCTGGACCTTGAGAACTGAGAACTTTATCTAAAGTCAGAATTGTAGCTCCCCAAAGTTCATATCTGAAGGTCCAAAGAAAGAAAGTACTGTGTTTCTATATTAACACCTGAAAAGAGAATTATGTACCAAAAAGACCCCAAAAAATTAAATAGCTATAATTCATTTTTCTTACCCGAGAAAGAGGTTTTGAAATAACAGAATGAGAAAAAATTTCAGTGTTTCCTTTTGAAAAAAGCTAATGGAGACAAAAATCTTAGTCATAAATACAAAGTTTCACCTGCTCTGTACAAACCCTTTTTTCCTCAGTAATGGAACAACACACAGAAGGAAAGGTTTCCACAGCCAATTGGCTAATTTGAGTGATCTGAAGAGTTCATATAATGCAGTTTGCATTTCTCCAGTCTTCAGTGTCTCATCATTTGTCAGTGAACACAATGAGAAGAGAGCAAAAGGCAGCCAAAGCAGCAGACATGACAATGTGCTCTGGCAAAGGAATGGAGGGGTACAATTAGGTAGGATTCAGAAGCTGTTAGTAGAGGCAGCAAGGCAAATTAGTAGAGTAAAAAGGTGATCTATTATTCCTCAGTGAACGGTGCTGCAATTATTTTCTCTCTCTGTATGGCAGGTCTTCCCCTCCGCCCCTCCTGGCTTTTTAATTTTGCCATGGCATTAACTGAGTGAAAGCTCTGTCAGGGTTGCACCTAATATGGCTGGTGAACTCGTGTCTTATATTTCAGAGACAGAAATATGTTGCATTCACTGTGCATTATATGTGGAGACTTCGGGAGGTTTAGAATCAGTGAGTTTCATCAGCAGAGTAGTAGGAGGTGCTGCCCCACCAGTCAGTGATCCCACAGGTCACACAAAGTCCTGCTGCAGCAGGAAGTTTGCATGTATTTCTCTTTTCCTATGCAGACAAAACTTGCAGGCAGAAAAAAATAATGAGAAATCTTGTTGTTCCATTAGCCCCACAATTTAGGGTGGAAATGAAAGGAGTACACATTGGTAGGTGATCCTTTTTATTTTGCTATAAAGTCCATTATCTTGTGAATTTTCCTGTGACAACGCAAATCACTTAGGAAATGCATGTTTATAAAACATTGTTTCAATAAAAATAGGAATATGCATTAGGGAGTATCAGGAAAAAAGAAAAGAAAGATGGGAAGTAAATTTTTGAATATCTTAAGATGGAAAATGCAAGGCACTACAAGATGGCAAAATTAATGGGTTCCACTTAACTTGAGAGAGCTGAGTGAACCTGCTGCCTGATAGCCATTAGTGAGTCTGGGCTGAAAATTCCTAGCTGGAAAAAACCATCTGGTAAACACCATAAAAACAAAACTGAATGTCTCGGAGCACTTGGAGCATATAGGCAATAGCTAGCAACAGACAAAACTGGAGTTTGGGAAATAGATAGCATTTCAAGCCCAGTCATTCAGACTGAGTGATTCATTTCTACACACGCTTCAACCTTGTAGAAACACCAGCACAGCCTTTCCTCGGGAAATTCTGCACAAAGGAAAAGTAAAGAAGGCTGGATCCTGGATCCTGTAACCATACTGAGAAATACAGTTCTCAGTGAATGACTTATGAATAAGACACTCAGCTGGAATCAGAGCAGTGAGCCTGACCTTAAGACAATCTTCTGAGTGAATCTCTTAAACCTATCATAAGGAAAATCAAAGTATCAGATATGTTTATCGATCATTTTTAATCAGAGAAGTATCCTACTTTGAGAGAAATTCTATAGTTTTCAGTGGGTTGCTCATGATGATGATGCTGATGATGATGATAATAATAAAAAATAGAATTCATTTGGATTATTCTTTCAGTGATATATTGAAGGGATGGGGTAAGATCCCACTATCAAGCTGCACATCTACGTCTGTATTCTCTATTTTCAGTATCTTTGTATTTCTTAAGAGATTGTCACATGTAATGCTTCACAGTTCAGAGGACTGAAATCATAAATCCCCAAAAGTTGGGGAGAAAAAAAAAGATAACAATTTCTTATTATTAGATTATTTCTTTTGCGGTTTTGGGGTTTGATTGGGGTTTTTTTTGTGATAAGACGTGTCCAAGAAATGGAGGTAATACTTTCAAAATGATGCTAGTACCCGGGCTAAAGCTGACAAAGAAAAGTCTTTCTGAAAGGATTTAGAAATAGAATAAATGGTTTTATTTCTGTTAAGTTATTGTGTTTCTAAATTTATAAGTTTATGGAACTAATAGTCAATTATAAAATGCTTTCAACATTCTTTCATAAATGACATCATACATTTCTAATATTAAGTAAAACATATTACATGCCTTTTTTCTTTTTTTATGCATTGATTAACTCCTTTTCATAACTGTCAAATGCTGCAAAAAGAGTTCCATTCAAAATTTTTTTTTGGACAAGAGAAAGTTACCATATATACGGCAATAATGATTTACTCTTATTCCAATTAACAGTTTAACAATCTAATGGTCCAAATAATTAATTAATATAGAAAAAACCCTCTTTGGTAATAAAACTGGCATGCAAACCTTCCTCATATTTACCTTTTTTTTTTTTTCCTGGTGCTAAACTCTTTCCTTTGGAAAAGGTTCAATCTTACTCAGTGAGACTGGGAAAGGGAGGGACGTGGAAGAGTTTATCAGCAGCATCCTGAGGTCTTACTGGAAGAATATCATGCCCATACTGGTAGTTTCTTCAAAAGAGAAGGAAAATACATATTAGATGTACTGATTTCAAGGGAGAAAACATGAAATCGTTCAGGCCTTCAACAGAGAACCATTGAGTAAGCAAATTTTCTAATGTTTGTTAGGTTGGGTTTCTCTTTTTATCATTTGGAGACCCGAGCTTAGCCAAAGTACCTTTATTGGATTTTGGTTTGGATGTCACAGTAATGTGAAAACACAACTGAGGCAAAAGGCAGACTTCCCACAGCCCATGTTTTTTAAAATTTACTTTCCAGCAGACTATAATTTCCAAATTTTTTTATGTTATTTACTCCATCTTCCAGATCAGGCCAGAATGCATTGAATGAAATTAATTTTAATGCATATGGTTTGAGTATCCATCTACACTTCACCCCACATTAAAGTTCACTTTATTCATTGTCTTTCATCTGTTTTTCTCTTCATGTAATAGCAATCATATTCAAGTGAATGTGGATCCTTTTTGTAACACTTTCAAAGGCGTGATCATACTTTACTAAAATGCAAATATATCTGCTGCATATCCTTCATCCACTAATTTTGTAAGTCTATCAAAAAAGCAATCAAATTTGAGTGGCATGACATAGTTTTTTTCTTTCCTTTTTGTTTATACTCATACTGATTTTAAAAAATTAATGGTTTTCATTACAGCACCAAGATAACTCAATATAATGAAATGAGTACCCTATAATAGTGAAATACAGGACAAATACAAAATGTAAGAATTGGAACTTCTTTTTAAAGTTAGCATTCAAATATTTCATTATCCTATATATAAATTTTTTAGGAAGAGCAAATTAAATAATGTCATGTATAAAGAAATCACCAAATAACAAAGAAGTAATGAGCTGGTGGATGCATTTTATTCTCATGGTCGTGTTCATCTGCTCTCCCATTCTAAGCCTGTGGGACATAATTCTTTTGAACAAATATTATTCTGACATTGCCACATGACATATGGAGGTGTCCAAGGCCAGGCTGGATGGGGCTCTGAGCAACCTGGCCTAGTGGGAGGTGTCCCTGCCCATGGCAGGGGGGTTGGAACTGGATGATCTTTAAGGACTGGGATTCACAGAACATTCTTAGTTGGACTCATTTCATTCAAAACCCTTCTAGGATTTGATAACAAATGAAGCATTTTCCAGGCAAAATGAATGTGATCTATGCATTGTCTAAGGTTTTTTAATGTTTATTCTGTTACTCTTGGCTGTTTGGCACCACAAAGGTTTTAAAATCAGGAGTGACTATAAAACAGGCCACAGACTTTTTTCGACAGTTCTTTCAGAGAATTAATGGTTTTTCTCTCCATGTAATGGTGAAACAAAGTTCAGTAACTTTCAGGTGAACTAAAGTGTGTCTTTTCAACACATATGTGACTTTAATTGTAAACCAACAGATTAATTGTTCCCTTGGCAATCTGCTTCAGTGGAATATAACCTTCATTTTGTACGGCTGAACATTATCACAAATTTATTTGTTTTCAAAATTCAGTTTTCAGCTATGGGTTTGTGGTTTTACTCTGTCAGTTTATGGAGCTTCCAGTGGTCAGTATCTTATTCCATGATGGATATCTGTAACCCATGATCAAATCCTCCTTAACCTTCTCTGCACTAAGTAGAAACTACTGAAGTCTTTCAGTACGAGGTAAATATTCCAAACCGTATCTACGGTTCTTTTAAGCATTTTCCTACTACCAACAACATTTTAAACTCAATAAATTCATCACTTGCCATATAGATTCCAGGCCAGGTACTCAAGTCTGGGAGGGTGGTTAAAACAACTATAGGAATAAATAGTGTTATTACATGAAGCTTTGATTGCATGAATTGCCTCAGAGGGCTGCTCCTTACTGTCGCACATGCTGCAGCCTCCAAAACACGAATGGGAATGCTCTTGGTGCATTTCTTCTCCTTGTGAGAACTCATGTGAGACCTCATAGGGGGACCCCAAGCTGCAGTGAGATCTTTGGGTTTATCTTTTGATCGATTGAAGAAGAGCAGACTAGCTGGAGACAGAATTGCGTAGGAGATAAAGTGGAAAAAAAGTATTGGTAATTTGCAGTTGTCATCCATAACAATGAGAAGAGCTGACAGTGCCAGGGCTGCAACTGATCTCTCCTTGCATTGATGAGGAGTAACAGAGCTGCTTAAATGTCAGGCATAATGATCACTGAACAATGCATTAACACTACTTTAGCATCTGCTGCCTCAACTTTGCAGGCTCAGGTCGGCATCCCTGCACTGGTTACACTTCATGATTGTCTACAGAGAGGAAATGAGTGAAATAACTGTTGCATGCTTGTACTTTCATGTAGTAATTTAATGTGTGGAAATCTTTATGATGGAGCTTGACTGCAATTTTGTACTTTGGATTACATTTTGAGGTCTGTTCTGGTAAAGGCCCTTAGTGGATCAGGCTGTGAGAAAAGTGTAGACAGGAGCATTGTTTCTCCCAGCTTGCAAAAGACATCCTATGAAAGATTGAAAACTGCAGTTTAATTTTTATTTATTTATTTGCTCTACAAGGAAAGTCACTTACCCTGAATAGTAAATGTAATATTTATTAAGAATGTACCAGAAGAAGGAAATCACACTGCAAGAAAACCAGAAAAGCTTAGCTGCAAAATCCAATGTAAGTTAGTTAATGACCTCAGCAGTCTCAAGTAAATCCCTTTTATTTGAAAATATCTAAATGAGAATTCCACATATACATCTTGGTTTAGAATTAATTTTAATTTTTAACAGATTGTAGAATAGGACAAATTCCAAATTGAGATAAAGCACTCCTTTTTTGGATTTTGGGTAGAAAGTCTGTTCCAGCATGGATGGAGGACAACAGTTCAATTACTGCAACTAACAGTAAACTCATGCCTTAATCTCAGAGTTCTTCTGAGCCAAAACAGGAACCTGGATTTATGTAATACAAGGGGTCGGACAGTTACATGACCTTGAGATCCCTTCCAACCTAAATTACTGTATGATTAAAAAAACGTACTTCAGGATTTAACACCAAGAAAAGTGTACTCATAGGTGTAGACACTGAATATTATACAGCTACTTGCTTTACATTTTGAAATACTGACAATTCAAATTACAACACAGAGAGTGTTTTTTATTTTGAAATAAATTGTGCATTTGGGATCCCAAATGTGCATGTATAGAAAACTGGATTTACTCAAATATTATATGTGAGGGATTTAGTTTTCTTTTCCTATATAAAATAAACACAGAAAGCTCTGTAAGGTCATATCAGACCACTGTGACAAAGAAAAAAACATTGAAGGGAACAGTGATGGTGTTTACTCTTACTTAATCCATACATTCCTCACGTGATATTCAGGGTCTTATTTCTTCCTTTAAACCAAATCAAAGTAGAACAAGAATTGAAACCTTAAAATCTCATTGATGGTAGGGAGCCACCTCTTAATTGTTAAAAGTCTCTTAATCAAACAATAGAACAATAGTTCTCCCTTGTTTAAAAGTGTTCATTAGCCCAGCACCTTGAAGGAACAAAGTGTGTGTGCAACAGCCCTGCTGGCAATGGCATTTTGCATCCCTTCTCTTAGCCTAAATCTGGAACTTTAGCTTGAATTTTAAAGACTTTGGTCTTTAAGATTTGATGATAAATAGTCCTTTACAGTCTATAAATAGAGTATTTCCTGAATACATAATAGTGACAGAAGCCAAAGTGAGAATTTGAATTTGTGTGGGAATCCCAGTGGCAAGTGGAACTCAGCTCCCTACGTGTAGAGTTAGGTAAAAAAAATTAATTAAATGACATTACATTATTCTGGACTACAAAGCAATATGAAGAACATGAAACTCAGCTAGTCTTGTGTATACCTGAAGAGTTATAAATATGTTCATATTTAACTCTCAGCTGGATATTAATTAGCAATTCTGTTTCTTCCTTTGTATGGACAACAGTGTTTCCATACTCCATCTTCAAGCAAGTACTTGTTCGAGCAGTACTGTACATTTCTCATTTAAATATCAAATAAACAGGTTTATTTTCAAAGTACTGAGACACTACATTTTGAGACCTTTGAAAATCCTTGCTATACTGAAAGCTGCTCAGCACAAGCACAGAACCCTTGAAAATCCAGCTGTAATTTTGGGTACTGAACCTTTGAAAAATCAATCAATGTTGCCTTCCAAAAATATAGGTCTAGATAGGCCATAGACTTAAAAAAACTCCAACCAAACAAACAAAAACAAACATCAACACCCACAGGAGAGCAACCACCCTGTATATTAAATATACATTCATTAGTGACTTCCAATGTGAAAAGCAAGCTCCTCCTTTCTCATATTAAAACTGGGAAATCTTATACTGGAAGTAAAAAGGACAGGTGGCAAAATATAATGGAGTAAAATAAATGCTAAAGCTATTCTAGTCACTAATTAACCTTGTCTCACTTGATAACAAGCTCAAGAACATTTCCTGCTTTCCTGTACACACACATATCAGAATTACACTGTAGAGAGTTTGACTGAGTTTGGGCTAATTTTGCAAGTTCATTATGTTCCAGACTTAAAGGTCTTTTCTTGCAAAATAGAAAGAAATAATGTCAAATTAGGGGTTATATTTCCTTCTTAACAGGAATGTCATGTGCCTTGACTAGTCCAGGATGTACCATATGAATGCCATGGGTTTGAACATTTCCTTCAGTATATATTTCTGCCTAGCTCTATAAAAAGAAAACATGCAAAGTAAAAAAAACCCTTTTCCGAAGATGTTATTAGACTGCTTTGCTTCAAATACATCAGAAAGAGATGATGATAAGCCATGTCTTAGTACTCCTGCCCATCTCCCCCCAAATTTAAATATATGTGACAGTACAGAATAGACATGCATTGAACTAAAAATTATCCTACTACAATTAAAATTTAGCTGTCATGTATACTCTGAAGAAACTGGAGGGTTTGAGGCATTGAACAAAGTTGTATAAAACCTTGACTCAAATTCTATTCTTAAACTTCTCAGGAGCAAGTTATAATTTGCCAAAATTATTTTTAATTAAAGAAATTTGTAAATTAATTCCTGTAATTATTACTAGCTCTGTAAATTGTTTAGAAGCTTTAATTATGAACATTTAATATTCAAAATTCAAGCTAAATTGTGATTAAATGTAGTCCTATTTCTGCTTCTCTCCTGGATGAAAATAACACTTGGAATGAATTATTTCAGAGTATTAAAAATACACAGGTTTAACAGTTAAAAAGTGTCAAACTGCCTAATATTTATCTGAAGTTCAGTTTCATCTTATTTAACACCTTCTTACAGCTAAGAAATACTGCTGGCAGAGGGCAAAAACTTCAGAAATTTGGAAAGAACTGAAAAGAGTTGCATAAGAATTGAACGTGAAGGCAAGAGATTTTAAGACTGAAAATCAAATGTGTTGGGGGGGGTGTGGGTGTGTGGGTGTGTGCAAGTTTGTCTGGTTTATATATTTGTGTTTCCACAAGTCTTTACATAAAACACATAGCTGTGGACACAAATTTGACCAGCTATCAGCTCTGTACTCTTTAACCTAATTTTTGTTACTGTTATATCAGTGCTTTGAGGCTCTTAGTGCTTTCATATTTTCATCTTTTTCATTACATTTAATACAGATTTGTCCCAGTTTAGTGGCATATGGCAATGGACTGAGTGACCAGCAGGTCAAAGGAGGTCATTCTGCCCCTCTACTCTGCTCTCATGAGACCCTATCCACTTGGAGTGCTGCATCCAGGGCTGGGATCCTAAACATAACCAGGGCATGGACCCATCGGAGCAAGTCCAGAGGAGGCCATAAACATGCTGGGGCTGGAGCACCTTTTCTATGAAGACAGGCTGAGAGAGTTGGGGTTGTTGAGCCTGAAGAAGAAAAGGCTCTGGGGAGACCATATTGTGATGTGTCAGTACATCAAGGGAGCTACAAAAGAGCTGGAGAGGGACTTTTCACAAGCGCCATGTAGTGACAGGGTGAGGAGTACTGGCTTTGAAAGGCCAGGCTGGATGGGACTTTGAGCAACCTGTTCTAGTGGATGGCATCTCTGCCCACGGCACGGGGGTCGGAACCAGATGATTCTTAAGGTCCATTCCAACTCAAACCATTCTATGCTTCTATAGATCTTTATACAGAACACATAAAGAAAAAGTATTTTCTTTAATTTCTGTATTTTCTGGGACTGCAATGGCATTGGCACAGTGTCAAGCTTGATGTGTTGGCAAGGATTGCCTGCTTCCCTCTGATCCGTTCCTGTGATGGAGTTTATGGAGTGAGAAAGTACCTTCTCAGCAAAACCCACTGAGGAGCAGTCTGGAATGTCTACGATTTGTACCCACACATTCCTACCAAACAATGTTAGAAAAGTTTAATGAGAGAACAATTGGACTGTTCTCTTAAAAAAAAAACCAAACAAACAACAACCCAAACACCCATTGAAGCTTGTAATATTCTATAGGGAAATGAAATTCATTAATTTCCCTCTCTGTGTATGAATCAAGAGAGCGCAGTTCACTAAGGAATGTCCAATTACCAAGGCACTTTTACCCTTTTTGAGTCTATATTCTAGAAAAAGATAGGGAGACAGGCAGAAAAAGGAAGACTTAATACTCTCTCATTCATGATAGTTTTCTGTATTTCATTTCCCAACTAATTAACCTTTTGCTGCAGAAAAGTTCTGTGTTAAGAAGCACAGCATAACAATCAAACAACTCATCATTATTGAAAGACTGTTTCTAATTTTAAATATTTCCACTCTTCAGAAAAAAACTCTAAGTTCCATAAAAATCTTTCTGCTCTCTCATCCCCTACAAAAATCATACAGGTATGCAGAATTTAAACTTAGAATTATTATTTTTTTTAATTTCACTTTCTAGTTTTTAATGTCAAAGATGTTTGACTCCCAGCAATATAGAAAGGCAGCACTTTTCACATTACAAACTGTGAATTATATATGGAGTTTATTATGGTCAGACCTGTTATGCATATTTAACTATGCATAATATGCACTTTAAAGAAATAGCACTCAAAGAGTACAGCAAGCATATGTACACACATGGGGTCTCCCTTGCTATAGGCACCCACTCACCTTGTTTATATATGAATGCACATATGTGTGTATATATATATACTACAAGTATACATCCCTTCTTTGTGTATGAGAGCAAACAATATGTACATGATGTGTAGATATGGAGTGTTTTTTATTGACTGAACAAAGTGAATGAGATGAAGTCCCTCATCTATTTCAGTCACAGACTGCCCAGAAGTCTTTGTACATGGCCGTCACCTCTGCATCAGAAGAACACTTGGACAGTTGACTCCAAACATATTCTAATTTAAAGAACACATAAGACAAGACACTCTCAGAACCTATGCCTCCTCAGCATACTTCAAAAGCAGCCACTCATAAAAAGAGGAATATCTCCTTGGTGAGATGCTTTACTGCTGCTTTAATTTACCTGACAATCTATTTTGATGACTTCCTTAGTGACAGATATTCAAAACCTCCTCAATATGAATATACTTAATTTAAAATCAGTGAGCTAAAAACCTATAAAATGCATAATTTTAATAGTTTGAAAATCATAGTCACTATTATACAGGAAGTTGATATAACCAGACATGATTATTAAATGGATAACACGTCATGGTTGAAAGATTCCAATAGAGCCATTATGCTGAAAACATTTCTGGAAATAGATCTTTTAATTTTTTTTCCCCCTACATTTCTGCATTTTTAGAAATGATATTTCTTTTTCCACATTTCAAACGTTACATCTAGCAGACAAGTATATTTATGTGCAAATTTTCAAAATGATTGAAACTGCCACTTCACAGCCAAAGAACCCGATTAGTGGCAAGTACTCTAATAACTTGTTCCCAATATCTTTTTTTGCTGTGCTCCCAAAGCCAGGCTCCTGGGTGCATCCCATTGCCCATTTCCCTGCTGTGAAGGGCACAACCTCTACACCACCAGTTTGTACACGAAGGAAGACAACTTAGATTAGCTGACACTATTATGCAATACATACAGCATCATCCATAGGCACTTTCTCAACTCCTGCTAAAGTCACAACAAGGACTTTCCTGGCTTTGAGACCTGAATCAGGCCTACGGTCACCTTCAGGCAGTAAAGACATGCACAGTTGTAAAAGGAGGGACAGCTTTAAATACATTTCTCTAGAAAAGCCCTTTCCTTACGCAAGGGCTCCGGCACATCATGAGACACGACGAGGCAGAAGCTTGGAGATCAGGGCAGGCACACAAAAGATGCAGCAGCATCAAGGCTGTCAGACGCAGTGTGAAGCTGGATTGACCATTCTCTCCATGACAGATATGCTACAAGGAAAAAAAGATAGGAATTCTCTAGACCTTGGGCTGTGCCAATATACAGTGACATTGCAACAGCACCGATTGGTGGCAGAAGTTGCTGTTACTGTTCATCATGTTCCTTGTCCTTCGCTGTCTAAGACATCATATATTTAGTAGAAACTCCTTGATAATTCATTTTGTTCCATGTCACTGCCTAGGAATCTTCTGCAAATTCACTTTGTAATCCAGTGGTTTGGTTTTTGTTTTTTTTTTTACTTTATGGATTACATTCAGCATCCTGGAAGGTATAAACCCCATAGTTTGAAGATAGGGTCCATATATATTCCATCTTGCAAGCTGTGTAGCTTCCTCAGTATCTAATGAAACCAGCAGGGACTTAAGCATCTCTCAGGATCTAGCTCTGTCATTTCTTACTGAAGAAAATGAGATGTAAGATGACTGTAAGAAAATAATTTATACTATTCCTCTAGAAATCTCTGTAAGGATACTGAGGGTACACGCAGACCACAGAATCCGAGTCTGCTACACTGAAACTTCATAAATGCAAGATTTTGCACCAGTACAGTCAATTGCCAGGTATTATTATCAAGCTAGGGGTTTTTTAATAACTGATGCTTAATGAATGTTAATGAGCAGAGCACGATTCTTCTTCTATTAGAGGCTTCTGAGATCTAGTTTGGAAAGACATCAAAAGGGTAAGTTTTATTTAAAAAAAAAATAAAAAACCCTGAAATATTAGCTTTTAAATTATTGTGCTCTAACTTCCTTTAATTGATTCCCTTATTCAGACTAGTTTGAAGTTTGACATGAGAGCCCCAGTGGAAGCATAGCCATGGATTAAGCACCAGTTTGACCTATGTGCTACCACACAAAATCTTCATTCATCTTGAAGTACGTATATAAGGCCTAAAATTCTGATAATAAAGGAAAAAAATAAACTGAGTGGGTGCCACAAAAATAGTGGATTCATTAAAGAACAATTTTTAAATTATAATTTGAAGCGCATGAGTGTATATAGACTAATGTTTTTCTTGACAGGAAGGATTTGCCTGGATAAATGTGGTCCATGTAGTTGGGGTTTTTGCTGCCATTAGGAGGCAACATGCTCAGCAATGTCAAAGGATTACAAATTAACTTTCAAAGCACAGTGATCTTGCAAATATTATATTCAGTATTAATTACAAACTCAACTCGTCCTTTGTTAGAATCTTTTGGTTGTTTGTCAAGACAGTTTGGAACCCATATCCAAAATGATATTTCTGAAAATATTAAACAGAAAAGTTGTTTTTTTCAATCTACAATAAAATAGGTTTTATGTCTCACATAAGTTTAGAGGGATGTTCACACAGTACCTAGCTGTGAATTAGTAAATGACTTAGAAATTTCTGAATAACACTTGTTAGGAAATTTACATGCTAGGGCCTTTTGGACTAAAGAACAAAACCAACCAACCAAAGAAAAGCAAAAATCAACCAACCAACAACGCTCACACAAATAATTCTAAGCAAAGCATATAAAATTATTAGTTCTGTTGTGGATTAGGTCTAAGCATGACCTAAAATGTACATTTCTGGATAATATATTTGTCTTCTGCCTTCCCTAAAGGATGAAGCGCATCTCCCCTGACACGGAAATTTTCGTATTATAAAAGGCAATGTGATCTTGTGGTGCAATCACTCAAAGGGAACACAAGATCTGATTCAGCTTTCTGCCACATTTAGGGAAGCACTGAAAGGAATTCAAAAAACATACAAAACAAATCCATTCTCTTTCCTGTGTTCTTTTCTCCCTGAAATGATGTGCTACATCATTTTGGTGTCTGCTGGAAGACAGATGACTTCAGTGGACTGAAGTCTCACCCGGTAAACACTGATACTAATGAAAAAAAAATAATTACTTCCATGAACTGGATTGAACCTTTAGGCATCAACAGAGAAAAACACCTGTGCTAGTCCTTAAGGATGCTCCAAAGAACACATAATCATAAGCACTGCTAACATAAGTAGAATCAGATAGTAAAATGTCTTTATAATTAAAGCAAAATTGAGGAAAAATAAAGAAAACAGAAGAGATGAGGAAAAGGAAAGTGCAAGAAGGTCAAGAGTTAGTGCTTCGAAGTCAGTTTTCCCCAGAAGTACTAGATAACATTAACATAGAAGAGAAAAGGCAAGGTAAATGGAGAGGAGAAATGAAAAATAAATTAAATTCTTAAACAGCTTTTAGAAAATAGGTGTTTTTCTTCACTACAGCTTCTGGGTTTGTTTGCCTCTTCCAAATTCTATGGTAACGGAGCTCTCTGTAAGCATTAATGGTTAGGAAGATTATAGCTCTCTCTCAGAGACTTGGTTATATAATTATATAAACTGCAAATATGCAGTGTTCCTTGTACTGTGTATTTGTGGAATTAAAATATCAGTCTATGTTCAGTTCAGGCTTTCAGTCTAAAGCTCTAGAGACAAAATGCACCCCGTACTGCATCTATATTTGAAGACAGCTCATGGAAACAGTCAGATTTGGCGGTGCCTAAAAAATGCCTGTATCTGTTTCCCCTGCTGCCGGCTTTGAACATTTCCTTGGGAATCCCATCCTGGAGAGACAGCAAGGGTAAGCAGTGTGGGGACACAGAGAAAAGGGTGCAAAGAACAGCCCCTGGAAGAGTCCACAAGCCCGTAACTCAGCTGCCAAAACTAACTCCTCTATGGTGCCCTTGGGGCTTTGATAGATCATTAATAATACTGGAAAATTCTAACTAAAGCTGACTACATAAGACTTCATAAAAGTGACATACTTGGAAAGTATTCACCATTTGCAGAAGGTCAGACCCTTCTAATTATATCTTGTCTTCAAATTTTCCTCAAATTTTCTGTCAAAATGCTTGGAATTTTTTTTTCCTTGCTTGTTTGTTCCTCTGTTTAGACCAGATAATCATCTAGAAAGCGTTTTTCATGTTGTGTATTTCAGACAGCCTCCTCCCAAGAAATTGCTTTGAATCACAGAAAGGTCATCTATGGGAGTACAGAAATATAAATTAGTGAGAAAATTACTGAACTTTATATTTACTCTCATATTGACTTTTAACACCTACTTTAAGGTAGAAAGCATTTTGTGCATAGATATGAATTAAAATCAAATGTTCTGATAGTTAATTTTAAACTGTAACATACATCTTACTGGTTGCCACTCCAAATTAATTAATTGTAGATACAGTAATAGTTGTCCACAGGTCTATGTGCAGATCCACTCAATATTTTACTACCTCAGTTTTTAAGGTCAATATAGGTCTTATTTCATTGGAAAGAGGAGGGAAAATGAATTAAATAATTAGAAATGTATTTAACAGGCAAGTCTAGATAACATCCAATTTGCAACATCTTCATCAAATAATTTGGAACCTGTTCAATAAAAAAGGGACTTGGTACAATTATAGTGTGTTCAGATCTAGCCCAATATGATCGTCCCATAGCTGCTCCCCTTTCCAAACTGATGGAGTATTTTGACATTTTCCTTTATAAATAGGTAGTTTGAATTACAAGGTCCTATGCCCAACAGTTCTGAATTAAATCAGGTTCAAAAGCAGTTTAGCAAACTTCCACTCCGACAGAGCCATGGAGAGATTGAATTGTGTACGTACATACTTAATTAGACTTTTCATCCATTAGGAATATGAAGAACATGTGTGTCAGATAACTGCAAATTTTCTAGGGAAGCCAGCAAATAGTATAGGACAAAGTCATGTCAGTTTTTTAATGAGAGAAACAGTCCTGTCAAGGCTCTTTTGCCTCCAGGGAAACAGAATGCTAACGTAGTACCTATTCTTCTTACGATTAGTTATCAAGTTTAAATTTCTTTTACCTCAGTGAAATCACATTGAGTTCATTATAATCTAATTTCCTGATCCAGAAGCACTTAACTTACTCTTAAATTAATCCTGATACCATGCATAGACTTAATCGTGTCTACATTTTTCTTTTATGGAAAAACCAAAGGATGATCTGGCATTGTAAGCTGCATATCAAATGCAAATCCAATATGTGACATTGCTTTCTCTCTATTATATTTTTTCAAACCACTAGATTTTCATAACTACTTAAGTAGGATTTTGTTGTTGCTGAAACACAGGGGTTCATGCTTTTTCCCCATACATGCATTATGCTGTATGTATCTCAAAACAGTTTTTTCACAGAGTTATCACCTAGACTGCACAAAAATCTCAGCCCCTAAATCTTTGATGAATGCATCACTAAAGAGATTGAGAAGGAAATGATATGATGATGTGGATTGCAAAGTCATATGCAATTTCTCAGAGAGGATTTTTCCTCCATTGCAAACCTTGGTAAAAAATATTGCAAGATATTAAATTTTTAGGAATGATTTTTCAAATATGGGCACTATGAAAACAGTGTCCTTTTTTGTAGCTTTCCTAGTTATGCTTTTTCTCGGTAACAAACATCCCACCTTCAATCACTGCTGTGAATCTTTTTGCCTCTATTTTTCTGCTGAATGTATATCTGAAAAAAAGGGCTGGATTCTGACCTGGTTTAAGCTAGAATTTTTAGACCAATCCCCCTAAAATCAATGGAGCTTTTCATCATGTGTCTGGAAGTCAATCTATTTCTTTCAAACCCTTCCTTAGGGCCTGATGGGAATGTCCTTATTTCTGGTGAGGTTTTATTTTTTTTCAAATACATATCACTTGGTTATCGTGGTGTAATGAAAGACATCTGAACTAGATGATATAATTTGATCTAATTACTTAAAATACTGCTGCTGTTTATGGAGTAGCAAGTATACATCTCTGACTTAAAAATCATGGTGAAGTGCTCCATGATAAGCTTCGTGCTGCTCTGTCCCAAGCTGTTACCTCTAAGGGTGTACAGGCTTTAAAGGTAGCTCAGGTAGCTCCTCACTGTATTGAAGGCACTGCTGTGCAGGTACAACTTGTGACAGGTTCCCTGGTTTTGATCTTGTCATATACAGAGCTGCAGGAGCTGCTAAAATCCTCTCAAGGTTTCCAGAGCTCTGTGTAGGATATGTCTCATACATACCATCATGTGGGTGTTTACTGAGCATGACATAGCTTCAAACCATCAGTGCCTTTTATCCCCTACGCAGTCTGAGGGCGTTTGACAATGCTTTCCTGATGCAAATGTGAGAAAAGAGAGACTTCTCCAACTGCTCTCCAAGTCCTCAGCCACAGATTAATCACCTCAGTACAGCAACAACTACAATATTCTAATATATATACTTTGTCCTACAACAAAGGAAAGAAATTTTCAGCTACTCATAATAATCCAAGGAGTCATTTCTGCAAAGGCAGTCGGTTTCAAGATCTGATCCTGGTCTCATACTCGTTTTATCCCATAGTCCAAATGTTTGTTTAAAATTACTTTTCCAAAATTAAATGCAAGACCAGCTAATAAATTTGTCTTTCCTATGTTATAAATTAATTCTTGCAAATGAAAATCGTATCAGGTTGGGTAAGATTAGAGCCACGTAAATTTATGTTGTTTCTTTCTCTTATCTTTTGAGATCAGTGGCCAGTTGTGAAGCACCCACTTTGCACCTGTAATTCCACGGTGCTTGAGGATCTGACTTTAGGGTGAGAACCTCTTAGGGCATACTTTACATACTCTTGCCCCTATACCAGCATCTTGTATTCAATCACAGACTTCCTGAAATTCTTTATACTAGCTAAAAATTAATTTGCACATTTTTTATCTTTGAATAGATGTACATATATGTCTATACATATATGTGTGTGTGTGTGTATGCCTGGAAAATGATGTAGATGTTCCAGCCGTCAGAACATCTTTCTTACATAAAAGTTATATCCTGCTTGAAAGCTTCCTTGGAAATGGTTAGATTCATTGTGTTATAAAAGTGCACGGTTTTGTTAGGATGCAAGGATTTCTGGCTGCATATTAATTTTGCTGTAAAGTGCACCATGATGATAAGCTTCCAGCAACTCAGTCCAACTCAATTATCTGCATCCTTCCAGGTGGAGACGTCAGGACTTCATGCCATTTTTGTCATTTCGCTATTTTACAGCTCAAACTGCTACATGGAGCCAGAGCAATCTGAAATTTAAAATGTCTATTAAACTTCCCACCCCTCTGGCAACCAATATGGCAGCTGCTCTACTGCATCAAGGAAAATTTGCCCTCTTGGAAAATGAACTAATCCTTGTGTACCAAAACTTGCTTTAAATGCGAACCAGAACGACCTAAGTTTTGATATGTGCACATTTGGCCTAAGTCATGCAACCCCTTATCACTTTCACTTTTACTTGAGGACTACACTAACGAAGATGGAAGTTCTTCCTCTGAAAAGCACCTTTGTGCTTTAGCTGCATTTCCCTCAAGGCTGCCTCCAGGAGGCAAAAATAATCCGAGAAGTAGACTTTCCAGCTCAGAATCAAATAGCTGGAGAACGAGACTGCATCTTTTGTGAAGACAACTTTCTTCAAGTCTTTTCCTCTGATGTTGATGCTACCAGAGCTCTCTGCCTTGGGATATGCTGACAGAAGCTGACATATGAAAGAGCTGAATCAATTCCAAAATAAACCCTAATGGCCCAAATTTCAGCTGCACTCACTACTTATTAAAAAAAAATCTTTAGGATGGTAAGTTTTTAACTGCTGCATTAAAAACCTCCAGTAAAATCTAACTTACCATGTACATAATGGCATATTCACAGGATTTTACACAGAGAAATGCTAACAAAGTTCATGCATACATTACATTTTGTAATTTAAAATATCCTCATGATATCTTAAGAGACAGTTTAAACTTTAGAAGAGCAGAGACTCAGGTGATCCACCCCACATTTTGCACAGCTTGGGTGCAAACTATACCTTTAGACAGCTCGTGATATGACAAATCTAATGTGCATTTTCTTCGTTGAGGCTGCTTTAAAAGAAAATTAAAGAGGGGGATATTTTTAGAAATTTATTTCTCTGAAAGATCAGATAGTAATTTCTACTCCACTCTTCCTGTTCTTTGTATATACCATTCTCTAAAAGTGAAATATGCTTTAAGAACCATGCAGTATTTCAAGGTCAAATATAACCATTAACAGATATACTGAGAGAAAAATCCACTAGCAGCATATGGATATATAAAAAAAAATTCTGAAGGATCCAGAAACTTTTGAATTCAAGTCCCCAAATTACCTCTACCTCAAAAGATATAAACCCCAAGTTTTATCTCCAAATACACTCTCCAGTTTATCAACCAGATAATAATTTTATTTCTGTTAAACGCAATTGGACAATGAAGATTGAGAATCAGGATCCACAATCCTGAATTTTCACTTCTTTTTATTCGTGTTTTCTTGAATTTATCATTGGTTTTACATACTATAGAAGCCTCTAATGGAAGAAATGCATTAGTACTGCTTCTAGAAATTGGATATCTAAGGTCACTGGGAAAGAAAAAGTAGTTTTCATCTATGATAATTACCAGGTTTCATTCAAATATTATTGTTATTTATGGAGTAATATCTTAGCAAGGTAATTAATTGATCAAAGATGTTTTCCTAGAAAGGCAAAGTAATCAATACACTTCAGCACCAAGGTCCTACATTCACTAAAATACATTACAAATTAATGCTTCTGGGTCCCATTAGTCCCAAACTTCAGTAATACATAAACATAAGGCCAAACTTACAGTGTGACTATAATAAACAAACCCTATTTAGGAGGATAAATTTGAACCCGATTTTCTGTTGTTCATCCTGTCAAAATTCATGGTCCCAACTAGCATTTTTGTTATGTCCTAATGCTCATTTTATTATATTTATTCCTTTGGCAAATACTGAGATTTCTGTGGTAGCAGCAGCCCAGAAAGCCCCTCACAGCATTTACACATTGGTGCCTTTAGGCAAGTATCCGAGTGCACTTATCAGCATTTCCTAAGGCACTTATGTTTGTAAGACAAAGTAGGAACTTGAGGAATCACTGTAAAGAGTGCTTCAAAGAGGTACAGGAAGCTTGATTGTCACTTCAGGAAATTATGAACTCCTTAGAATGCACAGGTCACGTGAGAAATTCTTCAAGGCTAGCAAAAGTCTTTAAAAACCTGGTTATACTACATTAATGCTAATCAATTTGTTCTTAACGAGCACGGTACAAAACCCAGCTCAACTCTGGCAGGTGGCAAGGTTGTAGGAAAAGAGTTTTGCTGAAGGGCCCTTCTGGTATTCAGGGTCAGGTAGAAAAACCTCAAAAAACTGTGGGAAAGGTAGTAGGGGTGATGTGAGCACCTTGGGCGAGATAGAAAGCAGACAAACTGACCAGAGATAAAATGAAGTTACAAGCAGCTGGCTGCTGGACACAAGTGGTGTTCCCAGGGCTCAGTTTAGGGGTCAGTCCTGTTTAATAACTTTACCAATGATCTGGGTGAGGGGATTGAGTGCACCCTCAGTCACTTTGTAGGTGATACCAAGTTGGGTGGGAGTGCTGATCTGCTGGAGGGTAGGAAGGCTCTGGAAAGAATGGATGAATGGACCAAGGTCAGTTGTATGAGGTTCAACAAGGTGAAATGTTGAGTCCTGCACTGGGTCACAACAACCCCATGCAGGCTGGGGGAAGAGTGGCTGAAAAGCTGCCTGGTGGAAAAGGACTTGTGGGTGCTGTTTGACAGTGGCTGAACGTGAGCCAAAGTGTGCCCAGGTGGCCAAGGAGGCCAAGGGCATCCTGGCCTCTATCAGCAATAGTGTGGCCAGCAGGATCAGGGCAGTGATTGTCCCTCTGGCCTGGACACTGGTGAGGCCCCAGTGCTGTGCTAAGTTTTGGGCTCCTCACTCCAAGACACACATTGGAGGGTGTTGAGAGAAGGCCAGCGGAGCCAGGGAAGGGGCTGGAGCACAAATTGCTGAGGGAGATGGAATTTGGAGAAAAGGAGGCTCAGGGGAGACCTTATCCCTCTCTGCAACTACCTACAGGGAGGTTGTAACAAGGAAGGGGCGAGCCTGTTCTCCCAGGCAACAAGTGACAGGATGGGAGGAAATGGCCCCCAGTTGTGCCAGGGAAGGTTCAGATTCAATATTAGGAAAAATTTCATCATAGGGGAAGGGGTGGTCAAGCACTGGAAGAGGGTTCCCAGGGAAATGGTTGAGTCACCACCCCTGGAGGTGTTCAAAATATATGCAGATGTGGTACTTAGGGTCATGGTTTGGTGGTGGCCTTGGCAGTGGTGGGTTAATTGTTGGACTTTAGGATGTTACCGGTCTTTTCCAACATAAATGATTTGATGAATGTATGACAGGATGCTTAAAATAGCTTAAAAAGTCATAAAGGAACGAGGCATGGAAAAGTTGAGACATTTTATCCACTTAAGTCTTGGCTAAATTAAATTTAAAAAATCTCTAGATCACAGAAAAGGATTATTGTAAGTGATTGGTAAGGTAAAGGGGGGATGTTGTTGGGCACTGTAAGTAGCTGGCAAAAGACAGAACACAAAATGTGCACAGAGAATGGGTGAAATGTAGGAGAAATAGTCATCTCAGTTCTGCAGGCAGGGAAACTAAAACCATATCATCTATCGGCAAAGTGCTTCCAACCTTGAAATATTTCTGTTTTTATTAAATTTAAGTATGCATTTGTAAGCTATACTGCATTGTATGAAAAAAGCAGAAATTTTGCTGTGCAGCTTTACTGAACAGAAGCCCAGATAAGAGAGGGAAGGACTCTTCTCCTTCTTTCAGTGCTTGTCTGTGGTGCAACTCTTCAAAAAAATATGTGAAAAAAAAAATTAAATTACAATATCTTTGCTGCAACAATGGCCCTATAAGAATTTTTGAAGGAGAGTAGCTAGACTTAATATACACTTAAAAAACTGGTAGTTATATTGGGAAAAATATTACTCCCATCCTGGACTAGCAATGTCTACACGGAAGACATATTATTGAACAATTATTCCATGTAGACTGCCTCCATAATCATGCATAGATCGACAATTATAGTCTGTGCACGCAGTACCTAAGAGAGGGGAGTGTCTTTCCGTCCTTGCAGTGAAGGAGTCAAAGCAGAAAAGAGCTAAAAAAAGATTAATTATCAGATTATATATTAAAGTTATCCAAGTAGAAAACACATAGCTAAAAATAAATGTATTCATTCAGATACCAGGTGATTTTAGAGTTTCAGTAGTCATTCCTTATATTAGAATCTCTCTTAAACAGGAGTACAGACTTACAGCATGATTTGATTGTGTCTATATCATAATTGACATCCTAGCTAACCTTTGTTGGGAATGTAGGGAATTTGTGAGATACAAATTTGTCTTTGAAAGCAAAAGATTTAAAATTAAGCACACAAGTTTGAGTTAGTGTTAATGTTTCTTTCACTTTGGTAATCTGTCATACCAAATATAAACATATATAAAAAAAATTAAAATTTCATTCTGAAAGTCAGAACTTCAATATTCAGTAATAAAACAATATAAATTTCTATTGCTTTTTATAGCAACAAATACACATTCTGAGCTTTTCAGTCATGTACCTCAATATAAATATTCTCAAACTATTGTACTATTCCATTAAATGTTCACTGAAAGAAAAAAATTGCACTTAGGTCAAAACAATATCTATTGTAATAAAACTTGCCACTTTAGGCTACTGTCCAGTAACATTAAGAAATAAAACCACCAATTTATAGTGATTACCTGTGCTCACATATTTTTAAATATCTTTTATATTCTCTGGGAAATCTAATGTTTTCCAGATAATAGATGCCACTTGAGCAATGAAATATTTAAGACAACAAATCTTTTTCTCAGGACAAAAATTCTTGTCATTTAGAAAAGCTTCAAGTATTTGAAATCAAAAGCTTTTATCAACAAGTGTGGGTTGGAATTTTGTGTTTGTTCATTATTTGTGAATTTTGCAATTATATATTTGGAGTTGGAAAAACACAGAAGGAGCTGATTTTTTCAAATTGTCTTATAATCAGCAAAAACTGTCTAAAACTGAATGAAGAACTTTTGCTGATGAGACACCAGCTTGGTGTTTGGCAAACTTACACTTATTTTCTGCTGCAATTTTCTTTTGCATGCATGGGAAAGTAATTTAGGGCAGAATCCCGATTCCACTGAAATCAATGGCAAACCTTTGTTGATCTGCTGAAGTCCAAGCTCTGTTTAGTTTGTTATTTGATTTTTGTGAGTAAAATTGAGACAGAATGTCACATCCTTTCTGTTTCCTATTTAAATTGTAAGAACTTTAGTGCATGGGCTCTCTTTTGGACACAATGCAATCTTAAGTATTTTAAATGTCATTTCTTACTTTCTTCTTTTTACCTTCTTGATTTGCACACTTTTCAGAACAGATATACGTATATAGTGTGTAGTTAATAAAGATATAGGCGGCATATTCAACTTTTATTTTCCACACTCAGGTTTTGATGTGTCTCCTCGTTGATGCACATGTGTTAGCAGTATCCAGTCACATGGATTCAGATCCTCATTTTAACTTTCAAGGCTTACTGAAGTGTGAAGGTGCAAACAAACGTGAGGTGATCTGCCTACAGACCAGGCCAGAAATGAGGTGTGTCCACCCCTCACTGCAGAGAGCTGCCACAGCACACCTGAGCAAGTTCCCCAAACCGAACAACTGTGTTCAGCTTACAGCTGCATGTCCCCTGAATCTGCTTTGCCCGGTCTCCAAACACATCCACCTACCTCTAAATCCTTTCTTGTAGTCGTGACCTTCAATATTACTATAAATGATAATAATCACTGCCATTAGCATACTATAATATTCACATATATCGTGAATCACATTTTTCCCCTTCTGACATTATTAAAAAATAACACGCATTTATTGCATTTTCCTGTGCAATGAAAAGGAGCCTTTTCCCCACAGTTTAAATAGAGGATTAGATCTCTATTTATGGAGATCTAATATGGAGATGGAGTCTTTCTATATGTTCTCTGTTATTTCATTATAAATACCTTGTATAATCTTTATAATTAAATGTTTAATAATTATTTTATTTTTTAATAATTTTTCCATCACCAAATTTAGCGATTAGTCTTTTGTTGCTTTTCCTCCTTTAAGTAAAGAGGAGGTAGGTAAGAGCTGTGGGATTGATTTCTTCTGCAGGCCAGCAGAGATTATTTTATTATTTCATTATGTTTACAGGTATGAGGAAGAAAAGCATAATGGCCACAAAAACACTCTGTGGTCTTAATGTATGTCATCTGTCTAATGCCCCCAAGAAAAAGATATCATAGCCTATATATTTAAACCTGCTTCTCCAATAAGATTTCTGCTTTGTTGTTCTAAATTTTGAGAAATCACAGGAGGTATGCCCACAAAACCCATTAACAAATAAGGATTGTGCTCACACTTCCTGCACACTGTTTTGAAAATTGATCCCTAAGGGCCTAATTAGCCATTATGCGCTTTTCCTACTGGAAAAGGAGAAGGAACTTTTATGCTTAAAATAACTTAGCAACCAAAATCTTCCAGAAGATTTAATCTCTCTTAGTCAGTCTCTCACCTCCAAATTAAGCGAATCCCACAGGGCTCCATCCCAGCATCCAGTGAAAGGACCACACAGAATTACCCCACCGGATATCAGTATTTGTCATCTGCATAAAAAGCAGGAAAATTGTCATGTCTTAATCCTGACAGATGCTAAGTTCTCTTATGTTTAAATTAGAGATGTAAAAGAAGAAGCTGAATCCCTCAAAAGAATGAGTTGAAAGTGCGGGTGATTGTGTAGCACATTGGGATACAAGATGACAAAGCACATGAGTGCAGAAAAGTGTGCTATGATTATAAGGACTTGGATGCTTCACATTAAGACCTCCATGAGCACAGCAATGGGCATCCTAATTATTTTCTTCTCTCAAGCATGCTACTAATTTGTCCACAGCATTTAGCAATCAAGTGGCATTTAGCAAACAAGTGCTCAGCTCTTCGTAAAACAAGCGACGTCCCTCGCTGAAATATTTACGTGTGGGGAGCTTCTCGTTAGAAAATTACCCAATATGCTTGGGAAAGTGTTTTCCTTGGTCTTCAACAGCCTCTTACTCCCACTGGCTTGTACTTCTGCTTTGCCCTGTTGAACCATGAAGTGACCTGCAGGAGTGCTTTCCACAAATGGCAAAATTCTTGCCCTTCTCAGATACCACCTGCACCTCTGCAGGCAGAACCCTCCAATTAGGAATTGCTGTAAGCCAGTTATCTTCATACAAGTGATTTCTACCAAGAGACACCCACTACACCCTGGAATCCAATTACCTGGATTTGACAAATGTTGGACTTTGGGATGTTTACTCCCCACTCAGAAGAAAAAAAATAAAATTAAAACCGTGTTATTTAAAAAGTAAGAGTAAGATTAGTTCAGTGCTTAATTCTGATATCACGCTTTTCAGAAAACAAATAAACAGCAAATATTTGTTGTGATTCAGACTTCACAAATACTACCAGAGAATTTTAAAACTACTGTAGAATGAAAATAATTACAAAGATGTTGTTCTTTGAGGAAAAAAAAAATCCATTCTGAAAAAGTTTAAATGGAATATTTTGGCCTTAGCAACGTTAAAAAATATCTGAAAACAAAATGTGATGAAATTTGTATACTTCTTAGAAATGTTTTACTTTCAAGAAATAATAATTTTCCATTAAAAATACCTTTGGGGAAAATTTTAATTAACAAAATTATTTGAAACACCTCTAGTGTGATACTAAGAAATATAAGCATCAATCCTTACAATCCTTATGTGAAGGTGTGTGTTCCTAGAGGATGGATTCAAGAAGAACTATATAAAGCAGTGTAGACTTTTCTACTTTGAAGTCTAAGTCTATGTTTTGACCAAGAAGTTGACCAGCAGAATTTTTGAGAAAGAGACATATGAAAATAATTATTTTAAGTGGCTTAATTAGAAAGTCAACAGTAGCTGAAGTGGTAGATGAATTATGTGTTTTATAGCATGGTTCTAGTTGAAGAGAAATCTTGCCAAATACAGATTCTTAATGACATCTAAAGACATTAAATGATTAATTACTGTTAATAGCAGTGGAAATGTTCAAAGAATAAATGACTGGATTTTTTTATTTCCATAATCACCCAGAAAAATTAGATTAGCACTGAAGTAGCATAACCATGTCACTACAAAATGCAAATGAGTTGTATGTGATCACCCAAATATGACTATCTCACCCTCAGCATTTCACCACAATTTACTTTTTTGATTAAATCACATTAAAATAAAGAACAACCATTCTGACTGCAAGTATTTTTGAGTAAGGTTGAAAGATTATGGCAAAACAGAATTGAAGCATAATCCATTACCAATTTATTTCCATTGTTGACTCATCCATAATAGATATAAATCTAGTATTTTGTAATAATGATTGCAAAAGGTACTCTGTGTTCATTTGTAAAACACATTGGAAAAAATACCAGTGATAAAGACATTTTCTCTTGGTTTCCTGATAATTAATGTTTCTTCTACATATCACCCAAGCTAAATATATCCCTTGGTATTTCCACCGATTTCCACACAGTTCAGGCACGTAGAACTTCAGTATTTTCCTTTTTTTTAAATAAGGAATTTTATTCTAATGCCTATGCTGTATGATATTACTGCTGTGAGAAGTAGCAAGCAAAGCAGAGGGAGAGATGACACCACCATAGTGTGGAACCACATGTCCTATAAGCACTAGAGGAGTAAAGGGCAGTCTGGTTTTCCTAATTCAAATGCATATCACATAAAATATACAAAAGAGCATTTTGTTAGATCTTACCTAATTTTCAATTTAATTTCAGACTCTAACTTCACATTTTATATTCTATAACTAGCAAGGGTTTTAAATAACTCTCACTTATTTTATGTTTTCCATTTATAATAAAGAGAGAATTTTTGCCATTTATTGCTAATTTGAAACTTTCCCAAAAGCGTGGAATCCAAATAAAGTATTTGTTATTGTAAAAGAAAGTGAAAAGGTGTAAATAGCTATTTATAAATAGGCAAAAATGGTCAGAGTCTCTTACCAACCTGCTATCATTTTAGGAAGGCACCATGCTGGTATAAAACAGTAAAAAAAATGAATAAATGTCAGCAATACTAAAGAACAACAAAAAAAAGGTACTAAAAATATGTTAAATATATATATGTCTAAGAGAGTGGCAACAAGATGTGTCAGTGGCTGCCAGTAGCTAAAGGGTTGGCAACTGTTTGAACCTTTTTTCTCTAGTCCTTCCCTCATTCCTAAAATAAATAGAAAAATTATTTGACCAAACATATTCACAGAATGGAGAAGCCATGTCAGTTCTTTTAAATAAGTTTAAATCAGTGATGGTACAAACAATATATAGGCAGTTACCAAAGGACAGGCACAGTTATATGTTGGCATAGAGTTCTCAGTTTGAAAATTGGAGAGTGCAAGTCACATAAAGTATATTCTTTAAATAAAGCCTCAGCTCTTACACTAAAATGCTTGGATAGCTAGGAGACCTCATCTGAAAAAGCACTATAAAATTAATCACATAGAACTGCTGGATTTTTGGATGTAGATTTTTTTATTATTATTATTTTAACTATTTAGAGGGAAATTGTAGCTTAAAATATGTTTTCGACACTATTTGAAAGAGCACAAATAACTTGAGATAAAAGTGGAGGAGTTGTCTTTAAGACTTTAATGGTTTTGTCTACTATGACTAAACAGTGTTTCCTTAGATTTACAGTATTTAAAAAATACTTAAAACTTTGGATACTTGCCTCATCCTTTTGCTGTAGCAGTCTGGATAAATGAATAACGAATCTGCCCCCTTAATGATTAAACAAAATGTGGTTAGAAAGGAAAATTAATTACAAAGGTAGCTTCCAAGTTAAAAAAAAATTAAAATCCAGCTATTTGCAATACATTGTAGTAGTGCCAAGCTTCTGGCTGTGAAACATCCAACAGGCAGTATCTTAGGAAAGAAAACTGCTGTCCCTTCTCTTCTCTAATTTTTCCCTCAATTTGACTTGCCTTTGGGAAATTCTAATGGATAGAGCATAAAGCATAAAAGGTGCACAGCATGTATTTGGGTCATGGGAAATGGAAAATGGACATTCACCTTGCTTTCCAGTGGAGTAACTCAGGCTCAGGAGAAGCACCTCTAAACAGAGCAGGGCCACTCTTTCTGGCTATGGCAAAACAGTACAAAAAATTTAGCTAGAGAGACATCTGTTCTTGTGAGCTGTTGATCCAGGATAAAGGAGGATTGTTTTTCTTTGGGGGTGGTGGGTTTTTTCATATATGAGCATGTCATATGCTTAGCATAGATTGTGCAAAGAGCTTGGGTACTGTGAAGAAAGGTTAACTTTAACTTCTCCTTACCTATTTAATGTATCGTAGTTATAAGGACTCATTATTACAAATTATATGGCATCCAGAACCTAAATTATGGAGGAAAGTACAAATTCAGACAAATTAGCTTTATTTCTAGCAAATCTAGAAGCAGTTCTAATCTGTATTCAAATTATTCACTTATAAATGTATACATCTTCTCTAAGGACCCAGAAACTGATTCAGGTACTTGTTCAACAATAAGAATAATTGGTAACTTTCGCTATTTCCTTTATCATTTTGAAATAAACCACTTGGGGGGAAAAAAAAAAAGGAAAGGTGTTAACACCTTGACCTGCTCAGCAACTGTTTGTCCGCCCAAAAGTCAGGATGCAACACGAGCTATAGGAAGATCACGCTGTTCTCCTATTACCCTTTTAGTGATGCAAGAAATGTGCCAAGTGCTGCAGTCCAGAGTTGTCATCCACGGTGAGACAAGGTCTTTAATCCATGACATCTGGCCTCCTGCCCCTTTTCCTATGCTCTCTGCATAGCAGATGGACCTCGATGCCAGAAGAGTGACTAAGTCACTAGACCAAGCAACACCCCCTTAGGAATTATGCAGTGGTTAGCACATGCCCTCCAAAACTGAAGCTGAAGAAGCCTCCTGTGGAGCAGAGGGGAATATTATTTGTAGTTCTAGACCTGAGCATTAATCACAACAAGGTCAGACACATGAACAAACCCTATACATTTAAATGATTCGAAGCTATTAATCTGAGCTTGTAATACTGTGTTTTCACCATGGCTATTCACACTTTCCCCCTCATAGTTTGTCACACTTGTAGGCTTGTTTTATCTTTGAATACCAGTCCTTGCTAGCAGTAATGGGTTTTCTCCCTATGATTGTACAGCTACTCCCAGCAGGAATTTCTAATGCTGACTGGGCAGGTGGGTCACTACCTATAAATTTGGTTTGGATAGCACAAAAGGTAGAGGGAAACGAAAATAAAAGCAACAACAATCCTCAGTAAAGGTCATCTGAAAACTCATACAGAGAATTCAAAGTAAAATTTAAAAAAAAAAAAAAATATCACATTTTGATAGAAAACTTTTTCTCGCAAAATATTCCCTCAACTCAGATGAAAGCAGATTTTTTCTCACCAAATGTCCATTAAAACAACAATCACTGACTGAAAATAAGCTCAGATGGAATTGTTTGAGTAGCTGCAGCCAACCCTCCTTGCATTTTAGCATGCACAAACAAAGTACGTACCTCATGCACTTCAGAGTGGTACAGAAAGGGAGAATTAAATAATGTGGTTTGGAAATTTGGAAATGTAGAATCTCACAAACATGACCATCCATCAATATTGTACATTTTACTTCAACGTGGTGAAAAATAAATGCACTAATATGTTAGTTCTCAGTCTGTAGGAAAGAGGTCATTTTTGATGCTGAAGGACTGAGTGATTGAGGGGATTAGTAAGCATTAAAAGCAACAAAAACCAGTTCATTTTACTATGCTGAGCAACAGATAAGGTTAATAAATGGTCTTAGCATAGTTCTCAAAGTGCAAGAGCCCACACCATAAAACTGTTAACATTAATTGATACTTTTACTGGTAGTCTCGGCAGAAAGTTCATGAGAAGGGAACATTTCCAGATCTGAAGCGCAGCACAGTGGCCTGAAGCTTATACACATTCTGCCTTTGCTGTGTCCTGCCTGAGCTACAGGTTTTATTCTCAAGGACTGTTCGTTTGGAACTTTCTCTGAGCACTAAAACTCAAAAATATTTGCTAGTCTCTCTTACCTATAAATCTAAAAATAGAAATTTGGGTGGAAAAAGTCATTAAAATTTACCATTGGCTTCTACTTTTAAGGGAAAGTATAACCAACAGAGAGTGGGAGGAGGATGAGTAATCCTGGCACCTATTCTATATTTCAGCTCCCTACATCCTTTATTGTTTGCCTAGCTGTTGCATAAATTCAGGAATTTACTGTTTTCAAAAGTATATATCAACACGATATATATAGCACAGTACATACCAACTACTGAATTGTGTCAGCAACATAAACAAAAGGCCAGGTCTCACTCTGGTGCCCCTGAATGCAACCTGGAGTGCTCTCAGAACTCTGAATCCCACCTAACATCAGACTTCACATCACAGAATCATCAGTCCTTTATGACATTAATTTAGGACAAGACTATTTTGGTTATTCTAAATATTTCCCCTAAAATAAGCAGCCTGGGAGCAGTGCCTGCAGGAATTGAATGCAGATTTCAGCATCCCTCCTCCTGTCACTGTGGGAGGCTGCAGCCTGCACACATATTCTCTCCGTGTGGGCAGCAGTCCCACCCATGGAGCATCCTCCCACCTCATCCTCTCTCCCCAGTGCTGCTGTCCTGGAGAAGGGGTGAAGGGGGACAGCACAGGCACAATTCAGTCTGGCTGCTGTGCTGGGCACAGGGAGGGAAAAGAAATGGCAATAGAAAGACTGCTCTTCTGTTTGGAGTGGAAGAGGCTTCTAAGAAGCAGGAGAGGCTGGGAACAAGGCTACCACTGAGCTGAGCATGGACTGCTCAGCCCAGCCCGGGCTTCCCACTGGTGGTGGCAGCAGCAGCAGCAAAAAACCCCACGTGTGCCTGTGCAGCCAGACACTTGTACACACATTGCATTCTGTTTGATACATTCTAGGTTTTCCCTCTGGGCCCACTGAGCACTACATCAATCCATGCACTCACACAAGTCCTCTAGAAGGAGGACACGACTGCATTTGGTCCTTCTGACCTGTCACGGTTCAACCCCAGCCATCAGCTAAGCCCCACGTGGCCACTTGCTCAAACAACCCCCTCAGCCCGCCAGCTGGAAGGAGAATTGAAGACAAAAAAAGCCAACATTTTGGGTTGAGATAAGAACTGTTTAATAATTGAAACAAAACAAGATTTGAAAATAATAATAGTAATGAAAGGGAAAGAGAGAGATAACACTCGAGAGAATCAAGTGATGCTCAATACAACCACTCACCACCCACTGACTGATGCTGCGTCCCTGGCCATCAATCACCCCTTCCAGCCAGCTCTACCCAATTTGTGTACTGGACGTGATATTTTCCAGTGTGGAATATCCTTTTGGCCAGTTTCGGTCAGCTATCCTGTCCATGCTCCCTCCCAGCTCCTTGTGCCCCTCTCACTGGCAGAGCATGAGACACTGAACAGTCCTTGACTTATGGTAAGCACTGCTCAGCATCAGTGTGCTATCAATATTATCCTCATACTGAATCTAAAACTCAGCTTTGTACCAGCTACCAGGAAGAAAATGAACTCTATTCCATCCAAAAACTGGACACTACCACAGGAACTGATTGCTCTGCTCTCCTCCCTAGGCAAAGACAGTACCTGGTGCTGGTACTTACACAAACGTTTATGAAAAACAGATGTGAAGAAAAAGCTTCTGAGAGCAGAACACAAACTAGATAGTAATTCTCATGCCTTGTTGTTTGGGTTCTCCTGCATAAAGGAGACATCAACCTGAAATGTGATAAACAGTATTGTGACATGGATATTGAAAGATGCTTTCTTGCAAAAAGGGAGCAGGTGGTAATTCATACTACACGAGGCTGTTTATTAGCTCTGAATTGTCATATGAATTGTTCATAAATGACCTTCAGATGCCATCATTAAAAAATTCAGAGGACAATGTTTGGAAAAGTGAGTAATCTGAGAAAGATAATTAACATGTTCTGTATGTTATCTACTGATTATTATTTTCAAAACTTCGGAGGCATTAGAATGGTAATTAATCTCAAGATTGTTTTATATGTAAACAAACATTTTTCAGTACATTTCTGATGTCTTAAAAAATATGAAAGAAAAAATACTAGAAGTTGATGAATTGAAACCAGCATTTACACCAAGGAAGCAATTGACTCTCCCTCAGTCCATTGTCAATTTATTGACAACTTGCATTTTTACTATTTCTACTTTATATTATGTTAGATTAGTTCCAGTGCATGACACAGCCATGAAATGTTTCTTCTACTGCCTGGAAATAGAAAAGGAACATGGATTGCTGTTTAAATGGCAGTGACACGTTGACAGCACACAACACAATCAAATACTAGCTTGGTTAGAGAGACCAAAATCCAGGTACCATATTTTTGGTCATCTCATTTGACATTATCTTCCCCCAGCCACTAAAAAAACATTCCTTTAAGAAACAGTGAGTTAGGATGGAGCCAGAATAAGAGCTGTTCAATCCTGGAAGAAGTAATAAGCAACAGAATGACAGAAGCCTTGCTATAGCTTAAATACCCCCAGTTTCCTTAATCCGTGTCATGAAGTTTTTTTTTCTGTAGCCTTCAACAGACAGAGTCATGGAGTCACTTATCCAGTTTTTGTACTCAGCCTATGCTGTCAAGCTTTAACCACTGAAAACTAAGGGTTTGACTTTAGGTTTGGGGGGTTTTTTGGTGGTGTTGGGTTTTTTCCCCTTCTTTTTTAAATGGGGAAGCATATATTTTTATTTTATAATAAAAAACCTACAGCTTAGTACACATCAGCATCAGTTTTCACCAGGGATATGCATATGTCTGCATGTGAAACTGTTTCCTATAGATTGATTACAACTTCATACTGCTTTGTTTTAGGATAACAGTCAAAACTGCTATAGCTACAAGGACAAGAATTGTTCTATTAAATAAATGCACTCTTCTATAAATGCCAGTGTCACACCAGCAAGGTCTGCATAAAATACAAAACTGCTGACAAGAAGGGTTAAGCAACCAAAATATATCAATGCTAAGTCTCAACATAATTGTCTAAATGTCAGCTGAACCTTAGAGGACTACCTTTCCAAATCTTAAAACTAAATATGATTAATAGAAAAAAAGTTAAATATCAATCTCTAGACACAGCATAATGATTTAAAAGGCTGGGTTTAGAGATAATTAACTAAAGATCCATTTGAGAAAGGTTATAAGTCTCAAGTAGCACAGTCAACATTTTGAATGTTACTAATCCTAAGAATTTAAGCTATTTAAACATTTAGATCTCATTTAAATAGCCTCTCTTATATGTGATTTGCCATATTAGCAAGGTCACTTGACAACAATTTTGCACAATTGATGTAAATTACATTACAGATGAAACTCTGCTACCAACTATGTGATTAAAGCCAAAAATGAAGCAGAAGAAAGCTCCCCCAAATACACTAAAAGCCAAAGCTTGATATTATCAAGATATCCCTGAACTATGTAACAGTGTCTTAGAGTCCTAAACAAGTGGTCACCAATAGCTGAGTATGATTTGTAACTGCATCTGCCAACATACATGCACAGGCATGAATGCATATGTATTTTATGCATAAAATAATGTTAAAAGTATTATCAGTTTACACTGCAAAGTGTTTGAAGACCACATTTGTGCAATTGAAGTTTAGTCCTCATGCTTATGATACCCTTTAGACATAAGATCACAAGCGTGAAAAGCTAATGAATCCCCTAACTCCTCATGCAAGGCACAGCTTGGATGGAAATCATTTATGAAAATCTTCCCCATCTTTTATTCCTCTTCATTTTTTATATGTAGTTCCAGCTATTATTAGTGGCACACTCTTAAAACACTGTTCTAAAAACAGAAACTTAATTCACACGTTTCCACTGTGTGACGGCTTCCCAAATACCATTTCCCCAAACTCTCACCCCTCTAAAATGATGGGGATGTATTCATTAGTATATACATTTTAAAGAGGGGTTACTGCATCATGGGGAGTTTAAGGTCAAAAGCATCAATTGATTTTGCATGTGAAGTTTGAGAGGTGGCTAGGAACTGATTTTTCAGCATTCCTAACATTAGACAGCACCTTTTATGTTTAGGGCTTTATTGACTACAATTTTAGTTCTGATTTATAAACAATTGTCCTGGTCCCAGCCAATAACTTTTGTTATTAGTGTTGCTGTTACTGCTTCTTTTCTTATCTCATTGCTGTTTCCAGTAACTGTTCTTATCTCAACTTGTGATCGTAGCTTTCATGCCTCCAATTCCCCTCTCCAGCCACCACAGGGAAAGGAGAGTGGCTCAAGGTTTTAGTGGGAATGCTAAATTGGAGAATACCATTCCTAAACCGTGACAACGCTTTTGCACATAAGACACCAGGGAAATGAAGAATCTTTGTTTACAAGTGAGAAAACTTGGGTTGAAGTTATTAGATAGCATAAAATAGCATTCCATGTCATAGATAAGGAAGAAAGTCCAGTTTCCCAAGGCATGCTCCAGCTGCATTCACAGTCAGACCTTCCTTCACTTCACTGCAACCTCTTTGCTCATTCCAAATTCCCCAGTAACAATGGATAACAGATCCCAGGATGCGTAATTGCCTTCTTACCCTGATTAACCCAAGGAACAGTTTACCCTGAGCACCAGCTGGGATGGGATACTGAGAAAAAAGCTGGATGTGGTCATTGACTTTTTTCTGGATCATCATATCCAGGCACAAGAAGTAAGCCAAGAATTTGGTCCTCCAAAACACCTCAGCTGGCTTGCAGTCTTGCCCTTTCCACCTCAGACACACACAGACTTGCTCTTCTCACAAACCCTGCAGTCCCTCCCCTTCTCCAGAAGAAGCTGCAACCTAAACCTGAAAATATTGGCAAGTACCAGGGCACTCAGATCACCGGACAAGCTGTGTAAAATAAAGTAGTTTTAAAGGTATTACCCATTTTATGTGTTATGGCTGGCAATAAGAAACAGTAGTGAAATTAAAATGAGAGAATGGAAAACGGAGGCTAGCAGTCTATATCAGAGATTTCACTCTGAAAACTTTAATGCCCCTTACACCTTACAATCAAACCAAAGTGCTGAAAGATTACCTAGAAAAGATCCTATACAGTTGCACTTCTCCAAAAGAAAGATAGACTTCATCAACACATCATAGGAAACACACAGGAAATGGGGTGTTTGAATGAAAACTCTTGACATGGTGCAAGCTGCAGAGGTGATGAATGGTGGTTAAATAAAAATTAAATAAAATTGCAAACGTAAGGAAGTGGGCATGTTCTTCAGGGGAAAAAAAAAAATCCTTCTGTTATCTCCTCTCTTTGCAAATCAGAGGAAAATAAGTACAGAGTAGTTGAACCATGAAAATTTCCCTTGATTAATCAACCAGAGAAGCAGCTTTCTCACTTAAATACACACTGTATTCCTACAACTGCTTAGTCAGAGCTTCTAATCAGACAATGAGCTTAATTCAAACAAACTGTAGAGTCCTCAATTTTATTTTTTTTTAATTGGATTGAAGTGAGCTAGTGCAAGAAATCCTCTAAGACAGAATCAGAAGGTTCTTCTTTTTATGTTCAGTTACTTCTCAGAGATATAGGTCAAATCTCTCCAATTCTTTTTGTTCCTTTGGTTGCATGCCACACAGGCGTAAAGAACCATCAAGGTGAGATAGAAAGGTTGACATTCACCCAAATACAAAGCCAAGCTGCTTTTCAAGTAAATCATCCAAACATGATGTGTAATCCTCATTCTGTCACCTGCAAAAGGGTGAACCCCAGGTATTTCGTGACATTAAATGCACTAAAATGCAGCAGTTCATTTGATACAATATCACAGACAACAATTCAGTCTTCTATCTTAATTCTATCTGTAAATACTCCAGGAGGCAAGAAAACTAAGATACAAAAACTGGAAGAGTATCCAAGAGGAAAGTGGAGAGGGAAGAAAGATGATGTATTCAAATATCAATGTAATATTTTTTTAATCATCCTAGGAGCTAGATCTAATCAAAGCATGAGCCTTTGTGGAATATGTTCCAGTATTGCTCTCACTGTGCTTTCACTTGGGTCTCTGAAGTTAAAACTATTGCTTTATTTGTTAGCAGTGGTGGATCATTTCCTGCAGAGTCTAGTGTTGGAACAAGAGGTGAAAAGAATAAATCACTCAAGAAGTCTTCACCTCTTATTGCTACAGCTGAGCATCTAAAACTATTTAGGTGATATTAATAATGACATTCTGGCTTTTGCCTACAAAACCATGTAAATTTCACTGGGTTTGCCCAGGCAACCTTAAAAATATACAGTGTGATACATCACCAAGGAGCAACCACGATGAACCAAAGCATTTGAACTTTCAAGTAACTGAATTCTTTTGTTCTCTCTGTGTAGTACAATGTTTCCAAAAGTCACATCATGCTGATTTATTCCTAAATACAAAAATTCCCAAGGACTCATTCCCTGACCAAGAGAATACACAGGCTGGAAGACTACACTCGGAATCAGTGAAGCAGAGATTTTCAAGGCAGTTATTCTTCATTTCTTGACTCAGAAAAGGAACTACGAAGGAAAAATGGGTCCTACCTGTAGCCGCTTAGGGATCCCCACACGTGTTCCAAATCTCTGCTGACAGAGAGAAAGATGCTTGAAATGGCAGTGGACAGGTTGATGTCAACAATTTTTTAATTTCTTTCCAAAATCTGAATAACTCTTTTCTTTTAGGGACACAGCCTTAATTTTGTTCAACATGCAAGAGATTTAATTAAGAGGGAGGGAACTATCTGGCTACTATTTAAAGCCAGAAAAAAAGAGGGAGAAATTCTCACTCTCACCACTCTATCACAGGTTCACAATCTCTGGGCACCTTGCCAATGTGCAGGACCACACTTATACGTGACATAGCCTTGTGTTTCAAACAGATTAGTAGCCAGAATCAAAGCATCTGGTGTTGGCTGTGCAGAACCACTCTTCATAATTAAATATTTTATACCAGCACATATTTCATATGTCTTAGCCCACTAATCCACCATTATACTCTGTGATGCTACTGATCTGTGTTCCTCATTCATCCACTCACCGTGACTGAAGGACATCAGGTTTTTTGGTTAGTGTCCACAGCCTTTGCCTGATGGAGATGGAGGAATGTAGACTGACCATGCGACATAATAAATCCATAGGGATTACTGATGATGTATATCACTTTCATGCTTGTGAGAGCACTGACACTGTGATATTACTCACTGATAATGATCCAGCATCTGCACCTCATTTCTGTGGAATATTTCCCTACATCAGCTTTTTCCACTAACTAGAACAACAGTTTTGGGTGGGGTTTTTTTTTCAGTTTTCTCCTTTTATTCTCAAAGTTACACACATATTGGAGAATGCTTCAGCATATTGACCAATATTCCTTTGGCTTCATGTTTGCTATATCACAGCTTTCATTTTACACTTGATGTACTATGAATCTCCCTCTGCATATGTGACCATGTGGGGTTTGATGATAGCACTTTACCAATTACTGCTCACAGCTGCAGATCTTTCCCAATGGCATTTTCTCCGTGCACGGCATCTTACACTCCTTTTCAGGGCATGCCTCACACCAGTTGTGTTGCAAACGTGTTATTGGAAGAACTAATTGGCACATCCCAATTTTTGCTAATATTTTTATAGGCCTTTGCCAGTTGCATCACTTTTTTTTTTTTTTAATTTATTACAATGGGCATACATGTCCTAAGGATCAAGAAGAGGTATGAGAAAGATATTACAGATAATTCCTGTCTAAGTGATGTCCTGGAATTTCCAGTACTGCCTTGACAGCGAAGCATCATTGATAGGGACAGAAGAGACTCAGTTTTTAAGAATTATCCAGCCTACCATTTTTGTAGTTATCTGCAAGACTTTTCCAAAGCCATTAGATGAAGTGTATGGGAGAATGTGAGGAGCTGGTCTTCAGTGATTTCTGTCCAAGAATTCAAAGTATTTGAGGACCTTGAGGGCAGATTTTCAGTGCTTTTGAAGACATAGCACCCCTCAGCCTGTTTCCAGACTGACTCTTCTCTCAGCCCTTCTTTGCTGCAAAGACAGTTCCTTGCTTCAAGTCAGGAGATCTTGACTCCCTGATTTCAAGCAGATTTATGTTAACTGTTTCCAGCCATTGCTTTCGAGTGTAGCCAGAGGTACAACACAAGGGGCATGACATATGCTCTTCCTGGCCTTTCAGCCAGCATGGGAACAAAGAAGGCAAAGCTATAGCGTGGTATCTGCTTTATCTCCTTCCAGTAGTCAGATATCCTTGTATATTTACATCTGCAAAGCCTGGGTTTTCTCCTGCCAGAGGAACACTCACCCTCTCTGTCCCAAAGCAGGTTGTAGAGGCATGTGTGGAAGAGCTGTCTGAACATCCGTGGTGAAAGAGCACAGATGAAATGCGTGTGAGTGGTCTGAATTTTCATAAGGGAGCAGTGAGAGTGCAGGTTGTGATGTAATACATAAACTCACAGAGAAGAAAAGCCATTGCTAGAGAAAATACAGATATGCAAATATAAAATTGATACGAAATTCTATTCTGTCAGTTACGGAAGACCATTGACAGATTATGTCACAGGAGAAAATGCTTCACTAATGCAGTTAATGTGGTATTATCCCAGATATATCTACATTGCTTTCATTATTCTACACCATACAGCCTGAATGATCCTGTTTTGCCATATTCTTCTTGTTTGCTGGGCTGTTTTTAACTTGCAGCCTGAGAGACCAAGAAATAGAAATGAAATTCTCAAACACTTGTTGATGTCACATAAGCAGGTGTCTCGGCTTTCTCCTCCTAACACAAGGGAATATTTTCGTATTGGCTGGATTTGAAGAATTATTTAGGCAGGTATTTGCAGTCCATTCAAGGTGGTTCTTGTTCAGTACCTGAGTATCTCTGAATCTGAGATGTGTATTTTATAGTATCAAGGGAAGTAATGAGTCTCTATAAATCCCTCTTTAAATACATTACACAAGTTTAAATATATATAACCTACAGTTCAATAAAAATCTTCTGTCCTGTTTTGCTTCAACTTCGTGTTTCCTTTTTCATTTTCAGAGTAGCTTTGTTTCAGCTGAAGCTACTGTGGTCAAAACTGCAGCAGGAGGAGGTACAAAAGCTCTAAGAGACATTGGATAGAAAGAACAGCTCATAGCTCAGAAAACAAGTAGCAGCATCAGTGCTTCAGCCTCTTGTTACTGAATGGCTGGAATCCGTTCCAATGGCATATTGCAAATCCTGTCTGCTTCTAAGCTATTTTAACCTCTAATAATAAATCTGCTCTGGGTCTGAAGCAAGAGAAGGGCACACCAAAAATACAATCATTTCAGAACTGGAATAATTTAGAATGTAGAATTGTCTTTATAAATGTTCATGGCCAATATTTTGCAAAAGCAGGCAACTCCATATCACTCTTACCTTTTCTTAGTCCAGCTCCTGAGGTGTGCAAGAGTTCTGTCAGCAAGCCCCCAGTTGAGAGGGGAGTTAGTGGAGGGAGAAGGGCTTCTCCTTTCCCCTGCCTGCCCAGCTGCTTCACACATAGCTGTGGGAGCAGGGAAGCAAGGCTGAAAATGGCTCCAGGTGTGTGGTGGTGAAACAAAGGCACTCTTCTGGTACCCCTTCAAAGAGATGAACTGGAAAAGAAGCAGCAAGAGCCATAGAAATCCCTTGGGCTGCTTTTTCCTAGTAGTGCTTTTTCCTACAATTTTTTAAAATTCCTTTTAGCATCTAAACCCAACAAAGCAACTCTCTGATGCATTGTCTTTGAGGTTGTCCCTTGCTACAGCATGCCTCACGTTACATTGTACTGGCTTGCTCACTTCTCAATGTCAATAACTTTCTCCACCTATTAAGTAGAGTTTCTTCACCTGTTTTGCAGAGGAAATCCTGATTGAGTTGAAAAAGAAAAAAAAAAAAACAAACAAAAAAACAAACCCAGGGCCACTACTGTATATTTATTTAGAAACAAACAAATATTGGCCAAATCCAGTATACTTGTTCTTTACTAAGAACACTGTAGCTTCAGTTCAGTTGTTTCTTATTCGTCTTTGTGCACTCACTAAAGTGAAACTTGGGTAACTGGATGTAAAGGCAGCCCATGATGTCAGCTGATGTGTGAGGAAGGGTACCCTTTATGCCTCAATCCCTCATATGTGCCTTTATGGGTGATATAGTGGTTAATCCCTAGTTAATAAATAATCCATCCTATGGTTCCTTATCATCTCATCCAGAGGATTTTGCTCATTTTGAAATCTTCTTTACTTGCAGAATCATTGGCTCTCCCTTTCTCTTTGAGATTATAATATTTACCTGTAAACCCCCATGGTTTCATTTCTCTCTTTGGACTTTATCTCGCAGCAATTTTTTTTTTTTTTTAACTCTTTTATTTAGAAATGGTTATTGGCCCATAAATTAACAGAATCATAAACCAATCTGAAGGATTCTGAAGATATAATTAAAATAATATATTCATCATTTAAGTCCTATTAAAAAAATATTTCTTTGCTCCTTTGTTTTAGAAAAAAATTCTCATCTGTGCAATTAATTTCTATTGTAAACCTATGTGCAAGGAGTGTATATAATTTTTGTAGTAACAGAGATTTGTACACTATAGCACAACTCTACCTGAAAGGGTTTAACCTTTTCAAGCCATAAATAGGTCATAGTAAAGCCCTGTTTTTTTTTATGTCACTGGAAAATAATTTAAATTTGTAAATAGCGTTGCTTTCACTGTGGAGCTTATAAGAAGTATTCAAAAAATGAAACTTTTTGACTTGTGGGTTTTTACACCCATTTAGCTAGAAAATCACCAAACTTTTATTACCGCAGAAAGTAAATTATTCACAGAATTGGAAGACAGAAAAGCTTGTAAATTAAAAAAGTTATTCAAACTTGCCTACCCAAATGAAAGGATTATAATGTCCTAACCCTTAAAGCTGGTAGTCACCTGCTTAATGACAGATTTGCATTAGTTTGCTGCTCTGAATTTGACCCACAGATTAATTCGATAGTCCTCCACTTTTTGTTATAGAAAATTTATTAGTGTAGGACGAAGGGGTATTGGATATTGGCATTTATTCCTCTGGTGGTTTGGGATCCATTTTAAAAGACCCTGACTACTGACATTATCAGTGAATTAATTGCTTCTACTGAGTCTGTTCATAGACAATTACGTAGGATTGCCTCTCAGAAGTCTGTGATGAAAGTAGTGCTGAAACCCCAGCACTGCAAAAGGCATTTTACTGGTTTTGCCCCAAATGATAGAGCATTTTATACTGAAGGAGGAGCTTCTTAAGGCTAACCTGTAAATTTAGAAAATTTTATATTGCGTCTATAAAGAAATCTGTTGGAACTAAACAACCAGGCAATTCAAAACTCGGCTTATTTATTTCAGGTGTTGCATACGTATTTTACAGATTATATGAGATACTATCAATGAATTATATGAGATACTATTTATGAATATTCTGAGTATTTATTGAAAGTAATACAATATTTTTTCTGCAGCTACAAAAATATCTGAATAATTACGAATTGAACCGTCTTTTAATTGCGAATCAAAACTCATAGAGATTATTTCTAGTAGGAGGATACCTACACTGAACGTAGCCCAACAGTATCTACTCTTCTTAATGTGGCACTTCACTTCATTAATGTGCCAAAACTAGATGAATCATGGGTCTATAATTATGCTATTAAAGACAACTAGAAATGGATAGATCATATATGCCTCAAAGCCTCCATCTTTTAAAACAAGGGGGGAAAAAAAAGAATACAGTAAGATTAGAGTATGTTAGATACAGAATAATTTTATTGAGCAGATATCCAGAGCTGAAGGAAATTGAATAAAGACAAGTATTCACCACTGTTCCATCATGGACCCTGGAACCTTCATAATCCTAGATATGGTGCTAATAAAATAATATAAAACATCTTTAAAATGTATCCAAGAAAATATTTTGTTTCAATTTTAAAAAGGGAGTTTAAAGAAGCACAGAGGGAAAAAAAGGCAACAAAATTTTATATCCACAGTTGCACCTGGATAGCAGATTGTGAAAAATGAAATGACCAAAGGCAGCTTCTAAATGAGAAATTATAAAACTGCAGACTTGATTCATAAATATCTAGTTTGTGAAATCAAATGGTTTAGCAGTATAGTTTAGCTTAAGTTTGATATTAATTTGTGAAAACTCCTGAATCAGGGTCTCACTAAGGATAATAAACAGGAATAGAAAGAAACCATTATTAGCTAAATAGGTATTCTTGAAAAGAAGCAAAAGAGCTGAAATAACACAGTAAGAAGATTGTGGAAGGAATAAAAGAGAATTTAAAAAGTATGCCACGCACAAGTTCAGCAAAAAGGCCTTATGCTATGTTTGGAATTATCCACCAGCAACATGTTTGGCTATATTGCTCCCCTGAAGCTGAAAAATTACTCTGCATGTAAGAAAAAAAAGTTTAAAATAAGAGAAAAATCAATAGCAGAGAGTAGAGGAACAATAAAAAATTGAAAATAGGACTGTCTCTTATGTTAAGAAACCACTATAGAGCTGTGAAGAAATAAAGAAGCTTTAGTTCTAATAAGGATAAAGCTTTTTACGAAAAAGCTGATGGCAGAAAATGCAGAGAAGATGTTTCCCTCCCTCACTTCTCTGAAAACCCAATCAAACAAAATAAAACCTGATAAAGTGTAATATTTCATAAGGGATGCTTACCCACCAGAAAAGAGGACATAGCTTATATGTCACATATGACAGATCCCTCAGCACACATATGTGCATTTCCTGTTTATCTCCTAACTGCGCCAGCTTGGTTGGGAACAACAGCATCCGGAAACTTTGCTGGCTCCAGCAAAACTTGGCATAAATATGAAAGGCTTCAAAGGCTGCAGATGACAAGTAAATTCCTCAGGCAAGTGAACAATAGGTACCAGGATGATCCAGTTAAAGTTTTGGGGCATCTTTATGGTTGTCACGGTTTAACTCCAGCTGGCAGCTCAGCCCTGCCCAGCCAACTCTCTCACTCTCTGCTCACAGGAGACAATCAGGAGGGTAAAAATGAGAAGTCTTTTGGGTTGATTTTAGTAGCTAAAGCAAAAGTCAGGTGTGCAAGCAAAGCAAAACAGGGAATTCATTCACCCCTTCCTATGGGCAGGCAGGTGTTCAGCCATCCCCAGGAGAGCAGGGCTCTGACACATGTAACAGTGACTTAGGAAAACAAATACCATCACTCCAAATGTCATCCTTCCTCCTTCTTCCCACAGCTTTATGTGCTAAGCATGATGACATATGGTCTGGGACATCCCTTGGGACAGATAGGGTCAGCTGTCCTGCCTGGGTCCCTTCCCAATTTCTTGTGGGCCCCCAGTGCAGTCACTGCTGGGGTGGTGTGGAAGCAGAAAAAGCCTTGGCTCTGTGTAAGTCCTGCTCAGCACTAAGGAAAACTTCTCTGTATTACCAGTACAAATCCAAATCACAGCCCCATAATGGCTACTATGAAGAAACTTTATCCCAGCCCCAGACCAATACAATTGTACGTTGCAAATTGAAGTATTGCTTCACATTTCGTTTCCTTAGATTCTCTGTTGTGTCGTATGACACCTCAACCAAAAACAATACCGAATAATTTGGTAAATTGCAGTGTATAGATGACACAGGTCAGTCAGCAGAATCCAAATGGCATTTTCAGAATCATAGAAATTTGTTGTCTAAAATAAGTTATTTGGGCCACTCCTGTTAGAAACACTCATGACTAAGAAGCAGAGATGCACAAATCTGGGTACCTAATTTGGTTACTCTAGTAGAGAAGTGACCATCTGAAAGGTTACTAATAGGAGTAAAAAATACATGACAAGTAGTCAAAGAGCCACATGTCTGGATCATGATTAATAATCATATAACATAAAATAGAGAAATACATAACACAACTAGATGACTAGTCAGTTTCTCCACCACATTAATGAAACTATTCATATTTGGTAGGGTATTCTTAGGTGAATTTTGGGTGTGAGGTTAAAAGAAACCAACAAACAGTAGATGAGATAATGCAAATGGCTACAGCAAAATGTATGTCTAATACATTTAATAATTTTCATTAATAATAAAGACATTAATAATACGTCTTTGCCAAATAGTTCAGATTATCTCATTCTCTTTCTCAGAAAGAATTTTTCTGGTAAGTCTACAGATTTTAAAAAGGAACAAAATAAGAATTCTGAAAACCCATACAATTTCAAAGTGAAAGAGAAACTTTCTGAAGTTTTCCTTTTTAATCATCCTATTATATGTTACAGAGGACACATTTTTCTTCTGTTAAACTTTGTGGGATACAGATTAGAAACTTGTGCAAAGATCACTGCTCTTGCCTCCATGCACTTTGCCTTTAAGGTTGCCCTTTTGCTTGGCTGAAGAATCTCTCCTGAAAACTGATCCTATTGACATCAGCACCAGTCTTCAGCATAAGCCTTGTGGGCAGCTGCAGGGACCCCCTCCTAGTCTGGGAAGGCTGGCAAAAATCATAATTTCATTCATTAACAAATATTAATGTGTAACCTGATTATATATATTATTTAAATAAATAGAGACAACTATCAAACAATTGGATGATTAAATATATATATACGTGAAGCTTAAAAAGAACATGTTTTTTAAAAGGACCATAGGAAACAAAAGCAGTGACCATGTTACACTGCCAGCAGTCTGAAGCCTGTGTGATTAGAAGGTCAATATGTCTGTAGCGGCAAAAAAGTATATATTGTGAGAAATTATAGAAGGTGTGTTGTCATGTCAGCCCCCTTCATGCAGTGAAAGGTCACTGATCCACGGTGGAAGACAGATGACAGTTTCTGTGTGAGACTGACTGACAGCACAGATGCTCTTGGACATTGTCTCTGGTGCCAAAAGACCTGGGGAAAAATAAAGCAGCTTTACCACCATGATTTTAGAGCCAAGAGCAAAGTAAAGTCATGTCCAGCTTTCACGAGAAATGGCATCTGAAACTTTTCATTACATATTTATTATCCTTAATAACCCTTGTAATTAAGTGTGTTAATAACCCTTTCAGAGAAAATGGACAGGGTTGGTTTCTGGTACTCAGTTTGGTCCTGCAGCTTTCAGTGTAGCTATTGACAGGCAAGGAGAAAATCTGTGTCTGTCAGAGCAGTTTACATGGGACAACTGGAAGGGAAAAGAATAAATGTGAGTAACATGTAGCATCACAAGGAACCAGACTGTGTTCTGCTTTACCTCACCTTTCTAGGGGTTTTGGATGGAGGGGTTTGATTTCACCTGTAAATCTCAGAAGAGTTTGCTCTCCTTAACACAAAGGTTTACATTATTCTGTTTAAATGTATAAGTTACATGACAAGTAACTCCACTGATGTAAAACAGGTTTAAGAAGAATCAAATCCTTACTCTCCAGCTGTCCCTGACACTTGGACAAAATGTGTGGACAATTGGACAATTGGACAATTCTCTTTTTGCCTCCGAGGCAGTCTCACAAACACAGTGCCTTGTTACTGTCCTTGAGAAATGTTTTAGAGCTCCATCAGGCTTATTCAAACAATGCATAAGAGTCCTTAAGCAGAACTCAATTACTGTTCAAGTGGAAGAATAGGTAATTGGACAACACTCATCAGTTTGGGAATAAATGATATTAGGTGCCAGATCTGAAAAGCAAACCTTGGGGTTATGAGATAGAAGGGAGATTAATTTAATGAAAGACAAAAATTTCCAGTACTCCTAGGTTAGAAATAATGAAACAAAACCTTTTCACTGTATTTCACATAGAAGTAAAAGAGGAGGTGCATGTACACCTGGCATTTTAAATTATCTGAGCTAGTTTCAAATGAGAAAAGGAACCACGGTTAGAGGTTTCTCAAATTATTCTTGTATCCAAAATGTTTCATCCCTATGTAACCTTTATCGAGCTGTGACTCAGAAGCAGCATTAATATGAAGTTTTATGAGTGCAGATGGGAAATTGAAATCTATTCACTAGTTTTATTCTACTTTAAATTAATTTCTAAATAGAAGCATTGATACAAGCATACATGAATGGAGCTGTGTGTGTATATTTTCCTAAATGTACTCTTGGTGGTAACTTTTGCATAGGCACCATTACAATGTTTAAAACACGGAGAATTGATTTTCAAAAGAAGCAGTAACAAATAGGGATTCCTAAAATGTTTGTAAAAAGAAGAGACAGAGCTATAAGGGAAAGCTAGTCTGTATTTTCACTATTTAATCCATGGTTAACATATGGTTACTAAAATAGAAGGGATATATTGCATGATTATTGTTTCTTTTAAATATATTAAAACTCAAAGGTTAATCAAATCCTGCAATATCTGGAATATGGTACCTGAAGTAACCTGAAGTTCACATCTCAAAATACAGAAAGAAAATATTTCAGGGAATACCTCAGCCAAGCTTAATGAAAAATGGTCATATGCACAAAGTCACAGTTAATTGTTGGGTAAATAAGATTCTGAATAAAGGCAAGAAGAAGGTGGATTCAAACAGTTTGCAACTCCACTGGCCCCATAATCAAGTGTATTTGGCCCTGCACTGTTTGTTCAGAACAAATGCAGCTTCTGAGGCAACTAATTTATTTTTTTATGAATTCACAGTCATAATATAGCCATGTTGCCAAGACTATATACTCTGCATATATCTATCTATCTATCTATATATAAATATAAATATAAATATAAATATAATCAAACTTTATGTCTAAATGTTTGATATATAGAGATGATATATTTTCAGATTTAAATAATGACACTGATAATTAAAGAAAATATAAAAGCTACAGGTAATTTAAACACATGCATTTTACAATAATCAAATTAGGAGCATAAACAGATATTGGTCAAAATGTTTTCGAAAACAAAACAAAACAAAACAAAAAACTGAAAAAACCACAATAAATATTTGAATTTAAAGGACTTTAGATTCAAAGTAGTGCAGGCTCCTTTTTCCCTGTTGCAGACGTTGTTACACCTCGCATGGAATAGTAAAATATTCATTGCCTATACGGAGGAGTGGATGTGACCTTGGAGTCTAATGACTTGTACAGTTACCCAGGATGAGCAAAAGTGGGGTTTTGGTTCCTGCACTAATGAATGTTCATGTTCTATATTCAACAATAATTGTACAAAATGCATAAATATTCATAGGTGTTGAGACTCTCTCCCCTTGCAGGTGAGTGTTCTCGTGCTCAGGTGAAAGCCATGCTCGATTTTCTTGTCAGCGTGTGACTTGACCTCACAGTTTCTGTAGTGACAAGGTTTGGGAGGTCACTGCTTTGGCCACTCTTCAGTTTACTTCTCATTTAAATTGGGCTTTGTCAAAAGAGAAAATGTACACGGATTTACAGGTACCCTTTTCCTTAATATGTCTTCGGCTATTCCATCCTAGAAGGATATTGTATTTCCAATACCCTATTGATCCTGCAGTACTTTGGGCATTTAAAGGTATGGATCAAATTGTAAGACAGATGCAAATAAAGAAAAAGAAGGCACATCAGAGAAAATGTATTCCTGTGAGTGAGAGGAAGACCAAACCAGAGTGTTCACAGCCACTAAGCACATCCTTCACTTAATCTATTTTCCGCAGTACACAGTTCATTTTGTGAGTTGCAGGAAAATTAACCTGGTTTTACTGGAAGTAAAACTGAAGTAAAAATTCCTAACTTTTTGTTAAGTTTGTGAACCATTTCTCCCTAAACATGTACAGAGAAAGCAAGTTACAACTTTGCTTTTACCCTCTTAGGAAGAGAGTTTTCTGAATAGGAAGTTAACTTTAGCAGCAGGGTCAGTAACACTGCCATACTGATCAATAATGGTGTCTCGCTTCTTTTTATTCTTTTTTTATTATTATTATTCAGCAGTGTCACTCCCCATCCATTACACCTTTCACAAAAGTGGTTTGCTGACTCCAGCAAGACACACATAGAATCTTTGTGCACCATTCATCAGTACAATTCCTAGGAGATGTTGCAAAGGCTGTGAAAAGCAGGATACTCCCCCTTCATGTTCTCTTCATTTTAGCCTCTTTTCTAACCTTCCTTCCTGAGGATCCTCTGCTAGAGCTGCTCTGTTAACTGATATCAACCACGTCTGCTTCTTTTATTTCATTTAATCTGTCCCTAATCTCTGTTGCCAGCTGTAAAGCGTTCCACGGTTATTTGAGAGTAGCAAGTTTAAAAGAGGGATGGAGAAGGTTAATTACAACAGCATAATTAATATTGTTCCCAATGAAGTAAATGGCAGTTTTGTCATTTTATGTAATAGAAACAGGATTACACTAATTATAATTTTATAATCTCCCCATTAGAGAAGCACAACAGCAACTCCATTAAAACATATTGTTTAACATTAGATTCCCTGCTGACAGAATCCATAAAATAGAACTTTAAATGTTCAAAACATGAGATATGTAATATGATGTTATATCAGGCAATAGCTATGCTTTTTGTGGAGCTGTTCTAATCATTCACGTTATGTAAAATTCACTCTTTTTCCTATTTCAATCTCAAAAAATCACACTATATTTCGACTCTTTTCTAAGATGTATTGAGTGGAGTGCTTAGTTGGATTTTTTTCCCTTTGTAATGCTGGAATTTCAGCTTTATAAGGTAAGAAAGAGCTCAGCACTAATTTAGCACATGAAAATTGCAACTGTGGGGATAAACAGGCTACTGGAAAGTGCAGTCTTCTAACCCATTACCAATTATTTTAACTCTTTTTTTTTAAAAAAACCCCACTATTTTACCCCCCTATTTTACTTTAAAAAATAAAGGAGTTCATGTATTATCATGGCATTTGAAAAACAACCACACTTCCAGGTCTAGCCTTTGTATTCCTCATTCACGCAGAGGCCCATGATGCCCTTCCACAGTACTGCAGAGCTGTGGTTTCGGGCTCTTTTAGGAGCTACATTTTCACTGACGTTAACAAAGCTAACTCAGCACAAAACTTGATGACAGATCCCAAACACCTGTGGAAAGTAGGTCAGAATCAGACTTTGTATGAAAAAAAACCCCAACCAACAAGCAAACCCCCACTCTCTGCAAATTGAATTTAATTATGTCAGCTACCAAACTGATGCCATATGTAGAACAGCCCTTGTAACAATTTTTAAATCAAAAAGGTACCATAGAGAGATTTTTAAGAGATGGATCAAAGTATCTACAGTAATTTCACTTCCATGAAAATTTTCCAAGATCTGTAGGTTTGGAAGGAATCACACCTATTCTGGTGTATAGCCACATAAAAATGTCTCCAATTTAGTCCTCGACATTAATTCTTTAATATGGATATTTTTACACAGATTTTCTCACCTCTTTAGGTATGGTGGCAATAACATCTTTTACATATTGCATGCTAACTTGGACTTAGCACTTTTGTTCTTTCTTTTCAGAATCACAAGGCTTTACAAACAAGATGAATGATTTAAAAATAAAAATTGTCGGCAGTTTTGTAGGTAGCCACTGTTTAAGGATTTTTTGTTGCTACTGTTCAAGCCACTAAACTTCTGTGCCTGATTTTTATCCTCAGTTTTGCTGTGAAGTTGATGAGAGGTGGATATTCACAAGTTAGAACACGAACACCCATATGAAATAAACCTGTATTCACTATGTGCTCATAACTACACTTTGGCTCACAAATCCAGAAGTTTCTGTGGCTTAAAAGTACATAGCCTAAGTGCATCTTAAAGTAAATGAGAGTAATTCTTGGGCAATTATTGTTTCAATGATGTCACTTGTAAACAAAAATGCTAAACAGAGCAGAGTATATAAAATAATTAAATGCAAATTTTAATATCACATCAATATTCATATTAGTTTATCACCTTGACAAATCCCTGAACTCTAAAAAGTTGTGAATTTCTTCAAATATTCTTAATTTCTACACTACAGTTTTCTTTGGCATTGTCACAACCTGCTAAATAGATACTTTTTTGAGCTGCAGAGATGGCTCAAAATTCACAACTGAAGACAAAATTCTAAATAGTGAAGTGATTCTTCTGTATTTGCCCATATACGTGTGTATTACATTTATAAAATCATACATCAGGGCCCACTGGAGCTATATGTATTAGTGATATAGTAGTCTAACTAACTATTAGCATACATTTTAAAGAATATTAATAGATACTCAGACTGAAAATACTTGAAATAAATTTCCAGAGAAATCAGACTCTTTCAGTACTTGCTTCAAACAGGATGCCTAAAGTCTGGCTGTACATTCCTGGTCTCAGTGGATATGGGTTGGGTTTCTGTTCAGCTTCTCCTCTGCTGGGCGCCCCTCACACAGTCAGGGGCAGAAACAGGAGACCACCAAGCTTTTAAAATCTTGCTGTTGTAAAATATAATTTTTTTCCCGATCAAGAAGAAATTTCAATTCTAAGTATGCAGTTTCTGGGTTGGTTTTATTTTATTTTAATTTAGTGAAAAAGCCTGAAAACTACTAACAGTGTTCATAACGGAACCATATGCTAAACTAAAGAAGAAATAAAGTGTGTAATTGTATCACCATGTCTGAGCTTCACCAAATGTTTCAAATTCACGTTTTTAATATGCAGGATGTTAAACTCATACCCTGTATACCAGTACTGAAATGTTTAAATACATTATTTTCATATTTATACCTTAGCACAAAGCAATAGGATAAATTTTGCAATGCATTACCCACATAAGCAAGCAAACCACGGTGTTGAATCAAAGGTGGGGGTTTTTTCTGTGTGTTTACTTTGCAAAATGAGTTCAGTTGGAGAATACGGGGCTGTGATGAAACTTTAATGATGAAAGGGGCACTTGGAAATTGAAAAGCTGTAATTTCTCCCTGCAAATGTATGAATCCTACTGTAAGTACTCCTGGAAAGCTGCAGCTCTTTAGGAACCCTATAACACTCCAGGAACATAAAACCAAGGGACATCTTCCTGTGCATTGCCAAAATATGCAATTCTCAGTAATTAAAAACCAACAAATCTGTTTATGGTTAATGGCACAAAAGGAACTAAAAAGCCTGCAAGAGCACAGGCAGAAAACGGCAGCTTTTAACATCAGTGCCTGGAAGAAGGAGATTGCAAATGATAGAGGTTACCTGTCTTTCAGAAGCACAAAGTGAGGTAGGTTTTAGTGAAAGCTGAACATTTAGATAAGGCAGAAAGTTGGCAAGGCAGCCCTGGGGGATTGCTGTTACTAGAACCTATCCATCCATCCATCCATCCACCCATCCATCCATCCATCCTTTAAATCCCCTCCCTGAGCAAGTTACTTAGCAATAATCTCATAAATTCTGCCAGACTACAGTAAAAGTAAATTGATGTCTTACTACAACTCCCCAACAAGCAAAGTAAATAATTCTCTGAGACTGTACCTTATAAAAAAATTCCATGCTTAGAGTCTGGCATATGCAGAAAACTTATTAATGAAGATTAATTTAATGTTCTCAAAGTACCATGGGGAAGCAAGAGAAAGAGCATAAAAAGCAAATAACATCGTAGCTTGGTCACGTATCTGAGACTAGAAGACCAAGTTTCATTTCTTGTGCTGAGTAATGGAAAAAAAGTCTTGGACTTAGGTCCTTGACATCTCTTGGTAATGTTCATGTCATGGTGACCTCGGTCTCTCTTTTGCTGAGTTACCACAATTAGCTTCAAAAAGTCAAGTCCCAATTAAAAAAAAAAAAAGTAAAGACACAAATATATGTCACCCAACCTTATTAGTTAGTTTAATGGAATTTAAGGGAGGGGCCTAAACTTAAACTGACGGATAGATCTGTGGAAAACATACAATCATAGTAATCTATCCTGAAAATATTATCCACTGCAGCTCTCACCATGACAGTCCTGTGAGTATTGCTCTCAGGATGTTTTCTGCCCGACCAAATATAATTCATTTGTGTATTGCTATTGAAGATACATTATGAACATCTGGTGGTATTTATAGGTCTATTTTTTTTAACATATTAATTGCATTTAAAAATAAAGACTACAATAACTAGAAAAGTTCCTTTTAAATACTTCCTGTTATCTGTCATCTTTTCCCATGACTCTCAGCACGCTTTTGTAGTGGGCTTTAGATCTAAAATGTGTAAGTCTTGAAAGGCAAATTTATGTGCATTCATAACACTAAGCAGTGCATAATTAGATTTAAAGAACACAACAGATAAAACATGTCTACTTTCTGTGTTGTTGCTGATATTTATAGCTGGCGCATGGAATTTAATATGGATCATTACTTTCTCAGGATTTTACACATTAGCTATGGTTATGGCATTACCCCAGTACTTCTTCATGTAAAATATTTTTGAGTTGTACATATTAGAAAAATACTTTTCATCGCATTTGTCTTACCCTAATAGAGGAAGACAAAGCCTTACATCACCATAGTGATGCGTTAATTTCTGTGTTGTACTTGTCTGTCTTTCAACTCGATTCTAATATTAGCCACAACACATCATTTTTATTGAGCCAGCCATCTCCAGCATGTAAACATCTGCAAACTCGTCATGGATTTTAAACAGCAGCCCATTTGTGTGTATCGCTCCATGACATTTCGTGCCACCATTTATCTAAGAGCAAGCCCTCAATGAGAATTAAAAAGGTATTGGTCCTCAGAAATCCACAACCCCAAATGAGAGATGGAGCCAGGCTCTGCTGGGTGATGCCAAGCAATGGGACACGAGGTAACAGGCGGAAACTGATGCACAGAAAGTTCCACCTGAACACGAGGAAGAATTTCATTGCTGTGTTGTGACCGAGGACTGGAACAGATTGACCAGAGAGAGTGCGAAGTCTCCCTCACTGGAGATATTCCAGAACCACCTGGACACAATCCTGTTCAATGTGCTTAGGGATGACTCTGCTTTAGCTGGGAGGTTGGACCAGCTGACCCATTGTGGTCTCTTCCAACCTGACCCATTCTGTGATTCTGTGAAATGACAACTTTTAAAACGATTTACAAAATAAACTATATTCCAGTATGGAAAGAGCTCATTACTTTTGTGACCCCACAAATATTTCTCTTCTTTTCTATATCATTTTGGCTAGAATTTTCCTCTGATTGCAAGAAGTCAATCTTATTTCACTTAAAAAAAAAATCAAACTCAACCCCCTCCCACAGAGAGTAAGTTCGCATTATTTGTAAGCACTTGAATTTTAAATAATATTTAATGTAGTCATGCTAAAACAATATGCTATATTTTTGAGATCTCATCTTTCATAAATACTATCATTTTTACTGTAATCCTTCAGAAATTTCTACCCATCTCTTGAAGTTTTAAATGTGAACTATATTACCAAAATCCTTGGAAATAATAACATTGATTAATAAAAGATAACAAATATCCTTTTAAGAGAGAAGTATTCACACAGATATAACAGGATTGCTAGACTCATAAAAATATAACCTCTCAAAAAATACTTATAACATCTTAGAATTTAAATATGCCGTTCAATATGTTTCTTTAGCACAAGGTCACATTTTCTAACCCATTGGTGGAGATGCAAATAAATGTGTTTTGTAACTTCTCAGAGTGGCCAAGGATTCTTCTTTCTCTAAGACATGCTCAAAAAGGAGACTCCATCTTTGCCAGAAGCCCACAAAATTTTATATGAATTATTCAATGTGGTGACAAACTTTATTTTTTCTTAGTTATAACTAGATATTTTTTTACAATATTGAAAGTTCTGGGAGAACAGGGTGCAGAAATCTTTCTACCTGATATAATCCTCAAAATAGCATATAAAATAAGGAGGGGGGAAAAAAAAGAATGAGAGAGACAGAGAATAAAGCCCTGAACTCCTCCAGGCTTAATGATATATGTGCTACACTAAGGGCTTTTCTTTAACATGTTTTCTTTTCAGTATTCAGCACTGAATAATACTTTCCACTATTTAAAAGCCTAGGCAGTGTGAAAACTGTTCAAAGCAGAAAATACACAAAGCTAACTAAGCTGATAAGGCTGTGATGACTGAAACTATCATTAGAGAGGAAAAATTCCAGTCTTAGAAACACGCTCTGTAAACACCGTGCGGTTTTTTCCAGGTGGCTTCATTCCTTTTAACTACAAAACAGTTCAGAACTTGCACCCATCTTCCTCCTAGTCAGACCTGCCCATAACAGAAATATTTAACTTGCATACATACACTAGTCCTGAAATTGATATAAATATCAACATTTATTTCGGTATTATAGGCTCAACAGGACTCGATCTGGAAGCTCAGTCCATCCTCCTGAGCCAATAAGGGTCCCTGACCTACTGGAGTCTCTCGAGGAATCCCATTTTCCTTAGGAGCACTGCTCTTGTGGACCATGGTCTGCAGGTAATACTGTGAGAAACCTCCAAAATAACCACCCTGGCTGAGTTTGCAGAATGTAATCTCGCTCTTTTTCAGAACCACCCCTGTTACTCATGCCACAGAATGGAAACCATGGTCCTGCTCTCTTGAACTTCAGGTTAAGGCTTGAACTGAGGAATTTCAAGCTACATATCACTTTTCCCTAACTCAGGATATGACTGCATGTGTCTTAACTGGAACACTTTTAATATTTTTACCATGCTTCCCTAAAAGTCTATCTGTATACTCCCATCTTCCTCTATATTTTTGAATTCTGTTTCATTTCATTGGTGGTTAAATGATCTTATAAAAAAAAAAGGTTAAAAAATTGATTTGAAATCTCTTATAAAATGTATATAAACATCAGTGATGACTCAAATAAATTGTTGTGAACAGTGTTCCTTAAAACAAAACAAAGAAGTTTGAGGGCTGTTAATATTAGATGCTAACAACTCTTCCAAGCTGTGAATGTATAGTAGTGACAGAAATTAAAAAGCAGATGTCCTCCCACGCTGAAATTCCCCCCAACTTACTTCAAGATTACATGGTTGACGAAAGTACAGCAAGTTCTAATTTCTAGGGGGAATAATGACTTCTAGTTGCAATAATTTAAGGAATAATGTACCCCAACTGTACTTAATAAGGCTATAATTCCATCAAAGCCTTCCAGGGACGTCATAAACCATGAGAGTGAAACTCAAGTGGTTTCCTCATGTCACCAGAAGGCTGAGATGGAATTACAGTTTTAATTTATATTCATTTTGAAGGAGACTTATTTAATATTGCACATTGATCATGATTAATGCCTTTGGAACTGCCAAAAACTATTAAGGGTGTTCACGGTCTTTTGAAGCCACCAAAAGTCAATCATGCCACTGACTAGTGTTTCTCAGCAATTCCTCTTTTTTTAAAGCTGTGATGTGGCCAGCACAAATTGTATAACCACGTTAAAGTTAACATCAATTTGGTCACATATTTTTATTACTTTGCTTCTTCATATTGAATCAAAATGGGAAATATTTCTTCTGTCTATGTGTGTAGCTCTTTATAGAATTTCATTGCAAATTAAGGGGAAAATTAATTGAAATAACTTAGCCACTGAACATCACTGACTAAATATGCCTTTATTAAACAGATTTTTTTCAGTTAGATGACAATAATTTGTCCACATCCTACGTGAGCTAACCGAACAGGAAGGAGCTTTAGTTACAAGAGCAAATTATTTTTTGATGTAAGGCTGCAGGTAATCTGTTTTAAAATGAAGAATTATATGGAATAGCCCAGACAGCCCGCAACCAAAATTTTTGGCATGGGGAAAAAAAAAAAAGAAGGGGAATTCTGGCTCTTAAATAATTTTTGAATCAAAGTTTCTAGAAGTAAAATAACGTTCAAATAATATTCTGGTTACTCAAGGAGTTCTCTCTTCCTCTCCTGCACAACGATCAGTTACGGGTATAAGAACATAAATCCCTGACTTGGTCAGACCAGCAGTCCACCGAACCCCAAACACACTCCCTAAAAAAGGAGAAGGCAAATGAGTGTGAGGGAGTGTTAGGGAGCCTGACCAATCTGTTTGGAAGCTGGGGGGTACAATTCATTCCTATTTCCTGTTTCATCCATTTATGGGCATATAATCCTTTAACTTTCTATTGATTTGTTGGACTTGATGATACTGTCTGCCTAGGACAGAAAGTCCCAACTTCCTTGCTTAAAGGACAGCTATTGAAAAATGTGCTTTCTTGTGATCTCCTACTGGTTCCTGAATATCCTTACTCGTCTAAGCATAAGGACTTAGCATCTTTGGGATGCCCTTTGGAGTACTCCCTGGGCTTGGGCTTCCTCTCCTGAAGGGTCTCCACAGTCCCAGTGTGGATATTTGCCAGCCGCTTGTGGATTTCTTAGATATTATAGGGGATCTAACACAGCAGAAGACGCCTTTATTTAGATAATGGCACTAAACCAAAATGTTTACATGTGTCAGAGAACCTGCCATAAAATGTATTTCCCTGGAGATGACATTGTGTCAATTTCTGAAATTCCTAGTGCTGAGTAGCTGATTTGATTTACACTTCTGAACAGAAAACATGTCAGGGTAATCTCAGCTCCTCTTTACAACGATATATTCCAAGTAGAGGATTTATTTGTAATTTGTTAAGATCAGATACAGATAGAAATAAGTCACATACAAATCCTATTGAAAGTCTTTTGGCCAATTTCTAAGATGATGGTAGTGTAAATTGATCTTTAAAGCCAAAAACATGACAGCATAGTAATCAGTTATATGGCACTTTTGAGCAAGATAAATATATATCCTACACCCCAACCTAAAAAAGCATCATTAAAATGTAACAAGAAAATGCAGTGTTCTTTGCTTCAAGCATAGAAATCCCACTTGGCTTTTGGAAGGAGATATTCTTAAACCCAGGACTCAATTCAAAAGGTTGCCTTTGGAGAACCACCGTATGAAAACCCTTTTATCCTTGCACGGACCAGCAAAAGTCAAAGTAGATGTCAGGTTTTCACGTCATGTGTGAAGAAATGTCCTTTGGCACGTGATGTTTTGAATGCTGAGGACTTAAAAAGCCTTCAAAGGGTGTTAAAACAAATGAAGAAAAAATCCAATCAGGATACTTAAAACACCTGTGGCTGAGAAAATCCCAGAGGGCTGAGAAAAAGTTCTTAAGTTTAATACTATAGGGGTGTTTTTCCCTTGGCATTTGGTCTTGGACAAAGTCATGTGAAGTGTTTGTCTTCCTCCCCTTCACCACAACAAATGTTAAAGCCTGGCTTTGCTTCCTGAGATAGATTGAAAGTTTTTCAGTTTCCACATGTAACATTTGCAATTAATGCCAAATTGCTCATATGTTCCATCCTTATGTGGAATCTAGCACAACTCAACGTTCCTAGTACTCCTTCACTACTATTTCACCAGCAATCATCTCTGCCCGGCTTTCCTCAAAAATTCTTCAAATTCATGAAAAATTCAAATTCTTCAAAAACAGATGATGTCAAAAATAACAGCCCTCTGAATGTTTTTCTTCCTATTAAGAGCAAATGCTTTGAGAGAAAAACTCCTTGAACCTGCCCAGGTTCCCTTCCTTAATTAGGAGTTAAACACCGGAGGAGCTTTTAATTGCTCCAATTCATTTCTCAAGACACACAAAAAAATAATATCTTTGAACTCCTGATACCGTATGGTCTTCATCTGGACTCCAAGAAAAGGTATCCTCAGGAATTATCTACTTCCTCCTGTATTTCAGTTTCTATTGATATGGAATAACAAAAATACCTTTTTATAGCCATTTCTGGATGTGCTTTCTCAAAAACTAAGACATGAAGCATAGAATTCTGGATACACAGGTACAATCATAAACAACCAATTAAAAATTTATCTGGCCCAAAGAAGTGTTCTGGTATAGAGTCAGTTTGCATGTTCAGTGCTTTTGTGATCAATGGGTGAAAAAAAGCAGTAAGTTCTGAAACACGGAAAAGCATATAAAATTTTTAGTGATTTATATCCAACTGGATATAAGGAGGAACTTCTTTCTTCCTTCCACTGAGGACAATCAAGCATTGGGGCACATTGCCCTGAGATGCTGCAGGCAGCTTCTCTGGAGGTTTTCAGGATCTGTCTGGATCAAACCCTGAGCAAAATAAACTGACCACAAAGCTGATCTGGCATAAGCACAAGGTTGGGCAAGAGACTTTCTGAGATCCCTTTGTCCTATGAAAGCATGGTTGTATGTCTTAGATTGCTGTAAAAAAATCAATCAATGAATAAATATAAGAAAAAAAGCAAAAACAATTTCAAAAGTCTATTCTCCGGTTGCCTTCAGAGACATTTTTTTTTATTTGTTGAGAATAGAACTGGGAGTGGCTTTGGCAAATTATTGCAGCACTGAACTCTATTTACCTAGACACTGCCTTTGTCAACAATTGTCTTGTATTAGCTTCTCTGCTGTACATCAAAACTGGAACTAAAGAAGCTGGCTAAGAGGAAATCACTGTTTTTCCATGAAACAATTTCCAAAATGTTTTCCATTTTTGAAATTTTGTTCCTAATAAAAATATGAAATAAAAAGAGAAAGAAATAGAACAATTTATAAACTGAACCATATATTGTTAATATTAGTGAGCTGTTAACTATGAATGTTTATTAAATTGGACTAAAAAGGTGCTAGCTTAAAAGAAACAGAAAAGTAATTGGATATTTTTGTATGTGTTCATTGATGAATTTAATTTTGGGTGTTGAATTATTTGTCTACAAAGCTTGATATATTTTGAATAATTATTCTCAAAAGGGAAGCAACCAAACAATTTTGTAAGATTTTAGCTTTAGTATCTCTCAAATACTTGCACGCATTCTATAAGAACATTGACAAGGTTAAATACATATTTCTGCTTCATGATAAGCAGAATATTTTTGGGTAAATAGGAGTTTTTCCTCTGTGTAGATTTAGCTGAGGCTCATAGGTCAAAATGAAGGTATTTTAAATCATTGGTGATTCTTTTTCCCTCCACAGAAATCCAGCTATAAGAAATGCACTCTGGTTGGTATTCTGGGTAAAAAGGTCATTTGTGTGTGTGTGCAAATATATAAATATATAAATATGAATAGACATGCATATATGTGTATAACCACATAAATATAGCTGCACACAGTAGGCCAATATCAACAAAGTATGATGCAGTGACATTCTGTATGATGAAAAAGATCATTAAATTCATGAAGGAATTATGGAGATGTTAAATCTTTGGTACAGATGATTTACAAGAAAAGGAAAGAGTGGATAGCTTTGTTACACCTTTTTTTAATAAAAGTTTTCAAAATTTCTAGTTAATTGATCTCTGGAGGATACAGAGTAAATTATTTTATACTTTCAATATATTTCAACTTATTCTAATTGAGCATAAATTGTGAGAAAACACTTTTCCTCTCTCACACTCTGCTCTTTGTCTCAAAGGGCCACCACCACAGACACAGGATCTTTGAATCTCTCCAGCAGTTCACCCTTCTCAGGGCATCACCAGAACCTGTTTGTACAAACACAAACGTGTCTCAATTAATTCATGACTTCAATCTGCAGCAGACACTGCTGGCATCTCCTGTACTCTGTGCAGCTCACTAATTCAGCAGTACTCCATATAATTCCTACTAAAGGATACACGTTTGGAGTTCACACTGGAGTTCCAGCCTGTCCTGTACAGCAGCACTGGCCATGTGCCAGCCCAGGTGCATTGCCATTGCTGTCATCCAGCATTCCCAAGCCCAGCAGAGCGGGGTGATCAGCAGCTCAGCACAACCGAAAGCAGTGAAACCAAAAATCAGCGCCTAATGAGCACCAGACCCTCACAGTCAGGCAAAGCAGCCCCACGGCAAGCACAGGAGCTGTCCATTAATATCTGCACAGCAATGACAGCTGTGGATTCTATCTAGCACATCCCAGTGAAATCTGTCATTGCCTTTGACCCTTTGTCCCACACTGGGTGCCCAGAAGGACTGTGGTGGTTTAACCCCAGGCAGCAGCTCAGCCTCGCCCAGCTGCTCGCTCACTGCCCCGCCAGCGGGGCGGGGGAGAGAATCACAAGGGTAACAGCTGGAAAACTCGTGGGTTGAGATAAAAACAGTTTGATAGGGAAAGCAAAAGTCATGCACACAAGCAAAGCAAAGCAAGGAATTCACTCCCCACTTGCCATGGGCAGGCAGGTGTTCAGCCATGCCAAGGAGAGCAGGGTTCCTTCGTGCCTAGTAGTGACCTGAAAGACAAAAGCCATCACTCCAAAAGTCCCTCTCTCCTTCTTCTTCCCCCGGCTTTATATGCTGAGCATGGTGCCACATGGTTCGGGATATCCCTTGAGGTCACCTATCCTTGCTGTGTTTTCTCCCAACTCCTTGTGCCCCTCCCCGAGCACACTTGCTGATGAGATGAGAAGCAAAAAAAGGCCTTGGCCATGTGCACTCACTGCTCAGCAGTAATTAAAACATCCCTGAATTACCAACACTGTTTCCAGCACAAATCCCAAATACAGCCAGGTATCAGCTAGTCTGAAGGAAATTAACTCTCCCCCATCCCAAACCAGGACAATATCTCATGCAAGTGTTTAATTCTTCTCTAAAACTATTAGTAGAACAACTATAATCCCAATTGAATGAGCAAAACTGTCGTTAACATGCACAAGGATGGAGTTGCCCGAAAGGCTCACGGAGGTCTACTCTTTCATTTAGAAATATCTGAAATTACAGTTCAGTAAATTCTTCCTACAACATATTACCACATTTTCCTTTTTTGGGAGAGTTAGGCATTTGAGATGACAGTGATCCAAAAGGAGCCAGTAGACCTCAGATATATATTCTCTAGCAAAACATACAAATCACTGAGAAACTGATTTATTTTTTTTAAATCCTGCCTTTACACTTGGAACAGACCTATATTTTTTCATTAAGTGCTTTCTAGAATACCCAGGAACTTCTTTTCCCTGGAGTCTGAGTGTAATGAAGGCTGAGGTGTCCAAGGAGGTATCGGTAAAAAATACACAAAGTTCAATTAATGTTTTGCGTGTAGCTCTCTCAACTGCCATTTTCCATTTTCTTTATTTGTGAATAAATTACAATTTCTATTGGTTTCTTTCATATGAAACTGTTTTCTAGTTAAAAAAATAGTTATCTTTACAGAAATTAATTTTCTGAGAATTTTTTTTAGCATTTGAAATAAGGCAGGTATCACAGATTCAGGGAAAAAATATTTGCACCCTCTAAAACTGCTTAGTAGAATATAGTGCTTTATGACATAATACGTATATATTTTAACTCTTGCAATTGCTTCTTCCTTTATTTTTTTTTCCTTGCCTTAGCTTTTCCTTCTCATTGTTCCATAGCACTTTCAACTCAGAATATAACCCTCATATAATTTCCCTCTAGATTTGGATCCAACGTCTGGACAGATCCATTAGTAAAGAAAGTAAATTTGCACACCTTTCAGACTAAGCTTTTAAAGGCTTTTTATTGACAGCATCATTAGGAAACAAACTTTATGTAAGATTTTTGTCAGTGACACTCTTTGAACAAAATCTTACTAAGTTTATTTCTTTACTTGCTCCGTATAATCAACATTTCTGATAATCAGAGTCTGATTCAGGACAGTAAGTCAATTTCTTTGTTGTACTATCCAGCCTCAGATTTTAGGATACTGAAAAAACTGACATGTCTGTGACACATACAAAAGTGAAAGAACATAATATGTCTTTTTCTCCACTCCATCCAGCCCCCCATTCATTATATATCACTCCAGTTATTTGGGTTTTGGTGATTTTTTTTTTCAATTAAGTAATTTCTAGCTTCCATCTTTCCCCTACTGTGTGGGTAGCACAGTAGTTACAAATGTGGGCCCGTGGTAGCCAGGAAAGGCAGGTGATAGATGATCCTTCTGCCAATGTCCAGACTGAGACAAAATGCAGCATTTCCCATTCACAGAAAAATAAAAGTAAAAAATAAAATAAAAAGAGTTGATGATTTTTCACAAACCTTCCCAGCCTTACAGTTTTCAGTAAAAGTGATGTCCTTGTCAGGTTCATTGTCAAGAGCACTGGATATTTGCTCAGCTGTAGAAATCTGGAGCAGAAGATTGTAGGTTCAATGAAATGGCATTTTCCAATTAAACTGTGTTTTGCTGGAAGTTCCCCAAGCTCTACCAAACACTATGGTTATACATCCTATGTAAACTAGAGATTTGCATCATTTTTGCATGACAGATTTTTGAATACATAAGGCTTGGGGGAACAAAGCTTTACAAGGTGAACATTACAAAATGCCCAGTGATTTTTTCTTTCTCCCACAGGCTTTCCTGCAGGCATGGATAATAGGGACATTAGTTATTAAATTGGCACTGGGTCTTTCTCTATTTCTCTATCATTGTCAAACAGGTTAATTAAAGCTCATTTATATGCCAGTTAAATAGAAGGTAACTTGAGTCAGAGGAAACATCAGCATGCATTTTATAATAAATCCTCCTGAACTTATAAATGACCTTCAACCATTTTCAATAACTGTCTCTTGAAAGGTACAAATACCTGCATCTTCATTTTTTTTCAAAACCAAAGCAAATAAGAATCCTTTTATTTCAGGTGGGACTTCCTTTTCCAAAATCCTGTTATGACTGTCAATAAGTTCAAAAAGAAAAAAATTATTTTGTACAGTTACCATTCATAAAGAATGACAAGGGAAAAAGAAATATCCTTCTGCTATTAAGAATAACTGCTTACCATGTAGTTCATTGGCTGATGTGTGCAAAGGCACCAGGATTGGGCACTTCAATATACTTTTAGCCTGAGTGAGGTGCAGGTAAACAAAACAAGCATTTCATCCCCAGCCTCACACTCTGTTTTGAGACACATGTTCACACTATTGCGAGTGCAATTTCTATGTACAGACCTCTCAACGACAGAAAACCCCAGGTCACGCTGGCGTGCAAAAAACCTAATCAGCCACAAGCACACAAAACTTGACTGTATCTGTGCTGCTGAAGGCTCAAAACCAAAATGTTAGGGCTCACCTTTATGATCAAGGTACATTTCTGTCTCCTTTGTGCATGCTCTCTACCAACAGCAAAGCAAGACAAAACAATGTGGCTCAATCTTCTCTTGCGGTTTCAAGCTCATATATAAGGTTCTAATGTGAATATGCACATAACTATTTTGAAGCATCAGGAGCAAGGGGTATTAAGTTTCCAGTCAGGGTGCTTGAAAACACTCTTACGGTCATTAGACTCTTCAATTCTACAGATCTGGTTTTCTATATTTTTTCAGATTTTTCTTTTCCCTTTAATCTGGTAAGCGCCATGAAACTCTGTCACTGATAAATCATAAACATAGTGTGCCTGTGAAGCTAATACCCAGAATTGTGTTTTTCTATTGTATCCCCAAAGACTGTCATAGAATATTCTAGAATAAAACAGCTTGGATCATATGTTACCATTGATTTTTAGTCATAGTTCTTCATTGATTTCAGTGGGGAGTTCTTATTAGGCATCCCTGGCATGAAATGGCCACTTGTATTAGATTTTTTAGAAAAAAAAATACACAGTTGACAAAAATAATCAAAATAGGCATCGAAAAATTTGCCCCATATTGTGAGCAATCGCAATAACAAAGTTATCTATCCTGCACCACAGAATAATTGCAGCATAAGAAAAAAAACAAAACTTTTTTTTTTAATAAACATCAATCCTCAGGAGCTAAAAGTAGACAGATTAAACCATATGATTTGGTATTACTTTCTGAAGAATTAACAAAAGAAATCTTCGGAGCCTGGTGTTTTTCACTGTGGGAGCCATCTTGTGGAGGGAAACTATTTTCCCTGTGAGAACTTAAAAAGGAGATTTGCTTTCCTTTAATTGAAAAATATAGATGGGATGTAAAAGGCACACAGTCCTAAGCATATCTCCCTTTCACAGCTTTAAGAGAAGAAAAAAATAGACAGCTGACTCAGGATAATGTTTTGGGCTTTTTTTATACCCTTTATTGGATGTTCATTCCCTAAAGGTTTCTGTGCATGATCCCAGACGTACTAAGTAAAAATTTTAAATTCTGAGGTCAAGAAAAATTCCTTTTTTTTTCAGAAAAAAACATGATGTCCATTCTTTAGAATTTGGATATGAATGTTCGTTGTGCCATATTACAAAAAAAAATCATGAAAAGCAGTTCATGACTTTTATCGCTGTCCTATACCTAAAAAGACATATTTACTCACTGTGGCAAGTTATTACCTTCCCCCATTTCCTAGATAGCAAGGAGGATTAAGGTAGGGCATACAAGAAATTTCTGAGAGAGGCTGGAGTCAAATTTTGAGAAGTTTTCCCACTCCTCATGCTGTGAGTTAAAACACTGAGCTGCGCTGTTTTCCCATTAGCAATTACAATGTTTATATAATTCCTCAATTTGTCATTCCCTGCTCTGACTCAACAGTTCATGAGCAATACACCTGATCTGGCTGGCAGTTCTGGCTGCAGGACTTTACGAGCTCCTCTCCCAGCAGGGCTTGGAGGTGCTTCTTTTCTTAGTCAAGCATCACTGACAGGGAAATCACGTCCGTCCCGGTTGCCTTTGCTGCAGCAAAAGGGTACATTTGATCTGCACATCTTTTCTCTTGATCCTTCCCTTTTGCTGGTAACTGCTTTGCTCTTCCAGCCCCAGTTTCCATGGGTCGTGTTGAGATCTGAGGTTGTTATTCATTCTTGGTGTGCTGGAATCCACTCCTGTGGAAGAGATGGCCCCATTGTCTCACTTCTGTGCTGCCAAGGTCGTTTCTTTAATGATCTGACCACTGTTCACTTTCATTTCTGCCTTTGCAAACTGAACTGGAGCCTCACTGCTGCTGGCTGAGGAGAGAAAGATGGCCCTGCTGCTTCTGCATGGAACTGGGGGAGGACGGCGACTCTGTTGGGAAAACAGGTTTCTCTTCCTGACAGATTATTCTTTAGCCCCCCTTTTTATCCTGGGTGTATTTATCCCATCTTTCTCACCTTTCATGGGAATTTTTGCAAAAGAATCTTGAGGCATTGCTCTTTGAGCTATTCAGCTGTCTCTGTCATCGTCTTTCTAGAACACTCAAAAGCTTAATTGTTGAGTCCCTTTATCCCCAGATTTTCTTCAATATTGTTCATAGACTTAAAAATTTTAAATGTAAAAAACAGCACCAGCAGTCTTAAAATTCAACTGATTTCCCATGGGACAATGTTACGTAGCACAGAGTATTCCAGACTACCTCATTCCTGAAGATTAGCGGCAAAAATAGAATAATTGGAAAGTTTTGCAAAACTATAAAGTAATTTGCAAGATGACTTCAGAAATGTTCCAAAGAATTGAGTTTTGGATTTTCCTAAGTTTTTGGCAAGTGTTTTGTGCTTAGTTCAACTTCTACTTTCTTTTTTATATTATACCATCAAAGCAAGTCAATTTCACAATATCTTCTTTACTCCTTTGGTCTGTCACTGACTTTGATATTCTCATTGTAGGGTCAGCTCTAAGAGCTCAGAGCTTTCCCCAAAGACAAAGTTTTATCATTTCTTCTAGCTTTGCTGACCCAGAAAAATTCTAAAACAGCAAGTAATATGAACAAAGCAGACATTTAGTCCACAGAAAATAAAAAAGTACAGATCCCAAGACAGAAAAGCAGTCAAGGACAGAGGCATTGCTAAGGAACAAGGATAAAGCAATTGTTGGGAAAAAATTATGTCCAAAAGAGTCAAGGCCTGCAGATAAAGCAGGGAGTGAAGTTAAAGAAGGGATATTTTTGGAAAGATTTCATCCCTGCACCTCCCGCCCACGCTTTTCTTTAACGCCGCAAAATAGAATGTACTAGCAAAATACACATGAATCTTTCACAAAAAATATCTGTGACCAAGCAGAAAAGTCTTTCAATAAGTTTTATGTTTTTGAGCTATAGATAAAGTGTTAAAAATCTCTTCCCAAACCCTGTAATTTCTGCTTCGGTGATAAAAGTGACACTGATGTTTTCAGTTTTCCTGCTAACACACTCAGTTTCAGACAGCTTTCTATCCGTTTCAGTTCTTTCAAGTTATCTTGATTTTGTTTAAACAGGCAACAGAACTCAGGCATTTCTTACCGATTTAGTTACATAATATATAATACTTCATCATCTTAAGCAGGCTACTCACTCTAGTTTAAGAATGTTGTTGATTTTTCAGTGTTTGTGCAGCTACAGTAGATCTGACCTAAAACTCATTTAAATGAAAGACATCTATTGAATCCAAGGGCTTCGGGGCATAAACCAGTCAGCCTTTCACTGACTCACTGAAATGCTGTAGTCAGATATATGATTCATGTTGCTTTCCAATGCCTTGGACTTGAATGTGGTTATTCAAGGAGTTAGTAATCACAAGGCCAGTATTTTATAAGCTATGAATGTTATAAGGATGCAGATATATCAACTCAGTACTGTTCTTTCTGAACAAAATGATTTTTTTTTTAAGAGTGCAATACAGATTCAAAAAGAAATGAAAGGAAAAATTTCAAAAGGACAGCATAAAAACTGTGTCAAAATTGCAGTTCAGCGCTGGAATTTGCAAGTGTTCATGTTCACAATAATTGATATTAGGAAAACAGGAAAGGTAGACAAGACATTCGCTTGCAAAAACAGATAACAAAAAAAGCACTAAAGGGATTTAAATAGAGAAGAAATCTATGGACCACATATTTTATTGCATTGGTATCATTGACATTACCACTAGGATTCACTGGCTAGATTTGTATAAAGTGACAGCAGATTTGGTAAATGTGGGTGTACATTATTTTGAAAAAGGTATACAAATAAGGATATGTAGGGAAAAAAACCACAAAGCATCAAGATGAAAATCCCAATTGTATAAAAAGCTGTCCTTAATTTCAAGAAAGAACTGGATAGTTTATTTAGTTATGGCTGTATGAGGATGAGTACCAATGAAGGAATAGACATCTACTTGCTTTTTACTGATTTGTCACTCTCTCCCTCCAGTTTACTAGAAAGAAAAAAAAAAAAATTATTTTTTCTAGTTATTGTTTATTAATATTCCTTTATGTATTAATTAACTAAATTTAGCAAGTAATGCAATCTCAAATAAAAAAAAGAAATATTTGGTGCTTTTAAATAAGGGCAATATATTTTAGAATATGGATACATTTTTTCAGCCTGAGTCAGTGCTTATCAGTAGTTACTTAAACAGCGTCATTCAGGAGTTTTCTGTTGTTAAACTAAATTCTAGTGCTGAAAACATTAGTGGAGTTGCATAACATGTGCGATAAGTATTTCCCTGGGAATTATTACAGAACACAAGGAGGTTCTTCCTCTTTTGCTTGGCTTTCAGGAATTTCAGTAGGGTCCCCTTAACTGTAGAGAGAGAAGAAAGTTGAGTTACAGCAACAGATAAGGAGGCCTTCAAGTTTATAGAGCAGATTTCATTCCTTCCTTGCTAGACAGCTAATGTGAAGAATGATTGCCATCTATAAAACCTCTAATCTGCCCCACCAAGATAAATAAAATGGGGAGCAATCAAAATTTTCAGGATACCCTTCACACTGTATCACCCATGGCCAAATTACCTGTTTTCACGAGATTAAACTACACTTTAGTATATTTCTGAAAGGCTGTGATAGAAACACACCGTACAGCCAGGATAGGAGGCACTGGTATTTTAGACTTATATAGAGTAAATCTTTAAACTGACATTTTTTTCTCTGTCAGGGGAAGGAAATGATGAACCAAGAAATCTGTCTCTGCAATGTGTCAGAAGGTGATCCCAAGGGAGAGAAGTATTAGTAGAAAAAGGAGCTTTGCCTTGGTTTCTTAGATATATACAAGTAGCATTGCTAGAGGACAATTTCATGCCCCTGTGAGGAAACCTGAGTGGAAAACTCACGTCACAATTAGGAGCAGAGATTCTGTGAATTGCACAAGTTGCAGCAAAGGGAACTACACTTGGGTGCACCATCCTTCCATTGGAAATAAAAAGGGCTCTTCATTCTACTTTCCTTGGAAATATTGCAAACAATTTTTCTTATTTTTTCTTATTATTGCAAACAATCCCACCCTCACCTTTCTGGGTGTGGCAGAATCATTTCCAGATAGCCCTTGTTTCAAGGCTACTGAGTGATGACTTGGCTTCTTCTGTCACTGACGTGCAGTTGACAATCATCCTTATTCCTTGTTTTTAAGCAGATAACACCACAGAAGGCAAAATCCATACTCATTTAAAGGTGTGGGTCATGGCAAGCCCTTTGTTCCTAATCAGCCAGACTGGCACTGTTGGAACTGTGCCCTCAAGTTCCAGCTGTGCCCAAACTTCCTTCCAGAAGAGGAGCAGATGAGCAAGAGAGGAAAGGGGTGGTGCATTCCCAGGTCTCACTTCAAGAAGGAGTCAGGATGTGGTTAGGGTACGAAGTTGGACCTGAAGGCTCAGAAACGTAGAGGTGGGCAGTTTAGATACAGCCCCACAGTCTGGACAATAGTGACCTGAGCATTGTAAATTACTTAATTCATAAAAATAGGCTAAAAATGTGATATTTTCATTGTCAATATAATTATATTGATATTTATATATAATAAAATTATAATTAATATATATATTATTATATAATAATTAATATATATATTATAAATTATATAATAAATTTATATTTCATATCAATGGACCATAAACGCCCTTTCTGTCAATTCACCATGCTCAATACAACTGGAAATCACAAAAATTTGGAAATATAATGGAGAGTTGGTGGTCAATTATTGTTATTAATGAAGCAGAAGCTAAAGATTTCAATTGCCTTATTTTGCTATGCATTTTTCTGCAAAAATATGTAGTTTGAATAAGATAAGCTGAATATTCGTGTATATATATACACACATATCAAAGACAGCTATTTCTTTTTTTTGTTGATGAGGAATTGCAGCACAGAGAGTTGACAATTAGTCAAACTGTTCATATAAAAATGACAACATTAGCCTTCTCCATTCCCAGAGTCCAATGTCACCCTGTCAATTCTCCCTAAAATATGCAAGAGCACATCACTGTCCCCTGTGAATTACCACTTGATGTTCCCCACAGGAGCTCACTGCCACGTGCTGTGTCCCTCCCCCACCAGTCAGCATGCAGGAATTGCAGTCCTTGGAGAGGCCAGCTGTGATTTTTGGTAGCTCTCTGACGAGGTCTGTACTGACTGCCTGAAACTCAAGTCAACGCAGAGCCCTTTCACTAACAGATCCCAGCTGCATAGGTAGGAAAAGCCCAAATGGAGAAGATCTTCAGTGGTGGCTCCCAACCCTTGAACTCGTTCCAGTGGCCACCTCCCAATGCCCTAAGGGCCTGTAGACTGTGTCCCTGCCATGCCCCAACAGCAAGAGTATAAAGGTACTCATCATCACAGGGAGCCATGTGCCCATGTGTTGAAGGAAAGGGGTTAGAAGAGCTTTGTTTCAAGGAGAGAAAGTGAAAGCTTTTATAACAGACTTTCAGCAGCTTTGTAGCATCATTCTGTCCTGGTTTTTTGTTTTTTTTTTTACTTTGAAGTAAGATGGAGAGTTTCTGTGCAGTAAAAGTAACAGACTAAAATGGCTGAAATGGTTTTATGAGCAGTTACCTGGCAGTTTTTCTTTCAGTAGGTTAGGCAAAGAGTATGAAGGTTAGAGAAGGGGACAGAGAGAATATTAATGGGAAAACTAATAATTTTATGAGTTTTACAGAAGGGCTGTAGTGATATGCAGTACCTACTGAAAGTCATAGTCAGTGGTTAGGAGTAGATAATATTTAACATTTATGTAGTGTTACACAGCTTCAAAGAACTATGCAAACATAAATTAATTAATCCTCAGGATTTTAAGATCTCTATTTAGATAGGTAGATTCCTCTCAGAAAGTTCTGTGTAACACAGACGATTACATCTACTTACAAAATAGGACAAACAACAGCAATAATATCACTGGCTTTGTGATTTAGTTAAGCACTGTTATCCCTCTTTTGCTGATGGAAAAGCTGAGGTTTAGCTATCAGGAAATTTCTGTGAGGCATGTCAATGAGAGAGCTGAAATTAAATTTTTGGAATGGCCTATCTTTTGACTCTTTTTTTCTGCCTGCTAAGTAAATCTAAGGAACAATATAGTTTAGTGATGTGGGACAGATAAATAAATTTAAATTAAAAAGTTCACAGTTATGACATTTCTTTTCCCATAATGTTTCCATCCCAGTAGTGGAGTTTTGTGATATTTTTTTGAAACTTACATCAAAAGTAATGTTGGGCTATGGGAAAAGATATGGGAAAATCATTCATCATAATATGGTCAGATTCTGACCACTGTCAAGGAGCAGACCAGTTTCAAAGGACCCTATTAATTTATGTGTTTGGTGATTTTGAAAATTTCTTTCTTTATTATGAATTGTCTCAGATTTTCAAATACAGCTGACACACACATGTTCAATAAAGTCTGATGTGATGCAGAAATGTCCACCAGAGTCTGCAGAGATCCTGTAATAACATTGGTCCCACTTAGGAGTTAACTCAGAGGCCTGATGATAATTAAAAATGTCAACATCATTAAATATTTCATTTCTCAAATACGAACGAAGAGGTTGAGTCACATATTTGCATAATTTACATAACAGCCATCTAATTTTGGTGATTGAATTGATGACACCTGGGATGTCTAAGCTTTCGGGTTTTTTCTCTCTACTCCACAAAGTGTCGTACCCAGAGAACTTCTCAAATCCTATCAGTGTATTGAAGTTCCACTATGGGTATTGAAATCCAAAAAATCCGAGAGAACACGATCTTATTGTGGTGATTCACATCATTTGTTTTAAGTATGATGGCAGCTGATAGGGATGGAGCACAGAGAGCTTTTCTCACTTTATTGTTCTCACTCGACTCCTGCTAGGAAGATAAATGGCAATGTTGTCAGTCAAAAATATTTTAATATTGTTTTCTCTCTCAAGTGGGACCAAATGGTATTACAGCATTGCATCAATTATCTTATTACTACCTAGCTTTTAAGAACTGTAAATTGTATTTTCCAAAATTAACTCAGTTCCACAGAAACAACCATTAACACTGCAGCCTGGTAACTTCCTGTCTTACTTTAGTTCATCTCTAATTTGCAGAAAAATATCCCATTGGTAAACCAGAAATAGCCAAGGAGTACAGCCAGGAAGACCCTTCATAGTATAGGTAACTTAAATTCCATTTTGAACCTTTGTCACAAGATTTAAAATGCTAAATCTTTCAAGGTTTGCATTATCAATGTGTTTCTGGCGTTATCAGCTGGCATTTTCGGGAGAGAGGGGGTTGCATTTTATTTTTACATTAACGTTGTTATATATAGACCTAGAATTTTGATATTAGGTAGTAAATTGTTTTGTTACAGTCACTGTAAGGAATTTAAAAGCACTATGGCCTCGGATAATATCTCAACTCATGGGAAATTCAACTGTCATGAGACGAGAGGGGAGGTCTTCTCATGAATTAATAAACAGCTTAAATAGTAGGATTAAGTGATCAGCTTCAACAAAAGTAGAGGTTTAACAGCAGAGTCCCTCAGGGAGCTCTGCTGGAATATCTACTGCTCAACATAAATGATCTAGAAAAAGAAGCGAATAATGAGGTGACTAAGTGTTCTGATGATATAAAATTCTTTAAAATAATAGTGAAGGAAACTGACTGCTAGGAGTTGGGGTGGATTTCAAGGTATCAATCAACTTTGGGACAAGGAGCAAACGAACATCACTGTTGATAAGAGTAAGATAATGTACATGGAGTGGGGGAAAAGCTCTTCATTAGAAATACAAAGTGATGGTCACTAACCAAGCTGTTACCATTCAGAAGAGATATTTAATTGTCACTGTCCATAAGCCCAGAAAAGCATTACTAGCCCAGCACTCAGTGACAGGCAAAGGCTAAGTAGAATAAGAAAAAAGCGGCTAAGGGAAAGAACAGAGAGTAAAAGAGACCATCATTATGGCATCATGTACAGTCATGGCATAGTCATATCCTGAATTACAGATTCATTTCTGTCTCCTCAGCTAAAAACCAGGACTGTCAAAAACACAGGGCTAAAAAAAAAAAAACACAAAGGTATGGATTGCTCTCAGTACCAAACCCTGACATATTGGCTTGGCAAAGTGAACTCTTAGGTATTTAAAATCATGAACAGAGAACAAAGAAGGATTATTTATATTTTTTCATGTCAGAATTAAAAAACATGAAGTTAGCAGACGGAAACATTAATACCAAAAATCCGTAGTTTTCCAGTACAATCGTGGAGTTTGTTGTCATACAATGCTTTGGATCTGCAACAGGCTTGAAATCAGAGTGGCCTGCATCATGGAAAAGAGGCCCTGACAGGCTACTCTTACAATGCTGAATTACAGCCTCCAGCTGGAATGCAGGGTGAGGAAAAGCAGAAGAAACAGCCAGAGAGGTGCCACTCTGTCCTTTCTCATACATCAGAAGAAAAAAGATTGGCTAGATGAAAGTTTCAGTCAAAATGGTTTTATTACCTCGGGTGGTTTATTTCTAGTTACAGCACTTCTGCTTCTCATCTGTGAAATGGGGCTAAAAATACACACCACCCTTACTTTGGAAGCATGTTATGATTTGAGATTTTCTGTAATGTCCTTAAAGGTGTCCTTAAAGGTACACAGGTTGCGGGTTCCAGTTTTGATTGCAAAAATACTCTGACATTTGCTTAAATGATTAAATGATTTTAAACGTCTTCTAAATAGCTTGGAGACGGTTTCATCTTGTTATAGTGACTTCTAAGGAGAAATGACTTTGAGTAGAAATTGTATTGGCATGTTCATTCTGCACTCCATCATTTGTATTTATTGAGGTGAGGGCTGTTAACGTTCTCATTGGGCCAGCCTCTGCCTACATATGCAGAAATCTATAAAATCACAATTAAACCGCATTTTAGTGTAAATAAATGCCAAGCATTCTGCTGTTCCCAGGACACTTTAACTCAAGCATTTTTCAGGCTCCCATTTCCCCTGTCCTTAGCACAGACATAATGGATCCTGATGACACACTGGAACAACTGCAGCGTTTTCCACTGCCTCTTTCTGCAGCAATTGCTCAAATATCTGTCTTGTGAGTTCTTTTCCAGCCTGCCTGCTAATGAAGGAGGTGGAGAAAGAAGCCATAGTGTCTGTTACTCGGCATGCAAGCACCACTTTCAAGGGAGTGGTGCCTTGACCTGTGAGAGTAAGATGTCCATATTCCCTCTCAAAGGTGATTGCTGCAGCCTTGTTCAGATGAATTCATCTCTGCTAAACATTCTGGAATTTACTCTCCAGGCAGCTTGAAGGCTATTGAACAAAGAGGTTTTCTAATACATCACAATTACACAAACAGCTGTGCTGAGCAACCTTGTACTGAGCTACTCACATTTTTTTCATCTGTTCTCCAATGCTCAACATTCCTCATCTGCAATTTGGTGGTCTGATGGCTGAGCATGGGGTGCAATGAAGCACAGATGGGAATTCTAGATCAGAGACTTTTAAAGAAAATGCCCAGGTATACCTGTTCACATTATTGATTTTGATATGGTTTTACAACACGCTTAGCAACATAAAACTGCTTCTTTTTAAAGTAAGGGCAAAACTAGAACTAGATATGACGACATTTACAGGTGTTCTCTTCAGATTATGTAAAAAAATTAACGGATTATTTGTTTGTCTGAATAGATGAATGCCACCCTGCACAGTACTGTGTGCAAAGTGTCTTTTTAAAGATTTTGTTTACTTTTTCAGATTGTTCAGATGGCTTTGAGAGCCATACAAACTTTAGAATCTCCAAATCTCAGAGCTATTCTTTACCAGAGATGTTCCTAGCATCACATTCTTTTGTGAAGTCATCTTAAAAAATATAAATACTCAACTGGATTTGAAAGTTGATCACAGTGTTTTTTCAGAATGTACTGAATGATCCCTTCATGTCTTCAGCCACCAAATTGAGCTCATTTTTAGATGGGCAGCAACTCTTTCCCTACCCCGAACTTCTTTCTAGAGCTTGCTAGGATTTTCAACAGTTTAACAAATTAGTATAATCTGAGGTTTTCTCACATTAATATTAGCTGGTATCATCAGCAGAGACTAATCAAACACTTTCAAGGATATTAGTACAGGAGATCTCTTTCTCTTCACACCTTTTTACAGCATAGTTTTGGGGGTTTTTTTTACTGTAGTTCAGGTTGTTTGAAAATTTAAGTTTACTAATGAGTTTAAACATTGGGATTATTTAAAGAACTGGATCCTTCAATTCAGCATCAATGTCATTTTTTTTTTAAGAACAACATTAGTATTGGAAGTCGGGATGTACAAAATTCTCACAACATTAAAGCAACTAAAAATCTATGCATTGACATAAAGTTACTGACCTGAAGTTGGTGTGGAATTGGAAAGATTACTTTGAATTATGTTAAAATTTGTGTGGAAACATTTTCAACTAGAAGAGAAATCATAGGAATAAAAGGAGTCAGACCATCCTGTCTGTATTTCTCTCTACTGTAGTGGATTCCTCCAGAATAAAAGGCCAAAGTAGTGATAATTTTCCAGGGCACTCTTAGAACATCCTACACCACAAAGGATTTCCAATTCTGAGGTGGTCCCTTTGTACTTAGCCTGTTTAATTTGGGTTTTTTTCACCCAGATTTGTCCAGGTTCTTTTTGAATCCATGAAAACACTTAGCATTACTTTTTAGAAAATTATGTGTAATCACAAAGACTAGAGTTTTGGCTCAATTTTCTCTGTCTTGGTTTTTAATCTGTTTAGTAAACAATCTGCCTACTACAAATCATGGGGATAGAGAATATCATTACAAAAACCCAAGCTGTTAAACCATGAGGCTGACAAGGGATTAATTCCTTAAAAATTGCCTGAGGCTTGCAGAGGATTTTAGCAGTTTGGCATTAAAGACTGATGGAGTGGTTGCAGCTCAGCCACAGTCTACTTTGTCCCAGAATGTGGCTTGTGCCAAACAAACAACAATCAGAGAAGGGTGATACTAAGCTAAAGCAGAAGAGGTTTCCTTCTTTAAGGTTTTCTTCTACAGCTTCAGATCTCAGAGAAAGTCGACCTTCGCATTGAAATCAGAAAAATATAAGCAAAATATTTTTATCAGGTACTCACTGTATTTAAAGACAGGCTTTTTTCATACACTTGAAGGAAACACTCTGTCCTACTTTTTCTCACAATTCCTTTTAGTTTTAGGATCCTGCATTGAGTTTCACTGTTCTCTGCCTTCTTTACATTGAAGAGTTCAGTGACTGTTTTAGGTGACTATATAGATGCAAATCCCCTAGAATATCTTTCATAATTCTCAAAAGCATGTTCTGAAAGCACAAACCTATTCAGACATAAAGTCTGGAATAAACCACATCAGTCACAGCACTATCCAAGAAGAAAACAAAGCAATACTCATTATTGGACTACCGGGGTTTGTTTTATCAAGGTTTCTTTAATATGCAAGTCTGCAATCAAAAGTGTTATGAATTCAAATTTAGATTTGCAAAGTAGAAAATTACTATGCACTAGAAATTTCATGGCATTGACCTAAGAATTATAGCAGTTACCAAATTTATCTGACATTTACTTTTTTTAATGTGTTTTGTTTACTTATTTTGATCTCGTGTTAGCTACTTGGCATCACATGGAAAACACATTTTTCCTCTGGTAGAATTCTAGTTCAGATACTCCATTTCCAGCTTCACATTACTCTGTAGTAAGATAGCTACTCCTGTGAACTTCCACTTGCTTTAGTATATCTTTTTTCCTTTAAATTCTAAACCTCTTAGAGCACAGTTCTACTTGCAGATTTGCTCTTCCTCTCAGCTTGCTACCGTGTAATTCTCAAGTCAAATGAGTTTGAAGAATCTGCATATTGTGTAAAAAGACTTCATGAATAATATTTCATCATTTGTAGAATCACTTATAGCATTCAGGAATGGAAACATTCTTAATTGTATAACTCTCATAGTGAGATATTTTCAATACCAATAAGTCATTTTCTTACTTTATTTAACCTACACTGTGAATTATCTTATGTCAGTACCAGCAGTACATGTACACATTGTACACTAAAGAGATGACAGTTCCTCCTGACAGTAAAACTTTTGGGGTTTGGGGGTTGGAAGGGTATGGTTTGTTTGTTTCTGTAAAATGACATAACTAATAAGCTGAAAAGAAAAAGATCTGTTAAACTTTGACACTTCAGTTCATCAGCTTGGGCTTGACTAGAAAGCAATTTTTGAAATAGACATCTCCTGTCATTAAGAGATTGCCCAAAAATTAATTCATGTGTAACCTGTAATTAGACAATAAAAGATGCAAGCTCTTCTTGTGCTCACATCAGAATAGGATTTTTTGAGTAAGAATCCTTCACTTTGCCTGTGATAGCTGTCTAGGTTTGAGACAGGCACTTATCTGTGAGAAAAAAATAAAATTACTTATTAAGGATAACACCAGAATAAACTCATGTTTATAATACCGAAATTTTCAAATGGAAGGAGCTATAAAAAAATGATGTTATAAGAACACTGGTGAACATTATTTCTCTTTTGATTTTAAATAGTAGGTCTTTCTAATCTGACTGAAGGGAAGTGATGATGCTTTTAGCAGCAGATGGGAAAAGACAGACAATAGTATTTGGGAGTAGCACAGCTTGTGCTGCGTGCCTGCAGCACAGCTTGTTCCACAGCACTTGGGGCAAATAGTTCTACATCTAAAAGCTCTTCAGCCCTTTCGTGGCCACGTGCCAAATCTCCAAGAAAAAGAGATTGCCTAGGAAGGAATATGCTGGGTTGTGGGGGAAGCAGGGACAGGTCAAATAGACAAAGATGAGGGGGAAATCTGGATGACTTAACTCTTCTGTAGTGAGAATATCCCAAAGATGCCAGCTAACTACTCTCTAGTAATTTGTAATTGTAAATTTTGTCAAAACAAAATATTTCTGACCCCACTGAAAACAGCACAAATGTTAAATACAAATAAAACTACAGGGTTACAAAATTGAAGACAGTCAGTGAAAAAAGTGTATCTCAAGTTTTGTGCCCATAAAATATCTTTTGATCATCATTGTCTTTTAAATCCCAAACACAGGCTTATATTTAGCATCAACTATTACAAAATATAATCATGCTTTAAAATCTCAACTTTCATACCAACAGACCTTGACTAGCAAAAATTAAAGTACTAGAGGGAACAAATAGTATGTACCTAACAGGGAGTCTAGCACAACTTGACAGACATTTCTGTAAGACGGATATATTAAACACAAACTTAGATTCATTTCTCATGAGGACATATGCACAAAATTAAATAATTTGATCTCATTAAAAGCACTATGCCACAATAAAAATATGTAGCTACTTCATATTTGAAAAGGTAATAAAATCCTCCTCCTTACAGCATCTGCTCTGAAACTACAAGAAATTGAGTAACTTAAATTTGTTATAACTATCCTTGCTGAATCATAGTTAAACCATTGCTTACTCTCATCAAACATATTCTGACTTAAACACGCTTTCTCCACCATGTCATTAGAGGTCATAACACACTAATTTATGCCATTTCTGTAAGCAATGTTTAGGCAAGTAGAATTAAAGCTAAGAGAAGTCATCCTCTCATAAGATGCTTTTGAGGAGACTGAAGAGCTGGAACAGATCACATGCATGGCTGCCCAGGAAAACAATTTTGCATAAGTCAAATTTTCTGTAGAGAGTCCTTGTATTTAAACCAGTAGAATCAAACAGTACAATTAACAACCTGTTAAACATGAGCTGCCTTTCCAGTGGCCTTCAATTGATCAACACATTTGACATATAGATTATCCTGCGGTGGAAGGCACCCATCAGGATCATCGAGTCCAACTCCTGGCCCTGCACAGGACACCCCAAGAATCCCACCACGTGCCTGAGAGCACTGTCCAAACACTTCTTGAGCTCTGTCAGGCTTGGTGCTGTGACCACTGCCCTGGGGAGTTGTTACAGTGCTCAACCACCCTCCGGGTGAAGAATCTTTTCCCAATACCCAATCTAAACCTCTCCTGACAGAACCTTATGCCATTGCTTATGTAACCAGGACACAGAAAAATTAATTTTAGAGGGAGTGTATATTTATGAAATAGCTACATTCATTTTTTTATTAATTGTTAGACAACTGTATAAAGTATCTGAGAAAAGAACTTGGGAAAAGTTCAAGCTATATAACAATGACATTAAGAGCTCCTATATTTCTAAAGTGTAGATTATAATTACTAAAGATATAATTATTTTATTAATCATTAATTGCTGTTAAGTTATTGTCTAATTAATAAACTACTATTTTTATAATTATTAGTAGTAACTAATGTATTAAATATTGATAAAACTGTGGCTTGCTTCTTTTCCACATCTTTGCAAGACTGTATCACAGTGGAATAATTGCTTGCAAAGGACCAAATTACAAGTTCTAAATCAGATGCAATGATTGTGAGGAAACATCAAATAGCATATGTTTGCATGTCTTAAATTCAAATTTGTAAAAAAAGTTAGGGCTTTTCGATTTCTTTTTTAATTATTCTGAAGTAATTAATATGCACTGGTTTTCACTCATGGAGTTCAAAACACTGAGGAAAATATAATTGCCTTTCTAGAAGTGAGAAAAGTGTGGGATGGTGTGGGAAGGATATACTGAATACCAACCACAGCTTGGGAGGAGAAACAATCAAATATAATCATGAGTACTAGTTCAGAATTTTGTACTTCAGAATATATTACCTCTTCCAGTGAAGTACTATTTCCTTTTCAAAGGAAGATTTGTAGTATAGGAAGTGCACCATATCTTACTAAACTGTGACTATGGTTCAAATTAAACATTATTTAAAAGAGATCATATTGTACTGAAAGGAGCTAAAAATGCAATTTTCTGTTTTGAGGTTTTTTTTTTTTTTTGTGGTTGCTGTTTGGGTGTTTAAAGGTCTAAAAATTCATTATAAACAAAAACATGCTTTAGTGACTTAAGATAGTTCTGCCTTCAGCTATGGCAAAGGAAAAGTTATGCAAACTGGAAGTTAAGAGGAATAATCATAATTTCTAACCAATGACATTTAAATCTCTCACGAGTGAATGGTATCTCTAGCAGTTACCAAGGGGTAGATCTTGGAGAAAGCCTGCTAGTAATAAGTAAAACTTTTTTCATAAAGTTATTGACATGGTTCCTATCCTTGTATTTAGGCATCACAGTCACAGTAAATTTAGTTTAAAATTCTTTACTAAATGGCCTGCACACACCACAGTTCAGTGTACTCTGCTTCTATGAACAAGAATGTGAAAAAAAGTGAGAAACTGAATTGTATGAAGCAACTAGGCTTATCTTTTCTGTAACTGTAAGCACAATAAACAGCCATTATAGCCCTTCATTAACACATTAATATTATTTATTATTTCTATGTATCATTACACAAAAATATTGCTTGTTTTATATTGTTTTGTTAGTGCGATGTTTATTCCCTATATCTTGAGTTACAATATATAAACGTGTTTTAGTGATACATTGTATTTTATCTATGCAGTAGAAGTATTTTATTGAAAGCATATATAAACTTTATTTCTTTTGTTGGTTATGGCTTTAGAAATATTTGATATAAAACTCGGAACCTGAATTTTAGTTGCATATGCATAGTCCTTCCACTATTTTCCCTTCTAGTTCAACATTTTTACTAGTTCAATTTACTACAGAAGACAGATGAAATGAGACAACATGAAGGTAAACAGAAAGGAAGAAAATTAAAATTAATTAAGCAACAATTAGTTGTCTGTTAAAGTAGCCACAAATGGGCATATTTTATTTCAAAGCAAAGTTTAAATTTAATTGCAAATAGTTTCAGTCATTCAATAGCAGGAAGTTAACACAGAGGGAACCTGAAGACTTAAACTGTTCTTTCTGCCAAACAATTCTTTGTTTATAGTCACACCTGAAATTGTCTTGCTGAAGTCCATAAGGAATCATGGGATGAAAATGTAAACCCTCAAGTGTGTCAAAGACACACTAAGAATGCTGTAATGTCGGGTTGCATTTTGAAACTAAGTTGGTTTCTTTAGCCCTTACAATTTAAACCTACTAGAGGTATGTAATTTCACAGAAGTAAAGTACAAAAACAATAATTCGTACAGTATAGTATTTACTTCCACTGAGATATATTGACCCTCTGCAGTTTAACTTCTTGAATACTTTTGCTGATTCAGGAAGTAGCTATTACACACTTTATCAGTTATGATTAAGATTTTCATAGCTGCTGAGGAGATTTAGTCACATTTACTTACCTTCCATTGAGATGAATGCCTGAAGTCCCTTAAATAGCACTAAAAAAAAATTTAAAAAATCTATCAGCGCTTAATTTTTATATATATATATGCAATAATTCAAACAAAAAAATGCAAATAGATGAAACTATCACATTCTCATTTGCACTTTCATGTGTAAGTATACATATATTTGTACACACAGATTTTGCTTCTCTACAATTGTATTTACTTTATGGTAAAAAGGTTATGTACTATCTACTGTAATATAATTACAGATTCCTGAATAGCTGGGTTATTTTTCAATTAAATTTTTTAATGATATGCACAGAGCAAGCACAAATAGTTACTGTGTCATTCAAGTGAGGTTCAGGGAGATGATTCTCCCTGTCTACTCAGCCCTAGTGAGGCCACGTCTCAAGCATTGTGTTCAGTTCTGGTCTCCACAGCTCAAGGAAGACAAGGAGCTACTGGAGCAGGTCCAGCAGAGGCCACAAAGGTGATTAAAGGACTGGAGCTTCTCTCTTATGAGGAGAGATTGTGGGAGCAGGGCCTGTTCAGTCTGGAGATGACTGAGAAGGGATCTCATCAATGCATATAAATATATCAAAGACAGGTGCCAAGAGGATGGTGCCAGACTTTTCGGTGGTGCCCAGCGACAGGACGGGCAGCAACAGCCATAAAATAAAACACAAGAAGTTTCAACTCAACGTGAGGAAGAGCTTCTTTACATTGAGAGTGGAAGAGCACTGGAAGAGGCTACCCAGGCAAGTCCTGGAGTCTCCCACTCTGGACACATTGCAAACTAGCTCGAGGTGACCCTGCCTGGGGCAGGGGCGTTGGACTGGATGATCTCCAGAAGTCCCTTCCAACACCAGCTATTCAGTGATTCAGCTTGTGAGTGTTGAAGTGAAACAAAGGTGGGCTCTCTTGGGAAGGCATGAGCCAGAGTTTGCAAAATCAGCAGGGCTTTACTGCCAGGTGTGGAGCTGTGAGGCCCCGGGTACTGCTCCATTACAACCGCACGCCTGAAGTGCTGGCGCGCGGATCGCTCTGAGCCGACCATCGTCATATCCAGGTGGAGTTTGGCTATCGTGTGGGTAAGTGGCATCTGTAGCAAAATCGATGAGAACACAGAGAGTTTCATTTCACATGAGGTGTTTTTGCAGCGCTATCAGCAATTGTTCGAGCACTACGGTTTCCAGAAGGGCCACTTACAGGAAGGACAACAACCTACGCTGAGTGAACGAAGAGAGAGTGCATTTGACTTTGCAACTCAAAAGCAATTCATCTAATGAACTAGTCTAAATGGGAAACAATGAATTTACACTAAAGGAAGAGAATAAACAGAAAATTAACGTGACTTGCAACCTGCTGTTGCAAAACAAAATAAAAAGACCGATAAAATAGATATAATTTTACATGTAAATGGCATGTACTCTGGCTATATATACAAAACGTGTGTCAAGTTATAATGTTCAAATTTATTATAAATTGGTCTAGTAATGTTTTACTTGTTCTTCATATACATTCACAATTTTAAAAAAATTAATCTTTTTCCTCACCAGGATAAAATCAAGACATCTTCACAAAGAAAATTTGCAAAGAATCCCATCCTAAATTAACTTCAAACTTAGCATATCACCAAAAATATATGTAACGAAACAGTGATGTTCCTTTTTCCTAACTTTAACAATCAATATAAAAAGGGCAATTTAAGCTACTTGGCCAGACTTCAGGTTTTCAGCAGAAAGACTGAGTTTGCACAATTCTCCCCTCCATTCAGAATTGAAGAACTACCTCTCTCCTCTGACTAATAAAGAAAATCAAATTAAGCTATTTTACTTCTTACATAAGTTTTACTTCTTAGGATTTCTTATTTACATTTTTCCTCATCATGAACTTCAGGGACATTCCTCAAATTTTAATTACTGTAAGCCCAACTTTATAAATCATTAAAATAATATCTCTGAAGAAATTGTTTCTGGACCTTTCAGATAAGCAGAGAAATCAATGATTCTCACTGTAAGTATGGACTCTGCTACTGGATCCTCATTTTTATACATATCTTCAATTCCCACTCTCCATGTTTTCCATTAATGAGCCAGGAGTCATCATGTTAGCGAGAATATGGAGTTACTTTTCATGCATTGTTTTAAAATCTCGGAAAGTACACTCACAGACTGCTATGATATAGAAATTTGGAGAATTAGATGTGCCCATTTATTGAGACCATCCCTGCATTGCAGTTTAGTTTCAGTTTCCAGGTATTACTGCTTATCTAATATTTATAACGTTTTCTGGACGCCTGAACAACTATAGAAATTCTTTTCTTTAGCATTGTTTCAAACGTTTTTCTTTTTCCTAAATTAATTGACAATGAAATGACCATGGGTGTGCAAAGCCATGTTTCAAGAAAACAATAACAGTGAACTTACAATAATAATCCTACAACAAATTTCCAATCAATAAACCACTTTTCTTCCAAGTAAGCGTTAGCACTAAACTGGTACAGCCTTTATAGTTTTTTTATTATAGCTATAACACTTTTAAATAAGGCTTATCATTTGTTCTTAGTTGACCATTTCTTCATCCATGTCAGTAGAGACAACTTTTTAGTGTGACCAGAAAATATCTCATATACAAGAAATACTGAATAAGAGAAGCTTTAGATGCAGTTTTCTTTCATTTATAAATGAAATTTAAGAGATTTACTGGTACAATTATCCCTCAGGGGAGGGAGGGTGTGGTGGTGGCATTTTTTTGGGCGGGGGAGAGGTTATTATTTGTTTTTAAAATGTGGCCATTAACAAAATTGTAAGGCAGATTTACTTGGCCTGGAATAAATGTGAAGCACTTCTGTGAACAAGACTTTTAGCTAACAGATATTATTTGCCTTTGAACATGTGTTCATGTTCAAATAAAAAGTAGAAGGTGGATGACAACGTGTCCTTGGTGTTATTCCATAACATTATTCCTGGCCTGTAGTACATTAAAATAAAAAAGGCAAACAAAAACAAGGAACATGTCAGCCTTTTTCGTAATAGTGATCTTTTTTCCTCTGTGGGCCAATTGTCCTATCTTCCCCTCTCTGTCCTTCCCCAAAAGGGATACTATGAAAGAAATCATGATACTATAATTTTATTCCAAGTATGCTTTTTCTTTTTAGCACTTCTATGTGATTAGCCTAAGGGGTGTTTTCACACATGCCATGAAAGGCAAATCCTACAAGGACAATAACAAAAATACTGCTAATTTTGAGAATTTCAATTCCTTCATCTTAAAAAACAAATCTCTTACCCGAATACAAGTCACATATCCATACACCATTTTGCAAAGCCTCACAAAAGTAATTTGAAAAATCCACTAAAAATGTTATGCTAAAAGGGTGCAGTTCTATGTCATATCATTTACATCCTCCAATCAATTACAAGTAATGGAAAAGAAATAAAAAGGCAACAGAAATCTTAAGCTGTCTAAATGTTAAACCTGCACATTTTTTCATATAAAATATAAATGGGTGCATATTTTAGTATCCCATGCTAGGGCAGGTGTGATCTCACATAAGTAACTCTGTTTGTGAGCTTTTCTTAAAAAGTTAAATATATATTTCTTGTACTGAGTTACTATTAAAGAAAAAGAACCAACCAATAAACAGTTATTCATGTTAATCTGAGTCTTTGTTCTTATCTACTTATTTATTATGAAAAAATTCATAATAATATCATTGCTTCCTTCTGTAGCCGGATTTTGTAATTTGTTTCCAAATTTTTATTTTGTGATAAAAGGAAGGAAACAATTATGAGAAAACTAAATAGCAATAGCAATGTCTTCCACAGCTACCAATTTGTCAAAAAAACCTATGTAAATCTCAAAAGATGTCCACTTTTTACTGTAAAAGTCATCAAAACACATTCTGATTTCAAGCAGATTTTGGTCTGGTTTTTAATTTTAAGCAAAAAATTTCTCTTTGGAGATTTAAGCTCATTTTCAAAGACAAGGCTGGTGTAGAAAACAGTCGCTGATTCTCTGAATTCAGGATCATTTGAAAGGACAGGCACTAAATGTAGAAATACCATTGTTTTGCTGTACTTCAAGCCCAAAAATTCTATAACAGCACGACCACACCTGTTTTTCATGACTGAACCTGTTTTCAACAAAGTCCATATCGGAACACTCCCACACTACTCCAGGGAAAAGAGAACTGGAAATTAAAGCTGCGCCTGGAATTCAGAATGCTTCCCTTCTTGGAAATAAGGGATTTATTATTTATTATTTATTATTATTATTTATTTAATATTCCATTAAATAAAGGGAAGAAAGCCTGATAGCACAACTAATCACATATAATGCAACATAGATAAATTTGAGATAGAGATGTACACCTGGCTAAGGTTACTTTCCCATTCATTATCCAATCCATTACAGATTTACAGTTACAGGGCATCATGAGGATGGGAGCCACTTATTGCTGGCTCTGGGGGAACACACTGAGTGATATTCCCTGGCTAAAGGAGGGAGTAAATGCCCAAGATACTTCAAGTTTATAAAGCAAGGAGAACTTTTCAGGAGTAAATCGTGGTTCAAATGTTCTATGGCTCATTTTAGCCTTCGTATTAAGGTTAGAGGAGGTGTGTTCTATTAGAATTTTAAGAAACAGAAAGCTGGAGTGCATCAGTCAACTAGGAAAAATAACACGGGTGAAAGTCCTTGTGTATTCAGAATTCTCTCTAGCTGAAAGTATAATTTTCATTATAGAATTTTTAAAAAAATGATGAGTGAGGCTCAAAAGACACAGTCTTTCTCCCCAAAATTGTCACACAAATTTTACCAAAATAAGAGAACTTTTATGATATTTAAAGAATATTAGTAAAATTTTTCTATCAGTATTAAACTTTGGAAAACTGAAATATTTCTTTTTTTGAATGCTTTTCATGGAGAAGAAGGTGGAACAAATACTTTAGAAGCAACAAGCCTGTAGGAATTGACATGAGCTCCTGGGCTGTATAATTGTATATATTTATATATAAGTTATAACAAGTTCTAGCAAAGTGAAACATGAGGGAACCTCCACAGAGGGAAAAAAAAAAAAAAAAGAAAAACAAAACAGAGACAGAATTAAATTAACACACAGTAAAAAAACCACTTTGTATAAATAAGAGGTATGGGCTTTTTAGTTAATATGAATGCAGAGTCTTGGATTTAGATGCACTACTCTTAAAACATGTTTGTAAAAACTGTCAGGCTCAACAAGGACCATGATCCATTCCCAGCAAGTGCTGCCTTGTTCTTATGTACTCACTTTAGCTGCTGTAAAGAACTGACTAGACAGGAACAGACTAGGTATAAACTCCATTAATTCCATACCTCAAAGCTAGAAACAGTTTCATGCCTCTCTTCTCCCTCTTCTTTCCAGTGAGTGCAAAGACAAACTACAGTAACTGCAGTGATAAATTATTTTTTGTTGGGCTCTCTGCACTAAATCTTTCAAAATGCTAGGGTACTGAAGCCCTTTGCTGTCTCTTGTCGTGCACACCAAATTAGCAAATTTCCTTTCTCAAAAGCTGCTATCACAGCCATACTCTGACCTTGGAAATTAAATGAATAAAATGCTCATTAAAAAATGAGCTTCCTACAGGGGTCATTCATTTTTACTGTACTCTTGCTATGATATTGGAGCTGACAAAGTGGCCTGACTTTAGATTACCAGTTCTGTTAATGCTCAACCTCTTGTAAACAATTATAAAACTTCATACAATTAATGAAACAATATATTTAAGGCAGATTTGATATCGGCATTGCAGTTCCATTAGGAAGTCCTCAAAAAAATACCCCTTTCTAGAAAAACTAGCATACAAAAAGTGTAAAACATGAAGACCTGTTTTTTGAGTCAGACTGCTCTCAAACTGCTGAAGGATATCTCCTGTAATGAATTCCCATTTAAATCCATGCTGACATTTTTTAAATTGAATGCCACAAATTCACCTTAAAAAAATTAATGTGTTATTCATTAACCTGGGTATCAACAAGCAATAATTTTAGAAAAAAAATTAGCAGCTTCAGTAGAACTTCTGTCAGTATCTGAGCTATCTGCAATCCTAGTGGATAGAGGAAAAAAAAAAGTTGAGAGATATTCTGGCTAACCATAAAGCAATTTGATCTAATATAGAAGTGCTTGGGTACAACTGAAGAACAATTCCATTCATCCTGTTAATAGAAACAGACTAGATTTTCATCCATATCTGTGGTAAGGACATGAAATAGATGAAAAAAATCTTAGAGAAGGTCATAGTCATGAACAGAGAATGAAGCAAAACCACTGTCTTCTAAGGGTTGAGGCTTTCTGTAATAATGAATAACTGGCAGCTGGCCTGATGCTGAGACACAAAAGGTTTTGTGTGCATAGCAAATAAAAGTGGGGAATAAAGTCATGAAAACAAAAGTTTGCTGAATACTGATTTAAAAGAAACTGATCACTTTCCTTGTTACTTCAAGACTCTCTACCTGAAGCACACACAGTATTTACTGAAGTAAGAATGTTTACCACAGAAGCCAATAATTCAGAAACTCTCTTAAAAAAACAAGGATCCAATGTTCAGCTGTTCAGGTGTGCTGGAAAGTATTTATCTCTTTCTCATATGAAATAAGAGGAGTGTCTAGTGCTGTCTAGATTATTTCTTTCAACGTTTTCAGAAAACTCCAGCTGTAATTTTGTGGTGTCTGAGTCCTCTTGGGAAAATGTGCAGTGCCCACTGCTGAGAAAAACTGGCTACAGAAAAGAATCTAAACTAACACAGTAAAGATGCAGAGTGAGCTTTGAATTTTATTTGTCAATGGATGCTACACCGAGAGGAGAAAAAAATAAAGGAAATGGGCAAGGAAAAAGTGAAATAATACAGAATTGGGTTATAAAAAAGACAGAAGTGAATAGAACAGACCTAATTTGTTCAAAGAAAGGTAAAGAGGTTTTATCCACAATTAGTAAACAGCACGCAGAAGAGCTGATAAAGAGAATATGGAAGTCCTTGATGAGAAAGAAAAACAGAAGTTGTGAAAAGAAAGAAACTGTGATCTTTTGTCCTCTCATATCTTGAGGACATTTCATACTATCAGTTTACATCTTTTGTTGCATATTTTTCCTTCAAATACAAAGCCCTGAATTAAAGAAGAATGATATTTCAACACTTAAATTATTCATAATCAAGGTGAAGAGAGGATAACTACAATAGGTGTGGGTGATATTTTGGTTGAGAGATGATAAAAAGGACTTAGAACAAACAGCCTTAATTCAGCAAATTTGGTAGGCAGATATTAAATTCTTTCAGAATCCAAGAAAACTCTTCCATATTTATTTATAATTGCAGTATAATTCGCGTATGCTTGTACATGCTTCAAGAACTTCAGAGTGAAGTTTGAATTTTTAAATGATGTAGACACATAAAAAACCCTCTGATGTGTTTGACACTTCTAGATTTACAAGGATGACTACAAAAAATTACAGAAGTGAGAGAAATCTTAGAAGCACAGATATGAGGAAAAGAAGGGAGCTGCATTTGGCCTGTGCAACATGAACAGAAATGCCAACTTTGTTTCTTTTTATAATGTATAACTAGCCAATATTTAAATAATGACATTATAATATCATCTCCAATCCATGAGCCTTTAGAACCTTGAACATCTGCTAGAGCAATGTTACACAATTTGACCTTTATGTGATAGCTGAAAAAAATATATATGTGCATCATCACAAAGTAAGAGAAGGAAAATAAAGAGTACAATAAGCAAACTGCATGCCAAGACATTTGACAAAAATGGCCATATTAAGTATTTGGAATATATTACTTTAGGAGAAAATCCACACCTACACACTGGATTCCAAAAATCTGTATTTGCAACCAGGCCTAGAATATTATATAGCGTATGCTCTTAAAAATGACAGCAGTATCCCACAAATGGCACAGAAGACTGATGACATTCCTAAATTGCCACTAGATTCCCTATTCTAAATAATGCATAGAATATGCTGTCTTGGACAAGCTGTCTGATAACTGTTAGGGAATGACAACTTGATTACTCTTTAATAGTATTGACTCTTACTGTTTTGTTTCACTTTGAAGAAGTCTGATCTGCAATAGTAAAACACATTTCTCACAGAGGTTGAGCTGGTGACAGTGAACTTTTAAATAGCCAGGTAGAACAGGGACAGCCTGTAAACTGTTACAGTCCGTCTACCAGGGGTACTGGCTACTCAAATGCATGTCAAAAATGAGTAATCAGGAGAACAAGTATCAACTGCTGTCAGGAAACCACCAATCCTCAAGCAGTCTTTATTAAACATGCCAGGTCAAAGTTTAGACCTGGTCACAGAGTACTGATCAGAAAAAAAGGGCATTCACTATTAACTTAGTCTTCAATAAGTAAAGGACTTGCAGAGCTCAGTAACACATGAAGGTTTATGAAAATTAGGATTGGGACATGGCAGACAGATTGAATTTCATGTACAGAACACGTCATATTCTTACCACTGCATACCATCTCCAAAACTGGACACTGGGGGCATGAATATCATGTTTAAGTAGTGGTGGGGTTTTTTATCCCCCAATTTATAAATATGTAAATACTTCTGCCTCAAAAGAAACGGAATAAGAAGTATTAAGTAGACAAACAGAAATAAAAAGAAAATTATCTACAGGACATACCATATCTAAAACACACAACTAAGTCATGAACTCAGAAACAAACCCAAAATTAATATTATTTGACAAGTGATTGGCCCAAGACAACCTTGAGTGTGTTTGGCACAGACTTGGATAAAGCTTTCATAACTGCTTTAGGACAATACTTATATCTGGAAGTACCTTGTCCAGAGTTGATCCAAACAAATTTCAAGGACATTTTAATGAGTATCAATCTGCTACTCTGGGACATTTGTAATCAGGGGATTTTTCTGTATTCACAAAAGTTATGATAAATACATCAAGTATGCTAAGATAAAATGCATAACTTTGGCCTGTTAAATCCCTGAGTGGCAGTACTAACAAGAAAATAATTTAGTTCAGGAAGCAAGCATTTGTTCACTCTCTCAACTTTTACATGTTTAAGATTCTACTCCATACTGAAGAGGTAAAAGAGGAGTAATCTCTATTATCATAAACAGATTTTTAAGGCAAAGCACACTAAATCTTTCCCTTAATTAAGAAAAAAAAAATGCTTGCAATTTATCACATATCTGTGATATGTGTTCCAGGATTTCAATAAACACAGGAACTGTGAAACAGAAATCACCACACTTGTAAATTCATTTGATATTACTGCCAGAAAAAGTCTTGAAACCGTTATCTTAACCTTTTAAAAAGAAAAAAATCTGATTTCTGAACACTTTATCCCTGTAAGCCAACAAAACATGGTTTGGGAGGGAATAACAAAAAAAAAAAACAAAACAAAAAAAAAAAAACCAGGGGGGGGAGCAAGGGAGCCATGTTTAAGGAAAAATACTGGAAACTTAAGCCTTCACACTGTTTCACTCTCTGGAAACCAGTTGTTTCAGACTGAATCTGCAGATGTATTTAAAAAATTAAATACCTCAGATAAGGATAAATGGCACTAGGCAGTGTTTGGCAATATAGCCTTTTCTAAATTGAATGTATGTTATTCCCTAAAGTGAAATTCCTCAGATCTTTACAAAAGTTCACCCATTTCTGAACACTCTGGTAGATAAACTTAGAAGAAAAACCAGAAAATCTAAAGCCTAACTTTCACACAAAAGAAAATAATTTAGGTAGGTGGGGAAGAAATACTCCTTCATTCTTCACACTGTATTTATGAATGATACTGATATATTATATACTTGACAAAATAAAAGGAAAGGAGAAGAAAAGAGAGAAGCAAAGTAAATTCTAATGAAGCCTTAATGTTTAAAAGCCATAAATCAGTTAGAGATCCACAGGTTCTATACAGAAGCCATCATGTGCCTCTCCACAACCACTGGACTGATTCAAGAGTTAGTTCACAGCTCAATATTTCATCCCACTGGGGCAGATTCTTAGGTTGCAAAAATTCTTAATTTCCTTGAAGTCATTAGATTTGCCATGTTTAAGCCCCACTGCAAACCCATCTGCTATTCTTCCATGTAACAGTTGCAACAGAGGACAGAGAAATCACTTAACTCCAACTGTAGGGAAAATGGGATTTAGGTCACTGATTCCTTTGAGTTTGTCCACAGTATTAATATATTGAACAAATGTGTACTAACTAAGCAAACAAAACTCTCAAATTACAAGCATAGGCCACATCTTCTATTTCAAGCCCTGGCACTTCCTCAGTTTGCCTTAAGCCAAAGCCAACGAAGAGCAAAGAAGCAAAGTCTGATGAGTTGCAAGACTTGCAATAATGTGGGGGTTTTATTTTTGAAGCACTTTTTAAAAGATCTAATTCCAGAAATCACTGCTTACTCAAAATGTCTCACCTCCTCCATGGCACCAGTTTACTGTGGGCTCCAGGTACACGTGAGTGATTAGAGACTGACCCTGGTGGAGCTCAGGGAGGACACCCACCCTCTCAGATGCAGTTGCACTAAAAGTCAACAAGAAATCACGAGGAGTCTGCGCCAAACCCCACATTTTCAGAACCGAAACTTTTTTTTAAGTTCTTCACAGTGTCATGAATGAAAAATAAAGACTAAAAATTAGAAATCAGAATTTTGCTGTGATATGTGACAGTCAGACTACCAAGATAGGCCTACAGCTACTAACTAGGGTATGAGTGTCATGGTGTGGAGGCTCTGATTAGATGAAAGGAAACACATTTTACATGACTAACACTAACAAGTGTTAGAAATTGCAAAACTTTTATATGTAATCAAAGGTCCTCATTTTTCTGTAATCTTGTGGACACATGCAGGATGTGCAGTAACATCAACACAGATTTTTTTTTTTTTTCTTGCGAAAGGAAGAAAGAAATAGATTTTCAAAATTCAAATTGTAGAAAAGTGTCTTCTAAAATAATCATAATATTGTCTGAGATCTACAGTTAGCTAGATTTACAACACTTGGTACAAAACGTGAATTTTTACAAGCAAAAATATTTTGATAAATGGAGTATTTAAATGTAAATTAATTTTGTTCATAATGCACAATCTGTTCCCTTGTTTAGTTTCAGAGTTACACTAAAGAGACAATAACCTTGAACACAAAACTTGAGCATCAGAGATGGCCTTCACGTGTCCGTTATCCTTTCCTGACATTACAAATAAAAACATAACACATTTGCATTTCTTTGTCTTGCCATGCCTCTGAAGAGTAAATGTACACTCAGGCAAAAATTAAATGCAGAAAAAATCCATTGGAAACACTGCTGAACGAAGTCAAGCTGAAGAGATTATGGCACTTTGCTTAGGGAGGGTTCTGCCTTTGCATTTTTAAACTGGCCTAACTTTAGGCTCTCTAGAGTGCTATTGGCGGGGCTTCCCGAAAATGATACCTTGAAGAAAAAACTGTGCCATAATATCCAGGATGAGTAAGACTTCCTTTTTGAATAATATAAAATATCATAGACATGAGCAATTTGTTCGGTTTCCATGCTTCAAGGTTCATTTTATTTATTGGAAGAAATGGTTTGCGGTCATTTCTGTTTTAGAAGAGAACGTTAAGAAAACATTCTTTTTCTGACACAAGAATTCTCCTGCTTTCTCCCCTGATAGTTTTTATATGAAGCACCTCAAGTGCTGTTGCTCAGGTGCCGAGTTTAATCAAGCATTTGACATAACTTAAGCAAATGGTGTTATAGATGACAGAGACATGAACTGGTTTGCCTCCTCTGAAGGAAAAAGGGTGTGTCTTGATTGATAGCAAGATATCTCTAGGCATTGCTAAAATAAACAAATAAATAATATGCTGTTGCTCACATTATTTATTGTTAAACTATAGTGAAGAACTGAAATCCCCACAAGGAAGATACTCCAAAAATGCAAATGAGTAAGTGTATCTGCATTTATATATTTATATAAATAATGAGTAGATGTATATATTTCAAAGACAATACATTTCACTGTTAATTAAAACATTTTCACTTCCCACAAATATGTGTTCTACAAGGCCTTTGATACTTTTATTTTTCTGTTGTTAGACCTTTGGCCGTCAAAACAGCAATTCCCCACAGCCTCCAAACATAAAGCAGACTAATTGTATTAATCAGTGTTTCAAAATGGGCACAGGCTAAATTAGCAAATACCTTTACTTTTAAGTTCTTGTTCCCAGACAAATGCAACCTCTGGGCATTCCCAGATATCATATGCTTGATATCCAGCCAGTCCCTTTTCCATTGTACTGAAGTATAAAGAAATTCACACTGCTGGGAAATTTTTTTCCTGTTTAAAACCTTTTCCCTAAATGTTTCGTGCATGTAGTATTTGTGAATGATGTTGGACTGCTGGAAGAGATCCATTTTATTTATAGAACCATAAAGTTTCAATTGTGGCAGCACTGTCTTCTCTAACCTGTTATTATACATCAGTCCAGGTGGCCTGAGGAATTAGTTTTATCTCCAAAATCTGTTCAGTTGTTGTGTCTGATATTGCCATCTCTGGTCCTGTACAGAGCCCTTTGTGCTGTTGAAAAATTTACACACTGACATTGTCTGGAAGCAAGGCTATTTTCTTTTCAAGTATGAACAATAAATGTTCAAAAGGCATGTGAATGTGGCAGTCAACCCAACATGGGTTGGACTTGGAGATCTTAGAGGTGTTTTTCAACTTTAGTGATTGTGTGTTTCTAATAAAACTTATGATTTTTGATAGATTTTGTTACTTATTATTCTGTGCTCAATCGTACCTGAAGCAACCACAGTATTGACCACTTCATATGGATTCTACATATGCTCACTAGTTAAAGACCACCCAATTCCAAAAAATTACCTCTCCTTGGAATTTTAGCCAGCAGATATATAGAAAAGTGTCTGTAAGGCAGCTCTGCATTCCAGTGTTGCACCAGTTCATCTGTCATTAATTCCACCAAACTCAACCATATGGACTGAAACTACTTATGCCAGTGTCAGCTTCAGACTGTGGATTTTTAGAAAACATAATTCAAACCAGTTTGGCAGCTTCTCAAAAAAGAAACCAAGTCCTTCTGCATGTGTTAAATAATTCACTGCCTGCTCATTTTCCCCATAAATTAGGTGGGAAGTGTTTCCGTGCTGGAGAAACAGACACTATAGTTTAAGGCAACAGAACGGAAGACTGTGGCTTGCACTGCATCCATCCACTTAAATATTTTACCAGAACAAGAGAGTGTTTCTGAAGCACATCTCCCAGTCACCCACGTACCGTGCCTCGTGTCACTCTGTGGAGAGGTCTAGGAGTAAACAAACTGGATTCCTCTCAGACAAACATAAATTTGAAGATGTGTTCCAGGAATACATCAGATATGCTCCTCACGCTAATAGTCCCTCAGTCTACAATCCTGACTACAGCTGGTTCGAAGTGCAGCTCCTGAAGTGTAGATGGAACTGTCATTAAGTGCTGCTCCCCAACAAATCTGCCATCCTGCTCTGTGCTACTTGGAATCAGGTATTTGCTTTTAGTATTTACAGACTTTTTTCTAAGTTATCAACATGAACTGGCTAAGAACTGAATTTGAAGGTAACGAGCTAGTAAGAGAAGAATTGTAGAGAAGAAAAAGGATGTGACAACAAATATCATAATGGGTCTTTTAACCCTTAGTGCTTCAGCAAGCCTAAATACAAAGGAGGGAGGTACCCCTTCTCCTGTTCCCCATGACGTGACAATGAAGATCAGAAGGCAGGAAAGAAACATTCCAACTTTAGTCAGGCCCACCACAGCAAAAAAAACAAAAAAAAACACAAAAAAAAGGGAGAAACTCTTATTTTCTTTGAAATCCTGCAGGAAGTTTGCTGTCTCTCCAAAAAGCTACTCATCTGTGAAAATGGCAGAATGCAACCAGACATGCAGCAAGGAAACAATTATTATTGCCCAAATTGTAAAGTTTTGTTTTCTTTGCTTTGTTCTTATTTAAACAGACTGTTTTAACCAAAATCCTATATGCATAATGACTGCTGAATATGTACCATGGGCTAAAACAGAATAAACAAAAAATAAAATGTGTCCAGAATTGTCCAGCCAGCTCACTAAGTGAGCTGAGGATTTTGCAGAGGGAAGGGGATCCTGGAAGAAGGAGATTACCACTGAAAAACTGTATCCAAAGTTCACAGGAACCAGAAAAGCAAATTTTCACTATGTAGGCAAACTCAGTTTTGGCTTACAATATTTCATAAGAATTTCAAATAGACACTTCTTTTAATAGATCTGTCCTGTCCATGCAAAACTCCTTGATCACGTCTCAAGAGAGTGCCTGGATGATTTATTTTCCTTTACTTGATGAGCTGTTACAGAATTCCTTTCTTAGCTACTTGGAGATTTTAGACCTTCTGTTACACCTTCTTTTAAAATATATTTAAAATATTGCCAGATATTTCATAATAATGCTTTCTAAGTTGCACTGCTCAAGATCTTTACAATATTCAACATTTCTCAGAGCCTGTACTGAGACCAGCTGAACCACTAACCCAACATTTAGCCTTACTAAAGTCTTTTTCTCTACTTTTGCACCACATCAAAAATCAATGATTTTTATAAATGTTCAGCTTAAATTCACAATGTCAGCAAATAGACTATCTTCTTGTTCATTTTTTTTCTTTTAACACTTGAGTGATGAATAGTATATATTTACACATTTCTTAATTTGTGGTAGGTTTTCTACTCCTCCTGTCTCTCATATCAGCTTGCTCCCTAAGGAAGGAAGAATAAATGACAAAATTAAAATCCTTCAGTGGGGAAAAATACATCCATGCCAGGAATCATTCAGATTTTCACATCTGTCAGACAAGTTGACAGGACTTTTAACACATTTATTCATTATGAATAGAAAATCACTTTTGTCACCCAAAAATAAGAAAAGCAGGGGGGGGGAAAAACCCGTATAAGCTGTTTTCTGACAGGCTTTGACAACTATGAAATGATAAAAACTTTAAGAAGTGAGAAGAGTATTTAACAACAAAAATAAACATATCAGTTTCAGAAAATTTCACCTCAAATTTGAAATCCAGAAGAAGCCAGAAAGGTAATTTATTACTTAAATTGGATAACAAAAGGAAAAAAGAAAAGCAGAATGTAATTTGAAACCCTTTTCACAAACAATCACAGCAATCATCATTTCAACAAACCTATTTAGGTATTACAGATAAAACAGGTCTACCTCTGATTGGAAGAAAAAAGATCATCTTCTTTTTCATGTACTACATGAATTCATGTTCTACTAAGGCATTATGGTCCAAATTAATTATAACAGTTCTGAACACCTACCAAAGAGGTGTTTGTTTAAACACCTTGTTTAAAATCAAGAAGCATTCAAGTTCTTCCTGTTGCCAAGGCCTCCCCTTTTTGTGTCACGGCCCGTCTGAAAGAACAGCTGCAAGTTGTCATCTCTGAGCTTCTTCCAAACTGCAGTGTCGCATTCCCTGAATCAATTGCACACAGGTGTGAAGAATTAACCCCAGGACAAAGGGAACCTCGCACTCCAGAGATAAAGAATTCCATGGTTCAGCTTCCTTCCTATCCCACTGCCTTTTTTTCCCCCCTGGTTATTTTTACCAAAGACTGTCATGAAGTATTTTTTTTGTACTCAACACATCTGAGGCTAAATTTGTTTATATGAAGTTAAAATACACATTTATATGCATTTCTATATTTTATATGCATAACATATGAATATATAATACAAAAATATGTATACTATGCATAAATATATCAAGTATATGATACATAAAATTTGTTGGTTTTTAAAATAATCTGGGCACGTAGGCTTTTATGATATCTTAAGACATACAAGAGGTTTTCTCATAACAGAGTTTTTGTAGCTTTTTTGGTCTAATATTACCCGTGAGGGAAGGTTTATGTGGTCACATGATGTTTCTTCAAAGATCAATTAATATATTTACTAAAAAAAACCTCCAAGCTTGTAGTTGCAATATTTTTATACTCTTTTCCCAGATCAACATATAAAATAGAAACTTCAAAATATAAAAATATCTCAAGCAGTTATTCCAAATTTACCTTTGTTACGTTACTCAAAGAAGACTTTTATCACTTTAGGAAAAACATACAGAAGATTGTCATCTTTAGGATCCCTAAACAGTTATCCTGAGCTGGGAGTGCTAAATGTGTCATTGGTGTGGTTGTTTTGTTTGGGGTTTTTTTTCAGGGCTGAAACAGGTCTCTTTAGAGACCTTGCACACTGCAAGACAATTGAAAAAATAAAGTTATGTAAAAACTTATATATTTCTTTTCTTCTACTTCTATTTTTCCCTTTTTAAGAATGTTCCTAATATACCTGTTGATTTTCCTTTTACCTTTGATTTCTTGGTCTGCTCGTACTGTATTTGAAGAGCTAGTGCTATGACCTCAGCTTGTCTTATGATTGAAAGACTTTTCCCGGTAACATAGGATGCCCGTTTTAAACCACCCCTGAAGAAAATGTCAATATTATCCATTCTACGAGATTGATCTGCCAGTTACTAATGGAATCCCAAACACAGACAATGAAAAGTGAAATAATTTCTTTAGTGAGAGATGGTGAATTCCTGAAGGTTTTATTCCTGCTGCTGACAATATTGGGGTGCAGAGGAAAGGAAATGAGAAATAGCTGCTGCTGGAGGCATTACAGCTGTAGGCACAACTACTTGCTGCTCAATACTTCATTTGTAGCTTATATTCCAACACATCATCCTCAGAACAGCTGTTTTCATCCTGGGTTTTGATCTATTTAACAATATATTTTCTAAGATATTTGCCATTTTTGCTATGTTCCTTCTGCACCTAGTTCTAGTTGGCCTATTTGCATTTAGTAGTCAGGCAGGCTTATTCTCTCCTCTGTAATCTTTTCTTTGAGAAACTTAATGAACTGCAGCTCTTTCAAACCTTTTTAAAAGCCTTTGACATTTCTTTTACAACAGTTGACCTTGAAGTCGTGAATACTTTTCACCCGTTCTGACACAAACAGGCTTTTGCATGTTGCAAAGATGGGTATAACAAACTGATGTTTGGCTGTTTGATTTAATCCTATTTTTCCAATAAGCAACAAAAAGGGGAAGACAGTCTTTTCACTCAACCTAAAGAGTCAGAAAGCACCAATGTGTCAAAGCTACAGCAAGAAGGCAGGTGACATCTCATCAAAGCCAAATCCAGCCACAACTCAGGTCTCTAATAAACCCTTTCATCAGTAAAATGAAGTTGAGTGAAGCACACATTTAAATGGCTGCTCACAGTGGCCTTAGCAAACATATAGAGAGATTTGTGTAGCTAGCAAGGCAAAGGAGACTTTTGGGGAGTTTGCTGATGTTTATGAAGACGGTCTGCCACACTTGTGGGGCATGTGAGAAATACTAGGAAAGTGTTTGTCCAGAGGCTTAGCAGGGAGGCAATGGCAAATAGTATTGTTTACCAGCAGGGGACCAAAAGTCTCCAGGAAGTTTATAGGAAGTTTATAGGAAGAGAAAAGTTTGTAGGAAGTTTATAGGAAGAGAAGAAAGACTCTTGAAAGTAGAATTAAAACACAGTATCTGACGTGTTAAAAAGGGGGACCTAGCGGAAAAGGTGTAAAAGTTGTCACGACTAATCCAATCAAAACGACAAAGTAGGAAAGAGATCCTTGCTGTGGGAGTCAGGATGAATGTGTGTGAGGCAAAAGCGCCCTTTACAAGGTCAAAAAGGATGCACTTACTAAGGTCATTTACATTGCTTTAGCGTGTGCTTCTGTTACCATACAAACAGGAGTTGTTAGCTGGATTGAAAATTCACTTTTATGAGTGCGTGTAAAGTGAGGGTTTGAAGTCAATGGCAGGAAAGAAGTAATCCCCATGCTCTGTGCCTGGCTGTGTTCCTCTCGCAGAGCAGACGCAGCTCCCTGCCTGTCACCGCACACGCCTCCGCGCACTCCTGCTTTAATACCAGCGCGTTCAGCCCTCAGAGCTGATGTGCTGCAAAGTTCTCTTTTGTTACCCAGATACCTTCCCACTCCCCAGCTCGCTGCCTTCTCGGGTGGCACGGACAAATTCGTCGCTCTCTCAGCAATTAGGAGCGTGCAGGCTTCAGTTTTCATTGGTTGCTATTTTTCACTTATGCTCTAAAAAAGGTATCAGCCTTTTTTTTTTTTTTTTTCCCCCCCACTGGGTGGTTTGGTTTATGTTTATGCATGAGTTGTGCATAGCCACATATGCTGAGCTAAAAAAGTTAGCTCGAGAGTTGTCACTCCCTAAGTGAAGTACAGCAAGTATGGCTGGAATTGGAATATCTGAAAACAGAACACATCTGAAATAAACATGCCTATACGAAGAAAGATAATAAATGGAGGCAGGAGAGCAGTAGCTCTGTTATTCCATTAACATACTCAAAAATCATTTTTTTTTTTCTGTGACACAAATGTTGAACACTTTTCTTAAGTCTTGAGGGGATGGAGAGGTGTATTTCCCACCTCACAATAACCAAGAATTATAAAATGTTTATTGGCCAGGTGCAAAATCTTTCTTCAGTGAATTTCTCGACTCACTGGGAGCAAAATCAGTGCTTTACCTTCATAAAAATGCTAGCACTAAATTTACCAAAAAAAAAAAAAAAAAGTTGCCTTAAAGGTACCAACCCAAAATGGTGAATTAGGAGAGGGGAAAAAAATCTTCGCAGCAACCTTTCGCACGTTATGAAAACCACCAGACAGGTATGAAATTGGAGTTCAGCTCCAGTTTTGAATTGGAATGAAGAAATTGTCTCTTTTTTGCCATATCTTATGACAGTGCATACTAATTACTCTTTAGAATTAGATCAATGGGTATTTACTTAATAAAGTGTACATGCTATAGAAAAATAACTCATGAAGTTCTGTTCTAGAAACTTCTTAGCTTTGGCAGTATAATGTCCACCTGGACTTTCAAGGACTAAGTCACTCTCCCAAATAGTTGCTCAGATCTGCAATACAGCTGTTTCTGCTTCTCTACCATTATGAGCTGAAATTCAGTCTTGAATGTGAGAAACCCCTCACTACTCCCATTTGATCTGTACCAATATTTTTCCACAGAAGAAGCCTTGCATTCATTAAATCATGTTTTCCTATAAAAAGAAAAAAAAAGTGGAAAAAAAACCAGCTGTTCTTTACCTAGAATACTTATAAAAGGGCTGAGAATAGATGAAGTGTGGTTGTAAGGCAGACCTAACTTTTGAAACAATGGTTATTTTTGTCCTTTTTGCTTGCATAAAATCCACCATACTTTTGATGCATGGTACCAAATTACGTGTTTCACATACCAGAGGAAATCACTAGAGCTGTAAGAAGCAGCTAATTTGCAGCTACTATCTCTGTTATCAAGATCACTAACTCCTGCCTGTATCCAAAGAAACATCGTGTCTAATGATCCTTATGGGTTGAATTTTATATGTGCACAAGAACTGAAAAAAAAAAATGTGCTTTTGGCTCTGTTGTTCACTGTAGCACAGAGCAGAGCTCGAGCAGGATGTGCTTTCCTGCTGTCCTCACCCACAATGTGTAAGCCAGCAGTTGTTCTCAGAGCCTGCCCCGAAATCAGTCCCTGCTCCAAGAACAACACTTGATTTCCCACCCCCATCCCAGTGCTCCTTACCCAGTCTTGCTCTCCTTTCCTCTGTCATTTTATTTCTGAATCTTTAAATTATTTTATGGAAAGTGAAGAAGATTCAAGGAAAGGTTCTGAAAGTGTATTCCCCCATGCAAGGCTTGTCAGAACCTGGCAATTAGCACAGGCTACGATAAGAGATTCAAGTGAGCAAAGACTCAGGAAAAGAGCAGAAAAGCATCCAGACATCCCACTGGTATTAAGGATGAAGGGAAAGGGTCTCAAACAAGTATCACATAGTGTTCTAGCCATGTTTTTCAACAAACATGACAGCTGCCATGCTGTTTTGTGAGAGCTGTGCCCTTGTCATGGTATGTTCTACATGCTCCGACTACAGCTCCAGGATTCCATCCCTCAGGGGAAGCTCATGCAGGAAATGCAACGTTGTGAATTCTTGTGATGCTGAAGTGGGAGGCAGCAGTCTGTCTCAGATGGGCACTTGATTCCCCCGGCTCAGATATTTCAGAGATACTATCTTGACATCTCATGCAGAAAGAAAAGAATATGAGTTTGTGCTGCCTCGCAGATTAAAGCCCAAAACACTTAACTTCCACTTTGGAGTCCATCAATCCAGATGGGGGCCTTGATAAGTTAAATGCAGCAACTGAGAACATGGATTTAATACAACTGAAAACTGTGTTACAGAGGGTAAACGGCAGCTTGCTTGGAAGGCAAAAAGAAGTGTGAAGCTGTGTAGGGGATGTTTGTTCAAAGCACTGCCCTGTGCTGACTCCTCCAGGGCAATATGGAAGAGGTTGAGGATGACATAAAGCAAGCCAGGGGACTGTAATTCCCAGGAGTGCACAGGAAGATATGACCACCCTCTGGGAAGAGAAGGGCATAAAGGAGACTTGCATTCTTCTTGTCTCCATTTCTTCTCTTTTACTTCCTGTTTCATGGGAGTTTGCTGTGCAGTGCCACCTTTGTATCATGGCCGTCATCATGCAATAATATTTCCTGAAGGAGAAATGCCCTTTTTGAAACTGCAGGGATTTCAATAGTCTGCATTTCAGTGATAAAATGCACAGAAAATTATTTTCTGGCTTTTCACCCAACATACACCTGCCCTGTAAACAGAAACCCCAGACTGCTTGTGTGTTTTGTGAATTTGGAACAAAAAGTTGAGTACTTCTGCTGGAGTCATTGCCTTTTCTTCAACTTCTATTTTAAAATATAAATCTTCCAGCAAAAATTGACTTTCATATAATTTCATTTACATTCATATCATTCAGCCATTTGTCAGAGTTTAACAATCCACATGAAAAGGCAGGAACCGAGATTTGACTATCAGACTAAAAAACTGCTACTGGAAGAGAGAGCATTTCATAGCCTAAATTTTGTTTTTATCTTGAGGGGTATCTACATCAGTAATTTTCTATTAGGATGCATTATGAATCTTTAGAAACCTTATTCTATAGTCAATCATTAAAAAAAATAAAATAAAACAAAAATCTACCCCCTTGACAGTGGCCAACTCATCACAGAGTTTTCTTAGTGGCAATAGGGTCTTGCCCTGATCATTGTCATAGATATCCACACACTGCATCTCTCATTGGGAATGAGAAATAGAAACCATTCCCTACCTGCAACATACCCAATTTCCTTGGTCAGCTGGAAAAGCAGGTTAATGGTTTAGCAGCTCCCACATCAGGAATCTCTCCCACAGTTTGTACTGGCTAGATGAGTTCTTTGAGAACAGGCATTAGAAAAATGCAATGTCATCTTAGTTTGAGGTGTTTCAATGACTGCGCATTTTTGGTTTAATGTTTGAGTTGGAATGTTTACAATACAGGAAATAAAATCCTGAGGTTCTCTATTCACTAACCACAGAAATTATCTCACACAAGAATGCCTGCTGTAGCAGGAGTGCCTACTGCTAAAGCTGATGTGAATGATGATACTTAAAATACTTTTTCCTAAATTGAAGTCACACAGGCCAAGTAAGTCTGAAATAACAATTCATTACTTTTCTGTACATCATCCATTGCTAACATATCAGTTCAACAACTTTTTTCATTATGCATGAAGTGAAATATCTCCCCACACATTTTGGTACCATCATATTCTGTTTTATTGCTGGCAGATTTGTACTGAACCACAATAAAATCAATAAAGGCAACAATAAAATAATGCATCACCATCTGGGTGTTCAAAATAATTTTATAGTGGATTTACTGCCTAGATCCTGGGTTGAGGAATTCTGAAATATCCAACCGTAATGTAGGTGTATTATTATACACGACAATTACAGCCATATATTATAAATTAATTACATATGATATACAACATATATATGAATTATAAATTATACAGGTAGATATATAATTCTTGGGTTTTTATTTATATAAAGCCAAAGATTTTTTTCATATTTTACAAGATTCAAGAAATTACTCTATCAATAACCTAAGTTTTGTCTGTCTGCTCAACAAACAGACTTTATCCAGGAAGAAAAATGTATACCACTTAAATGAACCGTTATAAAAATGTCATATTTTGTCATGGCAATTGAAACTGCTTTAATTACTGTAGGAAGAGATGACAACAAAATACATATATCAGCAGGGACAAGTACCTATTTTTGTACATTAAATTTTGTCCAGCTGGGAAAAGTGAAAGCTTTGGGGTGACCTAATTGCATCTTTCCAGTACCTGAAGGGAGCCCACGAGAAGGATGAAGAGGGATTTTTTTTCCAAGAGCATGGAGTGACAGGACAAGGGGGAATGGATTCAAACTGAAAGAGGGTAGGTTGAGCTTAGATATTAGGAAGAAACTCTTTACTGTGAGGGTGGTGAGGCCCTGGCATAGGTTACCTGGAGAAGTTGTGGCTGCTCCATCCCTGGAAGTGTTCAAGGCCAGATTAGATGGAGTTCTGAGCAACCTGGTCTAGTGGAAGGTGTCCCTGCCCATGGCAGAGGGTTGGAATAAGATGATTTTTAAGGTCTCTTCCAACCCAAACCATTCCATGATTCTATGATTATAGTGCTAAAAGAAAATATTAGCTTCAGCTCAATGTAGCTCTTAGAAAAATCAGAACTGAAAGGCATTTACATGGAAGAGAATTTCCTGACAACATCAGATCTCATACAAAATAGGTCTGTATAGACTAACAAATTCAGAAAGTGGAATTGGCTTTATGTTGAGATGTTGAGAACCACCTACTTTTCCTTTCCAGATCGTGGAAGTGACATTGCCGTTTATATTCATTGTTTTATTTCAAAGGCATTAATGCTTACTCTACGATCCAACATGGAAATTTTGTGCATTACTTTCAAAATTGCTTTGTTAAATGCCTACTTGTATTTTTGTTTTAAGTGCCCTGGGACATTAGAGTTTGATTTTTAGTAAAAAAATAGCTGTATGCCATGCCCTTATTATATTTGGATAAACTGGAAATGTGCACCTCAGCTGAGGCAGTGCTCTCTTCCCATGGCATTTGCTCTGGAGTCCACTGGATTGGGATGTCTCCAAATGGAGGAAGACACCCATGTTCTGTCACATCCCCTTGGATACAAAGATTTTATGCTACATAAGAAGCAGCAGACATTCCAGTGTAAGCAGTGCTGATATAATAACTGCAATAGTACATTTGAGCCTTGATTGGAGAAACTACATAGCACATATTTAAACTTATACCTAACTAAACAAAAAATCAATTCCTCATGTGAGAGCATCATGTAAATTTAAGATATAAGACAAATATTATAAGGAATATGATCTCTTCAGTAGCTTGACCTAGTGTAGCAGATGCAATAAAAATTCACAGTACATACAAAGGACCAAGCAAGTAAAACATTTAAAATTAAATTGAATCTTAATATCCTTAGACTTATGATCAATATATCAATTAAGATTATCTAAAATATTATTTTCTCTCACTATCCCCTCCAAAGATTACCCAGAAATTACTTTAATAACTAAGATGAAGAAGCCCTTCATTTTAGCCCTAATATCATTTTAGCATTATATTATCACCAATTTGTTTGTGGTTTTGACAAGTGTTAAGAAGTGATTGCAGTCAATTTTCTATCTGAGATGGCTACTGAGGAAAAAAAAACCAGTCTTTTGAAGGGACTATAACTGGAATCACAGAACTAATTACAGTAACTTTTGGAACACTTTCTTTTATCCTGAGATATTCCTATTATTTTAAAGGGAAATAAACCTTCTTTGGGATTAAACTATATTTGCTTTGATGTAAATGTGTTTACAAAGGAAATAAAAGACACTTCGTAGCCTGTATTGTTCTATAACATAAGATTTTGTGTGTTGTGTTTTGAAACATATCTAAAAGTAGAGACCATGTTAATTTTTATGAATATTTGACAAGGAATCGTTAAATGAAGATGGTAAATGGTATTAATAATAGCATGCAAACTTAAAAACCTTTTATGAAAAGAGAAAGAGAGACCACTGAGATTATCTTTAGCAAAACTATTAAAAATATATATTTTTTTCTTATTATATTCATTCAGTAGTTCTATTTCAATTAAAAGTACTTGTTCAAATTCACGCAGTTTTTAGTATGGATAATTCAGAGAAATACAATATTCAGGGAATATTTAAACAAAAGCCATAAACATTACTGTAAAAGCAAGGTTTCTCACCCTATAAATCAAGTAAAAACAAATTTTATTTAAAAAAAACTATATGAATCATTATAGTTCAGAGAATATCTTATACAAAACCATTGTAAAGCATCCACTTATTTAATGTTAAGTAATTATTTTTGTCTTTAGAAGATATTTAGTTTAATTGCAAACTCATGTTCTTTCTTTGTGGTGAAAAAATTACAAATATTTAAATATTCAAAGCATAAACCTCTCAAGTGGTACACTTAGAAGCATTTTGTATGTAAATTCAGATAACTGGTAATAACATCTTAATATTGGTGCTATGCAAACAATAAAATATTTTATATTCCAGTACGTAGGACAGTGGCTGCTTTACAACTGGTTATGAGTTTAAAGAAGCCATTTGAGTATAAAGTATTTATCTTAATTATGAAGTTAATTAGGTATTTAGAAAAGCATAAGTAGCTTAGTGCAAGAGCAAAAAGAACAGAACACAATGATCTAAAAATTGTTAAGGCAAAGAAGGGCTTCCTGAATGACTCTGTACAGTTCATAACTCGTTTCATAAATTAAGTTCAAAAAGGCTATTTTCAGATCAAGTAAACTTTTCAAATTAGTAAAACTTTGAGTCCTGACAAATACTAAGACATTTTCTCAATATGCCTAACAAGGTTATAAATCAAACTGTAAATATTAGAAATGTTTCTACAGTTCCATCCCCCAAAAAAGTAAAATGAATACTCATGGTTTGCCTATTCACCAGATAGGGATGCTTCTAATCCCATATCACAGGAGCACTGAGCCAATGAAAGCACTCCAGCTGCTCATACTCGAACCTAAGATTATAGAATTAAAAAAGGAAAAATCCTCTGCAAAAGTGACAAGTCAGGAGAAGACTCCCCAGGAGCAGCTCCCAGCCTCACTCAGCCTTGCTCTGCACCAGAACTCCCTTCAGAGGGGACAGGGAACACCAGGGCTGGGCTAACCACAGGTATTGATTACTCAGCAGCACTGATGTGAACATGTTACAAGCAAGCAAAGATGTTTCAGACGTTAAAGCACTTTACAACATTACCAATGCTGTCAAGGAGGTGGAAAATTGGTGTTCAGGAACTTTCATCACGGAAAACAAATTCTCTGTCTCATATCTCACGCTTTCATTTCATTGCATTTTCCATTTATTTTCTTCTTTTTTTTTTAATACATCTTTTTTTTTTTCCTTTCAAAACTAATCTGAAGCAATTTCTTAGTGACCCTTTGCAAGTATGCATTAAATAAGTGATTCTAGTTTTATTTATTTAATTTTAGTTGGTCTGTTTTCTTGAGTTTGGTGAGGAGAGAGGAGCATTACTGGTTTTCTGGACTAAAACAGTACCGTTTTATAGAAAAATCAGTATTCTTCCCACTTAACACTGTACACAATAAGAGAATCTCAAGGGCTCAATGGCAATAACCTCCACATCTGATCCAAACATTGCTAAAAATTTTATTAAGAACCATACCACAGTTATACAACAGCACATTACAAATACTGCAGGCAAGCACAACTTACATAAGTGATTACATGAGTCCAATATTCACAAAATTAAAACGTCTCTGATGTTCAGCACTAGTACCTTAAAAATTCTGCATTAGGTCTGAAAAAATTAATTTCAGTTTTCACTTCTCACCAGTAACAAAGCCACCTGGTCTACAGCATCCACCAGTGAAACAAAAATTACTAAGCCATAGCTAAAGAAATGGGATGCCATTTATTCTTATAATATAATGAATTCAATGGAAAATTTAAATTCTGTTGTGATTAGGAATTTAAGATGATAACTGTGTCTAACAATACAGTGTCAAATTACAAATCTTCAAGTTAGGTTATGCTGGCAAGAAGGCATGAATTAATTTTGGTAAACAGAGAGAAATAGTTGAACTTAATTACATTTCAAGGCTATTTTCTACTCCATAATTGCTTGTTGCAAGAATACACCTTTAATGACTTCTTTTAATTAACTGGTCTAAATACTTTATTTGGTTATGCGGACTTGATAAGATGGCTCACTAGTCCACCCATACATTTTCTAGGCTATTCATTATAAATTGAAGAAAATTCTCCAACCATTAAACAAAGCTCTTTAGCCCATGAATAACTTGCACTAAATTGTCTGAGGCATAAGAAGACAGGATACATTGATTTCAGAGAAAAATTTTCTTTAAATTTAATTTCCTTACAAAGGAGATACTTGACTCAATGTATTATTGCCTTTAAAGATGATATATCCATGTTGATAAAGAAACATGCAGTTAGGTGAAGAAACCAGCATTTATTCCTTGTGTTCCCTACTGCTCTCATTTTTCCTTCTTTTATTGGAAGTCATTACAGCTATTTTGCTTGCCTTCAATTAGATTGTTCCCTACGACAGCAAACATTAATCTAATGTGAATAAAATACTGAGAGCCATCCTTTGTGTGACTAAAGGACAGTATTGTTGAGGTTTGCCCTGTGTATTTCCTGATTCTTTAGGACCATGCATATTAATAATGTCAGAGCAAAACCTTTGGAAAAAACCTGCCTGTAATGGATTTGACAGCATATCCGTTACCTCTTTGCAACTTACTGTTTAGTGTTCTTAGTTTTTCCTGCTGCAGCAAAAAACATGAATACGGCAATATTTTGCTCAGTTCTCAAAGAGGGATCTCTCAAACAGGTTCAGTGAATTTCCTAACACTTGCAGGAGGTAGAACTGCTGTTGGAAAAGACCCATGTGTTGGCAGCTACTCCAGACAACGTGCAAGGAGGAGTTCTAGGAGCTCTTTCTAGGTAAGAGTCACACCTACACCCTAAGAAACAGGATTATATTGTGCTCTACTGCCATACTTCACCCAGGAGGTTCCCATAGGAGACAGATTTTCACAGCAATGCTGATTTTTGGTAGCAAAAATCTTTTTATTTTACCTTCACTGACCTTTTTCTGATGAGAATATGTAACATCTCTTGTTCTCATCAAACTGAGTATCATGGTGGTGAACTGGATTAGTATTTCCAACTGTACTTTCGATACCTCAGTAAAGTGCACAGTTGGAATTTTACTTTACTTATTATATTATGTCCCAATATAGCTAATGCTGAACAAAAATGCTTCCAAAAAGCATAAGATCTTCAGCTCCTTCACTAGTGTAAAACAGCAAGGCTTGCTGATTCCAAAATGGTAACATTAACTTTGTAAATGTCATTTGCGCTGGGTCTGGGTCACCCCATAATGTGGCTCTCATCCAGAATATTTCTCCTATCTGTTCCAATACCCAACTTTTCTTCATCTTGAATTTCTACAGAGGTCAGGCTGTAGTCATTATGCTGCAAAGTATACATTACCAAAAAAATCCCCAAACCCACTGAAGAAATGCCACAAAGCCCCAAACGAAAAACCCCAAGCAAACAAACAGAAAACCACCTCACATATGTACAACCCAGTTACCAATGCCTGCTTGCCACTCTGTAGAAAAATCCAGGAATTACTGATACTATAAATTTATTGAAAAACAAGTTTAATCTCCTGTCTTTAAAAGGTCACTAAATTTAGTGTTTATTACAGGCAAAACCAAATGAACTTCAGAATTCAAATCCCCTGGTTTTAATTGATGCTTGTGTTTACCAGAGCTACTTGTGCATAACTCATGTGTATAGGATCACTCATATACAAGAGAAAAAAATTAAAATTAAATGAAAATACAGGAAGTTTTCAGATCAAGAATTTTCCTCATGGTTGTTTCCTTTGTACTTACAAATATCTGGTGTGGTGGACAAGTCCTTAAGAAGTACATAACAGAATTAGCTTTTCACATTTTTTAAACTGTCTCCATGCTTGAAAAGCCGTATCCCAAAATTTTTACCTGCATAAGAAATAAAGCAAAAAAGAGTAGAACACAAACATTAATTATAACTACAGTGGGACAAGTTAAATAAGTGTGACAATCGGTGGTGACTATCATACATTAAGATTCTATCCTACTGCATTGTACTCAGCACAAACATGAGAAATTCACTGTGTGTGAAAACTAAAATGACTTTTGGAACCATATTCCATTCTTTTAATGTTAAAATGAAGTTTATCATTGTATGAGGTGTTCTATGTGACTTTAAAGCTCTAACTGACAATTATACAAAAAGAAGCCAGTAAAAATTGCAAGCAAGCAGGAAATGGCAAAGTATTTTCACATACTACTGTTTAAAGACTTGAAAGCTCAAAAGCAAAACAAAATTGGTACTGAAAAAGGCCAAGATTAAATGCACATAATGTAAATTAAAAATAAAACCTAAGGAAATAGATAAATTCAGTTTAGTTTAGTGGTAAAGACTCAAAAATAAAACCAGCAGTAAATAGAAAACCTTGTATTGGAAAAAGGTAGAGAGCGAAATAAGTCATCTTTAGGAAACATTTTTGATCAAAAAAGCTGTTAGAAAATATAACAAATAATGGGAAAAGATCAGCAATACTTTTAAAGTAATAAATGTTGAACTACTTTTTTTTTAAAAAAAAAATGTTGAAACAATAACACAATCTAGGAAAAAAGCATCTTTTTGCAGTCATTCATGCTTTTATGCCAATTCTTGTCATAATCATCAATGTGAAGAGATATTTTCACCCTCTGCTTGCAAAGAAGTGTTCCCAGATTTCTAATAATCTATCCCAAACCCATCTTTATTTCTGGAGTAGAGAAAACGGAAATTAATACTTCATGTCTACATGCCAAGGGTGCATGATTGTTTAAAAAATGAGCATAGAAAAAAATAATGTTGTAATTCTTTCTGATGTTCTTGTATATTTATTTTGATTTATGTGATAGCATCACCATACATCAAGGAGAGCTTTTTACTGAAGTAAATACAATGATTTGCTTATCTGTTTGTTGTTTGTGTTTTGTTTGGGTTTTTTTTTTCCCCCTCAGTGTCCCTAAAGTATTTTTGTAATATAAACACTTGTATGAGTAGATGAAATTATTACTGCTTTTGGATATTTTCATGCATGCATCAAAATCCAATTGACTATTATTTTCAGTTAACATTTCAGTTATGTTTGGCAGTGATTCTCCTTGCAGTACACAAAATTTCTTCTAATTTCACTTCTCTAAAATTTTATCACATTTTCTAGTCACTATATTATAGATCTTGTGAAGTATCTTAAATGACATCAAATTTTAAATATTGGCAATTTTCCACCATCATGCTATATAAAAAAAATAAAAAGACACACACAAAAACCACCAACAAAACCCACTTTTTTTATTACTTCACTTTATGTATTGCAGTAGTTTTTTTGGTCTTAAACATTTGTTAACAAATACAGGCCCAATTTCACACCTACATAATTTATCACCTATTAATGTCAGTGTGATATATTCACAATACGCATTTAAAATAGCCTTTGAAGGATAAGAAGTTAAGTTTCCATGATAGGCTTTTTGTGGAGAATTTTGCCAGATTCTTTCATCCATGCGAATTACTGTTGATACCTTTGAAAATACCAATTAACTTTTTTGTTGACATAGTCACAATATTGTAGTATGTTGAGGGTACCTCTTCACATTTAAATAGAAATACTGGTTCACTGCTATAAAATTTCGCTGGATCAAATTAAAGCAACTTTCCTTTTACTAGTGAGTATTTCTATGCCTTCTTAAGGGCTAAACAGCCTGAAGTTACCCAAGCATCGAGCAGGGCAATTAATCAAAAATATTGATTACGTAGGCAATCTCTTTGGATAAGAGGGAAATCCTTGATTCTGGTATAAGGTTTTGAAAAGTCTTTTTAAAAAGTTGCTTGAAAAGTCATGTCTTGCATGGCCAAGACTTAGCTGTGTGAGCTCTGTGCCACATGGCAGTGGTAACGCACACACCTGGGTGCAAAGCAGGAGTCTCCAGGGAATTGAATGAGAGTTTTACACTCTGGTGTTTACGTAAGGCAAGCATTTTGATTGCTCTTGTGGTTTTGTCTAACTGTTCCAAAAGCACCTTATTCACCCAGATACAGCCACACAGACAATTCCTGACCCAGACCAAGGACGCTTTGCTTGCCAATTTCCCAACCAGCTGCCACTGCAAGAATATGCATCATTCAAAAAAGGAAAGAGAGATATTTTGGAAAAAAATAAAGCAAACATGAATTATTTTCTCTTGGTTTACCTACCTTGACAGAAGGCTCTGCAGCCTGATGTTCTCGTAGCACTGGAAGGGGTAAAATTGCATGGCCAGAGGTGAGGAGTGGGGTGCAGAATCCCTCCTTCCAGCAGCTGTTAGCCACCAGCTTAGCTGGTGACATCAAACAGCACCATAAATTAATTCCAATAATGAATCATTTTGCCTTTCAGATTGATTTTCTATTGCTTCCATCTGGAAAACCTTTTATTTTATGCAAAACAGGTGTAAAACGCTACCAAATTTAATCATACTTATACCATTACACTCACTATGAAATGGCATAAGCACCTATACAGGATGCAAAGAAGTGGAGATTTAAATTCTTTTAAATTAAATGTATGTGCACAGAATGTATCCTGCATTCATGTCTGCAGCTCATCTTTACAAAATACCAAACTCTTTCAAATGTGCCAAATTTAAATTATTTTTTTTTCCACTCATATGAACAGCTCTTTTAAAATAACGCTCTTTTTAAAAAATGCGAGTTGTTCTTAAATATTTACTGCAATATACTGTCATATTTAGGAGCCCAGAGTTTTTCTGCTATTATCTGACTCTTAATATTGACTTCAGTCCTGCCTTGCTGCAATTATTGTGGATGACAACCATGTAAGGATTGTTCAGACTGAAGGCATTACACCAGGCATGTCCATTGCTTTGATAAGTTACCTTGGAAGAAAAAGGGACGTACATTGCTTTCTTGTTGAAATTAAAAACCATTGCACTAACTATTTCATTAACACTGTGACCTCATTTGTTCCATCCCATTGCAGAATTTTTTGCCTCGTATTTCCTCCAACAGTTGTATTCCATATCACAGAAATGAAATAATATGAACCCAAAAAATGAGTTGAGGCATTAAACAATAGCAAGGAATAGCTCAATGTTTGTGTTAAAACTACTTAAGTCTTTGAAAAATTATGTGAAGTTTTCTGTTGATATTTTGTGGTAAAATGAACATTTTCCTCTAAAAGGGAACTTTTCTTCTTTCTCTGAGCTAACAACTGACTGCTGAAACTTATATAACTGGTCAAGTCCTACATTATAGCCAACAACTTTAGGCTCTTGCTTTCATGACACCAGAATTCAGTTAGGACACACTGTTGAGCCTGTAACTTTCTAATATATTTTTCCAAATATTTTCTTTGAATATGCTTTGCTGTGCTCCTGTTTGCTTTATTTTCTTTACTTGGTTTGGATATATTTATAAAGCAATATAGCACAAGTATGTCCCGCAATAAAAAATTAAAAGGAAATAGTGCAATATATATTAAAGAATGTTTTTTCTAATTTATACCAGAAGTCCACATCTAAGTGTTATCTCCCATTCCAAACAAAATATTGCACAGGCAATGTGGCTGAATGACACTGCTAAAATAAAAGGAATATTTTAAGAGAAAACAACAACAAAAAAAACAAAACCACAAAAAAAACAACCAAAAAACCCCAAAAATAAAACCAAAAAGAGCAATAAAACAAAAAAAAAAACACAGCAAAACCAACAATACTTACAGAAATTATTCAGCATAACATTCTTTTTCAAATATATTTGTTAATCACAATATCATGATTGATTGTCTGCAATTTGAAAATTAAATATGATGTGGAAGTTGCGAAATACAAATTTGTATACATTGTTATCTCAGCTCTGATTGTAATCTGGCATGCAAAATAGATTAAAATTGGATTGGTCTGCAATAAAAAGTCATAATTCCATCCCATATTCACTTCAGGGTCTGTTCATCTCCAATATAAGTCTTGTTTATCAGTTCCATACAAATACACTGGGCTGTAGGATGTAGCTACCATCATAAAGATGATGGATACAGTGATGAAGGGGAACCTGTGGACTTAGAAAGCATGGAAATCCCAGGAATTATACACATGAACTGGCATCTCTAATTAAACATAAGGAATGAGGGGAAACTGCTGAACACAAAAGGTGGAGTTACAAGAAGTGCTTGATTCTGCTCTGTGAGAACTATTAGCAAATCCTGTAGCAGCCCTCTTCCGCCACCACTTCACCAGAGAGAAGCTGCTCTTGCAGTGCTGCTCCCCTGTGCACAGCCAGAACCACCAATTCTGTGCAGACATTTACATCTACAAGGCAGAGATGCAGCACACGACAAATTTACTCCAAGGACATATTTAGCCCTTGTTTTCAGAAACTCCCCAAGCAACACAATGTTATTTTCAGTATATTGTCAAACACTGATACAAAGTTTGTTGATTTTCATGTTCCATGTAGCATAAAGGGTGTTTCTCAAAAGAGACTTGCCTCTCTGGTAGTTGAGCTGTTATCTGTCATAACAAGGCTGAAATACAAGTCTGGATACGACACTTTTCTTCTCCAGCATTGCACAAAAACCACTCAGGGTTCATACATACCCATCTGTGGTTGATTCCAGACCAGATGCCCTGATTCTTCTTGGATATATTACTACAGTTTTCCCCACACGCAATGGCACAGGAGTTCACTACATGCAGTAAATGGAAACAGCAGCAGGAATTACATCTAATCTTAGTAAAACCACTGAAATGTAAAATGCATTTCTGTTTCTGTACCATTGTCTAAAGACACAGACACATCTGAGAATAGAACTAAACTCCAAAAAGAGAACTGGAAAAGAGATGGAGTTAATCCTCAGTTATCTCTTCATAATAACTGTTAGGAGAAACGATTTTCCAGAACATCCATATAAGATACGTGTAAAAAACCATATATTTCTAAAGTTGCATGGACTATAACATTCTATGGCAGATATATTGCACCTAACAGCACTTATTTTGGACTATGAAGTAGTTTGTATGGTGGACTTAGTCAAGAAGGTGTAGTATTTTTATAAATCTTAAAATAAAAAAGGAAAGAAAGAAAGAAATGCAGACTATTTACAGTTTGGGATGATATATTCTGCAAACCAAATATTTTGAAAATGGGTTAAATTTAAAAGGGTATAACTAGTTTAACACAATTTTAAAACCTAAAAAATTACAGCAAAAAAAATGGTTGTCCAAAGTTATAATCTAATACATCCTTTAAATACATAGACAACTGAATGATGAGTAGAATTAATCCAGCAATTTTATCCTCATAAATAATGGTGGTGAAGGTGACAATGGAAGATTACATGCAGTTACACCTGCCTAGATTTTAAAATGGACATTTGAAACATGGAGTGTGTGTCTCACAAAGGAAAAAAGTGCCTTGCTTGCACTACAAAGCTTCATAGTTATTGTGAAAGAAAACAGTGATGGCAACTTTGAAAGACCTGTGACTGGTCATAAATACTTACTGAGGAAAAATTATGGATAACCATGAGCTTTTTACTCCAGTAAAGAGTCATGCCAAGAAGCTGTGGATGCTAAGGTCAGGCACATTTAAGTAAGAGATTAGGTGCATATAACTGATGTTGAAATAATTATTCATCAGAACAAGCTGCTATGCAAAATTATGGATGTTCCCTGTTGTGATGACTTCCAATCAAGTTTAGAAATCTTTCTAGAAAACCTGGGTTTGCTGTGTGCAAGTTATTGAACCTAATATTGTGGTAATTACATAAAATCACATGGCTTTATCATACAGTCACACTAACTCATCTAATAAATGTACATATCCCTCATTTTTTATGAATTCAAAACAGAAAACAAAATGACCAAACAATGCTGTACCAGGGAATACTTTCATTGACACTGAGAAAGCAATGCTATCTGGTTAGTTAATATTATTAAAATTCTTTCTTTGGCTAAATGCTTTCCCTATCAGAGTAAAAGACACAATAAGACCCGATAAGTGTAACTCCTGAGTTACATTTCCTAGTTTAAATTGATCTTCATTTGATTTGGACAAACTAATGCAAGTAAAAGAGATTAAAACTAGAGCTACTATCTCCTTAGCCCTGTATTACATCTGAAATCATATTCTATAGCAGCTTGCTCAAACAGGTCTAATCCAACTCTGTGTAGTTTTTTCAGGCAGTTGTTTCAGTCATTGAAATTTTCACCTTCTAAATCAATATTTCTCTTTCTGCAGTCTAACAGTTTTTAAAGAATTAGATTGCAACTATTACTTCTTTTAATAAAGGGGATATAACAACTAACTAAAAAAGAATATTTCAGTTCTCTGTTAAAAGTATGATTGCTACAATCTCCTCTAACAGCATGTGTCATAATTCTGCTAAAACTCTGCATGATTTACACAGAGTTTCTATCATTAAACTTGCTGTTGGCTTCATTTTTAATCCTATATCTTTTGCCAGTCACCACAATTTAAATTGATCAGTTAGATGATCTCTTTTTTTATGAGAGCAGGATGGGAAGGTTAATGACACATGGAGTTTTATTCTCTCAGGTAGCAGGCCAGGTACCAAGCCTGAATTCTGAAAGCTCATAAGCCTGTGCTTGAATCCACTGCTATGCAGAACATTAAGCAAATGCTTTAAGAGTTGTTCCAGTTGGGGATATTGTCACATGTCAGTGCTCAGGCCATTTATTGTACAGGGAAGGGTGTTTTCTACAAGGAAAAACCTTAGACATGTCATGTTAACTCAAAAATAGAGTATGTCTGGAAAGAAGCCTCCCAGTACTCTGCAAGCAACAACCTAACAATGAAGAACTTATAAAAAGTAAATAATCTCAAATTAAATATTTTTACTGATGCTGTCAGAAAGGTCCTATGCCACTAAATTATTTATTTCAATGCGTATAAGCAGGATTTTTTTCTTTTTTAGTTGAATTATATACCTAGAGTTCAAATTGAACTCTTCTGAAAGGACTAGCAAAATACATTATCACAGCCCTTCTCTCTTAGGCTGGCTGTTCTGCCAAAAATCAAAGTGAACTTCAATAAGATTAAGGCTAAATTCAGAAACTCCCCTGATTGCTGGGGCATAAGTTACAACACTGCTTATATTATTATTTTTTTTTTTCAAATAAAAATCCTAGTTCTCTGTGCTCAGTTTCTGGGAGTGGATTTTTAGAATACCCCACACTAGAATCACACTGAAGGGAAGGAGTTGGTTTTCAGACACTATTTACTGTGGAAATTTTATAAAGTAATACACAATATTACTACAGTTATGTAAGTGCAGAATCAGTACTTTATTCTGCAATCAGCAGAACAACAGACTTGAAATTTTTTCTTCCCATAAATATTGGACAACTATTAAAACAAGCTGAATGTCAACTTTATAATGTTATTCTATCTATTGTTTAACAGTATATTTCATAAAGCAAGAAGATATACAATTTTAGACTTATGTCTGTTTAAACTTTTTTTTAAACTGAATAATCCTTTAAGTATAAATAATTTATTATGTGTTTACAGTCTAATAAAGATACTTGAAAACTGTATTCTTCAATGTTTATCAAGATTAGATTCATTGGGATTCTGAGCCTGAGTTTTTGGGAAAGAGATATAACCTCTAAAGGTTTTTAAAAAAATTATATAAAGTTTTGGAGTTCATCTACATTGCATTTATTAATCCTTAATCCTTGCAATTTTGGTAATATTAGTCAGAGACACCTGCTTTTCACTTCTTAATCAATTGATGTTCCCTTACATCTTTATCCTAATTATCAGACAATACTTGTTCTCCATTTTAGATGCCAGGTGTGGTCCTCCATAATCTCCTGAACCACAGCGATTCAAAATGATTCTCATGTTCTAGTAGCACCTCTGTTCTTTTGATTGGCTTCAGGGGAGGATTTGGGCTTTGTTCTTCCTACAACCTGCAGTCCTAATGAGGAAAAAAAGTCTCTTGTATGACAGTATAAACACTCAGTTCGGAGGAAATCTGACATACATGCTCCAATTCCCCTGTTCAGGGCACTGTTCTTTTATAAACTCTGGTTTCTGACTTGATAGACGCACAAGTGTCCTGCTAGTCAAAGATACTTGCCTGATCTGGCATAATATGGGGCTGATACACTGTCCATATTCAAAGTTCATGATGATAAGATTATCTGTCATCATTAATTTCCTGAGGGCCAGACTTTGAATCAGGCTTTTTATGTGGTGCTGTTCTTAAAAATCATGCTGCTCTACTTCAGAAAATGAAGAAGAATAGTTTTGATAACACATAGGAACTGAAAGACCAATTCCAGTTTTCAGTGTCTGAACTCACTGAATGCATGGGTGTAAATTTGTGCAGCAGTTCTCTTAGAAATGTCTGTGTGGGAATCCTGTTATTACTTAACACCCACGTATCTTGTAAACTAATAATGGGATTTGTGTTGTCTTCTGTACACTGTTCAGAAAATTTACCCTACATCCTCCACTTTACCCTTTAAAAATTTAATCAAGCATCTGTCATTTCACATCCTTCTCAAAGCCCTATATTTTGCTGCAAAGAGTCCAGATTATTCCATGATTATTAGGAGGTACAGGCTGCATCTCAGTTTAGTTTGCCTCGACATGAATAATCTCTCAGCTAACATCTGAAAATACAATAAACACACCATGTACATGTTTAACGGGGTAGGTGAAAGGGAGAGAAGAGATAAAAAAAACCCTTAAAAACCTTTTTTCCATGACTCCTTATGGGTTTTTTTCTGTGTCTGTAATGAGTTATTAGAGAGAATAACAAATGAGGACTAGAATACAGATCATTTTTTTTTTTCCTGGGGGCAAGTCTGGATATACTTGATCAAATGACTAAACATTACCTAGATGAGTGATCTGAGAAGTTATTTTCTTGCATAATCTAGGGGCTTTTCCTGCCTCCCTTCCAAAATACTCTGCACCTCTTCACACGGCAAGCATGCCAGGGTTCACACGGCTGCACAGCCTCCCATTCCTATCATTTTGGATATAGCCATGAATCCTCCCCCTGCAAATTTCCAGTGTTCTCAAAACCAAAGTCATGTAAGAAAGGGCTTCCACTTCTCGACACACTATGCAGAGGATGTGGGAAAATTATCTGCTGAAAAGCATGATGATAATTTAGAAGTCAATGAGATTGAAGTAGAAGCAGCTGTACCACTATGGTGGGTGACAGGATCCAGAGAGATGAGCAAACACCTGCTACCCACCTCGCAAGATATTGTTAGACTTAATTAGTCAGTGTTGAAAAGCACTTTAAAATCTACAGGAAAAAGGGCAAGTATTATTAATTTTTATTGTAATTATCATAATTATCTCTATTATTGTTATGCGAAATGCGCCATGTGAGAAGGCACAAGATTACAACAAGTGCTTTTCATAGAAGATACAAAATATTGGTTTCAAAATTCTCTAAATTATAGCCATGTCTACACTGTCAATTTGGCTAATGTCTCATTTTAGTCTTTGGTCCCACTTCTCTGATGCTCTCATGCATGCTGGTTTGCTCCTGGGCTGGTGTTTGAAGCAAGCCTTCTGAAAAGAAACATTCCCAAGATCGTGGTTTGCTCCATGCAGACGATGTGTCTGGGACCATTACACTTTGGGACAGTATTCCCAAATCCAGTGTGCTCACAGACACCCACCCACAGCACTCCCTGGCTGACACACCTTGTGTTCTCTGCACTGTGCCACAAACTCACCGTGGTACTGTAACCAAGAGTCTCTATTCCAGGTCATCTGATTCACTGAAAAAGGAAGCAAACAATGTCTTACCATCACAGAGGGGATCCCTGAGGCCAGAAGAAACCTGGATATCATAGTCCATTTTTGTGTTGGAAGCAGAGGCCCCAGGAGCCTTCCCTTTGTCTTGACCAAAGCTCTGCTTCACAGGGAGTGGCTGGACTGGCTGATGCTGCAGGGGAGGAACACGTTGCCAGCTGTCACCTCAAACATCAGAAGTCCCTGAAGATAAACTTGTTAGTGACAACTGCCAGCCAGAAGTCTGGAGCAGCTTGGCACACACGACCAGAGCAGGACCTTTGGGACCATCACAAGACATTTGTGGCAAATGCTCAGCTTTCCTTACATGTGACTGAGAACAGAGAGCAGGGAGGAGAGGGGCAGGTGAGGCATGACAGGGAGCAGGTTAAAACAAGCAGGGCACAGGCTACACAAGGGAACAACAGCTCCTGTCCCTGGCAGCCTCTCATCAGCAGCTTACCTGACTCCACATCCAGACAATGGGTCTGCATGACAAAAAGCTCATCACAGCTCAGGTTTTTGCTGGCCAGGTACACAAAGTGAGGCTGATAAATCGCAGCCATACGCGTTTGTGTACATCAAGAACAGACAAACATCTACAAACAGTGCAAAAACATAGGCTGTCCATCATCCCCTCTGCAGAGGTCAGAGAAAAAGTGCTGCTTTCACAGTGACACTCTGCTCCTCAGATGCATCCACTGCATTTTGAAATCAAGGTCCACAGCTGCCTGAGACAGTGCCCACTGGTTTTACAGAGCACCATTCTGTTACAGAAACAATCACAGCCCTAACATCTGCCTCACACGTCCTTCACTCTCTCCTTACTTTTCCCCTGGATGATGCATCATCCACTACAGGCTGGCCAAGGTATCACTTTCTGGTACCTCTTCTCTGTCCCCTTGCCTCACAAACAACTCATTGAGGTTCAGGCACACCTCTGTGGCTATCCCACTCTGTGGGTTTTTCCTCTCAGAGTTTAGAATGGTCAATACACAGTCATAGAAGAATCTCTGATTTGCCAAAATGGGAAAAAAATATTGGATTTTGAAGGACCCAAGCATCAAACACAGAGCCAGGGCAGCCAGTTATTCCATCCATCACTCCTCTGTGGCAGTCTCTGACTTCTTGCTTGATATAAGGGGAGACTTTGTAGCTAGGGTGTTTGCTTATAGGGGATGCCACATGGGAATGTAAATCCCATTGATGAGCACAGTTCTCCGAAGCCCTGAAAGGCATCTGGAGAAATTGCTGATGATGTCTATTGGTGAGTCAGGCAGCCTGGTGGAGCTTTTCAGACCTCTGCTGTGAGCACACTTTTGAAGAAATGATTTCACAGTAGCCAGTAAAAGCTGTGGCTGACAAGCACCAGAGGTTCAGCAGTGACCCTTCGTCCTTTGTGTGGGAAGCAGCACACCCAATGATGTGATCAAGGTGATACCCTGGCCACTTGAACAACAGCAGCAAATGAACAAGCAGAGAGGCAGCACAGGACTGTAAATGAAACAGGTTTGGGAAGGGTACTGACTTCTGCTATAGATCCTGACAATACAGAGTGGGAGGAGGAGGAGCCTGTCCAGCAGGGTGTGCAGGTTATCCCACACAGGAGGACCTCCAGTTGGCTGCCAAGGGCTGTGGAGCAGGTGCTGAGCCAACCAGGATTTAGGGAGTGGAGGCAAGGCCTGCCTGTCAGAGGATTTGTCTTCAGTAGTGTGAATACAAGCTGCTTCGTATCTATCAGTACAGCAAGGCAAATCTCTCTTGTATAAATCCAATCTCTATGGCCTAAATCCCCTTAAATATCACTGGTTTTCCCCTTATCTAGTGCCTTTGTTCTCCTAGATTTTAATACTATTTGATAAAGTTATCAAATAATCAAACCTTTCCAATTGGCTAGCATAACAACCTCATGACTCATGCATATAATTTCCTATCAATCACAAATGAGAGTATTTCAGAAAAATATTCTATTCATTTTTTTTAAATGCCACAAAAATACCTCTTCTCTGCAAAATTTGTTATTGGGCTAGTTGATGAACAGCAACATATATATTCACAATATATATTTATTGTGGGAGGATCTACCACAGATACATCAATCAGAACGCTATGTACCCACTGTACCCAAAAGGAGAGATTAAAACCTACCTGTCATTTTCTCCCCCAACTGAATGAGAATAACAGATGCATCTAGGAAGTTCTCCAAATTATTACCTTTTTAAATGTACCTTGTGGGCTTTCAAAACATATGAAATCCCCAAACCTCAGTTTATATGCACCATTACAGTTTAACCATCACTTAAATTTAAAGTAAACAAAGTATTTTGAGATTTTTTGGTTATTCTTTTAAACAAGTAACTAATCTGGCTTACTAGTAGCCTAGTCCTTGCTGGCTAAAGCTAACCCCTACTAGCAGGCTTCCCACACAATCTCATTCTCTTAGGGACTATGATCATCAAAATGTCAGTGTTCCAGTTACAGTGGGATTGCCTCCTGCATGCTTAGATTTTTTGCTCCTATCCAAAGACTGAGACAGAATTATTAAAATTTACTTAGAAGTCAAACCATGGCCTGAATATTTAGGCCTGAAATACACAGATTCAAAACTCACTGTTGAAATAAGACGAGAAAGGACATAGAAACACATTACCATCATCCTCCAGGGTCATTCAGGGTCTTGGGTCTGCCCATAACACAAAGCACGCTGGGCTTCAGGTATGAGCTTTCACTGAGGCAACTTGGGGGATGAAAAACAGCATGAGCCAGTCCAACTGCCATTTTCTACCTGAAAATAGAAAATTTCATTTAGCGTCTGTAGAGTTGAAATAAGGAAATGCACCTCCTTTAATAAAATATCCAGGGAATCCGAACTATCTTGTCCTTATGTGGCGATAAGTGAATCTTTTTCATATTCCAAGCTGAGATACCCAGACGGAGCTACCAAGAAAGGACATCTGTGGCTGAACTTGGTCAGATTAAAGGTCCATTTAGTCTAGGATACTGTCTCTGGAAATGACTAATGGTAATGATTTAACCAATAAAGATTATTTAAACAGAGAATTAAAACAGGATAGAGTGATATTTCCTATATTGGCAGCCTCTCACCCTAACAACCCAAAGCAGGAATTTTTCTGAGCTAAACGAATATCTTCACCACGTGTTTGAATTTGCAAGAAGTATTTTATTCCATTAATTAATTTCATCATTTTTAAAGTGCACTTTGACATATATGACATTCTGGGGCAGAGAGCTCTGGGATTAATCCTTACATTATGCAAAAAATATATTGCAATTCTGTTTTAATAAAATTATAGAAATTGGGAGGAATTGTCTTTTCTCAAGTCTTGGATTCAGGTATGAATATCTATGCACAGAGTGAAGCATATACTGGAATAGTTCAAAATTACATACCAGAACTTGCCAAGACCTTTCATTTACAAATACATACCCACATACTACTTCTAGGGTCTCTTTGGGTTATGATTCTGGTAGACCAGTCTACACTTAAACATATCCTTTACTGTGATAGACATTTTTAAAACAAAAAGTTGAGGGTTTTTTTACCTTAAAACAATAAGTAATACTTAAGATTTCTTTTTCTTTTAATGTACTTATGTACAAAATCTGATTTTGCAAAGTTATTTCAACTGAGATTGCCATAGCTGCATATTAATTTAGCAAATTACATATATATAAACATTAGTGGGATGTGTTACATTAGGACAAATTATAAACAGGCTGAACTTTGATAATACATTAAAACAATATTAACAGGTTGACAATTAAGAGACTGTGACAAGAAATTTCCAAAATCCTCCTATCTGCAACTGTCCTCATTATTTGAAGTACTTTCTGACAAGACAAAGTCAGTATAGACACAATTTTCTGGAGAACATTTCCATGCCTTTAAAAAAATTACGAGACTGTCATAAATTGCTGGAGCTTGATTTTTACCCACCCGCCTTTGTGTGCCCTCACAGATACAAGAAAGGCTGCTTATAATAAAATTCTTGAGGTAAAGGTAGGAAAACTTGATGATAGTAAGACCTTTCTACTTAAACATATGCTGTTAAACCCATGTTTTACTACTGCATGACTGTGTAGCCTAATTTCTTTTCTAGTTTGGACTTGGTAGAAATTTATTTTGCCTTTTTAGGTACTGATCTCATGAACCAGAAAAAATAACACATAGATAAAGAAAAAATATATTATGCATTTATTCTTCTGGAATCTTAAGAGAACAGGTATCTTTTTATATGAAATTAAACTGCCAGTGCTTCAAATTTATTCCAGCTGCCCACACTAATCTAGAAAGGGAAGTCTGTAATCCTTCAAGACAATAAAGCCAATCCACACTCTAAACACTGAACAGATCACTAAAAATCAAACCCAATCAAAGCTAGCTGCTCATCAGAGCTGATGCTCATGAAGCAGTAGCAGTTGTAAGGTTCACAGACACTCATGTTGTCTTGTCTAAGAACAGCTTTCAGATCCAAGGCTTCGGATTTAATCTCACCGTACTTTGAAGAAATTCAGATTTTCCAAAGCTTGCCGCTTTTATGGTTATGTGACCCAGTTATGTTCAAGTGACAAAACACATGCTGCTCATGAAGAATTTAGAAACCTCTGCTGTAAGAATCATTGGAACTCTTGGCTTTTCCCCTATGTTTATTTGCTACAGTGGACTACAGCTACCAACTAAGGCTGTATCTGCATATACAGCTTGCAGCCTTGGAAGAGTGCTAAAAATTGTGACCACAGCATAACAGCTGATGTCCTTGGAGGTCGGTTTAGATTTTGGGTTCTCTTGGTGGGTTAATTCAGGCCACCTGAAAATAAATTTTCCAGTGCTTTTGACATATTTGACATGTGCTCTTGTACGCCAGTCTCAAAAAAAATAAAGTTTTGGTCACTTGTAAGACGAGGCCATGGAGACACCAGTCTAGGAGAGAAATTTTTTTGCCACAACTTTTGGACTGTTTCAAAATGAACACCAGTGTGAGCATAGACATGGAGTTGTTTTATTACTGCTATTACATTTTTTTTAACTCTAAATACATTCCTAAATATATTTCTCTTTCTAGGATTCTATTTTTTGGATAACAGCTTCAACCTTGAGATTCAAGTTGCAGAGTTATTGTTAGGTTTTGTGGGTTTTGGTGTAGGGTTTTCTGGGGTTTTTTTTAAGAATTCAAAGCTGTCCATTTTCATTTGGTGGCTAATCCATTTCTCTCTCCAGAAACAGAAGGTAATGTATTTGTTGCGATATGGACCTTGTTGTTAGAAAAAAGAAAAGCCAAGCAAATCATGTAAAGAAATCAACTTCACTCTTTCTTAAACTGATTTTACAGTTGAATAGCTCCAAATGTAGCGCAAACAAAGCTCCATGACAAATCTATCATCTGCGATAATGCATTATTCAAGTCAATGTACAGTAAATGTAAGCTGTGTGGGGAAAGTTGGGTAGTAACTACTTTTCTCTGGAGAAATTACAGGTACAGAGGTTAAAATAGACAAATTTCTAAGAGAGGATTTTCTTTCTGGTGCCTTGTGTTCATTGATAAACGTCAAAAAGGAATAATACCTGATAGTGCTACTTAAGCAAGAGTAAGTCCTTGTGCAGAAGACTCTACACTTCTAGCCTGTCTTTCATGAAAACTGCATCATAACAAAAGATGTATATTTAGTGATGCTGCTTCAGTGAAAAATTTTTCAACATTCCAAATGACAAGCCAAGCAAATCTTATTTGAAAGAACAAAGTTGAAATAAAAATAAATAAATAAAATGAGATAATATAGTATGAAAATGATAAAATTAACTTAATAGGTATTTCCCTCTTTAAATTTACAGTTAGACCCCAAGATCCTTCAAACCTTATTTAATTTGCATGCCATTCATTGTCCATCTGCTGTATTTCCAATTTCTTCTTTGCCATCTGGTTTTCTAATGCTGTATCTACCACATAATTTTTTCTACATGTAAGGCCTCTAAATTGTAGCTGATTGATTAAAATGTATTATGAAATAAATATGTTTAGGCTTTTTCTAAGAGCTAGCTCACTGCTTAAAATTAATTATACACCCTAAATCACCCATGGTAGCTGATAAGGTGAATAATGACTGTGAAGTTGACTCCTACAAAGAATGGAAGAAAAGAAGAAGCCACAGCAAAAGACATAACCAGAGAAATAGAAGAAGAGGTCTCCGAAAGGCTACAAAAAGAAAAGATAAATTCCAAAGCAGTCCAGCAAAATGGAGATATTGACAAGAATACATAACTGGGAGGAAATTTGACGGTCCCAGAATGTGTCATGTAATGTAATAAGAGAAGCAGTAGCAGCTGGTGCATGTTAAACAGCACTTTACTCTGCAATTGGTCCTAATAATTTTAATAGGATGGATTTCTATTCACTGATGTCTCATAATCTGTCCTTTGTAATGTAGCCAACAATTTTGCCTCTTCATACACCCCAGGACTCTTAGACTGTTCTAGTTGTCCATCTCAGCTGCTGTGATTTTTGTCTCTCTAACTGTTGCATGCTTTTCCCAACAGACACTCCAACTCGTTCAATTCAACAGCTGCTACAAACACTCCTATTTTTGGCACAGCATCCCAACAATTTCAAGAGATTTACTTGAAGAGTAGGTGGGTCAGAATCTATATTTCTGTAAAATGCAATACACATCTGATCTTACACGATATTTGGGGTGGGACACAAAAGACTGTTCTGTTCTCTAAGGGTCCTGAAAACACATTCTCGTGTTGCCTATCGTATTTTCATTTCTATGAATGTGCTCATCCAAAGATGGGTAAGTCATTGCAAAGTGGCATAAGTACATTATTTGCCTGACTGGGCATGTAAATAGGTAAATAGGACAGTGAACAGAATGTCAGCCTGCCTTCTAGGAGTTTTAAATGAAAATAAAGCTCTGAATTGAGAGCATCACAGTGCCAGATCTGTAGTTATCCATTGTAAAGATACTTAGAGGAGAAGTAAAAGAGCATTATAAAGGTTAAAGAGTCCAGACATTACATAGAAAAACTTTTAAGGGAAACATTCAGAAAGAACAGTTAATGCAGACATCAGCAAAGGTGTGGTTTTTTTTCCCAGAATTAGGCCAGATGCTCTAGAAGGACACATTCAGATCTCTGATTTCTACCTCTATCACTTGAAAAGTACTCAACCAAAATCCAAAACCTCCTCCTGTTCCTCATCGCAACATCTCACTAACAAACTCCATTTAACTGTCTCGAAAAATGAAGCCAAAACTGCTCATTTCAAACAATTTGCACTCCTAAAGAAAGTCTTTCTGACAAGAAATGCTAATTATAAAGAGGCTGCATTAAGCTACCTTCTCATGTTACTTAGCACTTTGTCAACTATCCCTGCTGGAATTTTTTTCATGGAGTGCATGAAGACTGTTTTTAAGAGCTTTTATTTCTCTCTGATTTCTTCTGTGATAAAAATACATATATCTTACAGCAATGCGTAAGTCCACACAAAACATTGAACCAGATATTTTTTACTAAAGCTTGAAAAATTTTAGATATTTTCTTACTTGCAGATTGTAAGCAAGAAAAGGAGAGAACACTCTAAATTGCTCCAGGAAAACAGCAATCATCATGTGAAACCTACTGTACTCACCTTAATTTTTTTCTACAGTAATCATCTCATGCAAGGACACTGAAATCACTTGGCTCATTTACACTGGAAGAGCCGTCTAAGGCAGATACATTAAACACACAATAATTCTGTTTTGGAATGGCAATATTAGTCAAAAAGGAAAGAAATATCTCTGCTTAATGACAGCACAAATTTGCATCATGGTGCACCAGACCTCAGTATTTCTGGTGTCAACCTATCCAGGTGAGACATGCACTGAAGATCTTCCCATTTTAGGGGAAGGATAAAAAAAAGGGCAAATTGAAATGCCTCAACAATGCTAAGCTGCATCCTTCAGGCAGAATTACAGCTGGTATTGAGAGACCTTTCCAAACACTTTAATCATGCTGAGATATGTTTTCATTAACATACATGCACTGCTGAAAGTTTCTTTTAGTTGTCCTTTTAAACTCAAGCATTCATTCACAAAATAACTTGCTATGTAGATTATATTATTAAATTATATTAAAATATTTACAGCAAAATAACATGGAACAGTAACCATACTACTCCACAGTCCACAGATTACAAACCACGAGCATGCTTTTGTTTTTACCTGCAAAGAAACATCTTGCTTGTAAGTGGTACTATTTGCACATTCTTTTGAATTCAAAGCATATTTATGAGCCAAGTTTTAGAACACAATTGCAATGTGAACTACACAACACATTTGCCTATTGGGCTGGAGAGAGACTGATTATTTTTGATGTCAATGAACTTTAGTTTAATGAATTGGCATTTGCCAAACGTTCACCAAATATTTTCAGAAGTGGAAGAAAGCAATAAACCTTAAAATTCAGAGGAAAACATACAAAACATGCAAAAATATGCATAATTCTATTAAAATGTCATGCCTTAGAGACTTGGTGCAGTGAATATACTTCTGGATTACATTATTGATTGAATAAAACTATCCCAACCTTTCACGCATATATATGAAAATGATAGGTGGACATATATAAATTATATAAAACAGGCTTTCCCTTGATGCATTTGTTTTCTTATTCGAAATCATTTGCCCAAAACACAGCACCTCTCAGTTCATATAAAATCACACACAAATTAGTTTCATATTCATGTTCCAGATTATCTCTACCCTGATTAATTGTTAGAAACAAATAGAAAGAGGAGCAAGTACCAAAATTAGAATAATACATATTAGCAGTATCTACTGCTGTTTCCAGAAACACATTATTTCAGAAATTTCATTTACCTTTGCAATTTCTATCATAAAATAGGAAGGTACAGACTGGAAAACCGAACTTCACTGTCCCACTGACTCACAATTTATGATAAAGTGTTCCTAGGACACTAATTCTCAGATGAACCTATCAGTGCAGCTGCTGTATTGTACAAGCAAGCCCCCTGTCTTTTACAAGTTAGGACTGAAAGCAGAAAACAGTGGATGGGGGAATAAAATGCATCCTTTGCTTTCTACTTCACTGAAAGATATAGGTTTGTCATCCCAAACAATTTGCCACTAACTCACCTCTACTAAAACCTTGATACAGATCTACTACAACTTCCATAGGCCATTGATATGTGTGCTCATTTATAAATAACAAACTGCATTAAAATATATTCAGGCACCAAATGCACATTTACACAGAATATGTTTGCTGAAAAATATTAAATACCAGTAACAAAATTATATTTTCCCATTCTTTAATAACTTCTGGATCAAAGAAAATACACACTGTGACTAAGATCTTGGTTTTGAAGGTTAGAACAGTTTTGACATTAAGGGCCAATGACACTTGGCACTTGTTTACTCTCGAAATCTCTTTAACAAGATGCAATCTCTGCTGGCTGCTTTGAGCATACACAACTGGCTCATTCCCATCAAGTGTTGCCAAAGCTGTTGGGTAATGCACTCAGGTGTTTATGTCACCCCAGAGGGAAGAATGCTGTGTTACACAAGTACTTATTTTCCCTGGCTGAGGAGAAGTTTCGTTGAACTGCTCTAACTTCTTCATTACTACAGTGATGGCAACATGTTCATAGTTTGTGGGAGCCTAAAAATCCTTCAGCTATTTTTCTTCTCATTATAAGCAGGGCTTTTTTTCCCCCCATAATATCTTCCATGTCTGCCCCTTCATTATTCCATTCACTCACAAAAAATTTTCTTCTGTCCTAAAACCTGGGTGATCTTTTGGACGGCCAGATTACTTCAGGGCAATGGAAATTTCACTCCTATCTATCACCAAAATCCAGGAAACAGTTTTCTGACTGCCTTGCACTTGTAATTTCACTGTTATTGATTAGTAAAAATCCTCATGGCAAAGGTTAATGTAACAAAGATGCAAAGAGAACAGAACTGTATCTTTGTTGTCTAGACTAGAAAATAACTGAATTTTCCTGGTTATCACAATTTGATAACACTGACAGACGCTGCCTTAAATTGGCTTTAGTCTCAAACAGTTTAGAAACAGGGAGAACGATAGCATGAAAACAGAGGAGGAAAATCAAAACATGCTGAACTCAATATAAACAGACAGTGCAGTTCAGATCAATTCCCTGGCTAGAGGTGCTGAGGGACAGATGTCTGAATTTGGCTGATCAGAATGAAGGAAATTGGCACAAAGAGCAAAATATCTAAAAGTAGAACAGATCTAAGACCGGAATTCTTTGCATTAAACTCATCCATTGGAGGGTATCAAGACACTCTTTCTTTCTGTCACTGTTCCACCTTATAATCCCAGATGATAGAAAGCAAAGTGCTACTATTAAAAATTAACTAATTTATTCTGAACATACTCCTTCTTTCATCTTTGTTTTTCACTTGGCTATTAAAAGCTTTAACATACCTTTTCACTTGACATTAAGCTTCCTTTTCTTCCCTGCAGAGTTGTGGCAGTTCGCCATGTGATGCACGGCTATGCTCAAGTCGGTGCACATTTTCAAACTGCAAATCACAGCATGCAGTGCTCTTAGCACGGGCTTTCCCTGGCACTTTGTTCCTGCACGTTAATCAGAAGGTTTCCAGGGGCCACTTTTGCCATTGAATACCGAAAAGGTTACTCCTACGAGGGCAAAAAAATGCAAGTTATTAAGTTACAGACAACAGACAACACACAACACAGTGTCACATGTCATGGGATAATGATCACGCCTGCTGTGGGAAAACTGTCAAAGCAAAGAATTTCCTGAACATTTCAGTACAGTTTATACTAAAGTTCAAGCAATTTATTTAGTTATTTAAAACATACATTAAAATGGAAAGCATTCAGTAGCAATAAAGGCAAAGTATACAGTTTTCACTGAATAATGACTTTCCTTGAGTGATTTTCTCTAACTTTTAGATTTTTTTTTAATATATTGAAATAAAAATTAAAACCTCCTCAGATATCTCTGAAATCCAGTACCTAAAAATTTATATATACCTGTGCTTTTTCACACAAAAAGATGTTAAAATTCACTTGCTTCTATAATTGACTTACCTCATGCTTCATAAAATGCTGTGAGCGCTTCAATAACTTTTTCATTTTATTTTAGAAGCATTGAAACAGAATCTCTATTGTACAAAAATTTGGGTTTCACTTTCATGCAGAGGATCCAATACGAAGATAGAAAATTAGAAAATTAGCATATTAACAAATTAGCTGCTTTGCAGAATGATTGCACAAAACACTAGAGGATCAAGTTCCATTCAACAATTCATTTTCAATTTGGTGACAAATCATGATATACAATTTCCTTTATACCACATTTTGATTTCAATCTACCTACGTGCAAAGGAGAAATATTCTTGCTAGAAATATGTAGGATCGAGGTTTAGATGTGCATATTGGTATAGGAATAATTTGAGACGTATCTTTATTAGAGGAAAAAATACATATGTTTGCAATAGTGACTGCAAACGATGTGCTTTTATGGAAAATTCCAGCCATCTGGAAGGGTGCTAAATGAACTCTTTGCTAGGTTAGTGTTTTGTTTTGTTGATAGCCAGAGCACTCAGTTTCTATCTTTGGCATTTATTGTTCTTTGCCAATTGCTTTCCTCAGCCACTATACTATAGCAATACATTTTAACACTACTTAAAATATATTCTCACTTGTGACTGGAAAAGTTTGACAAAAAGTAATGAATAAATTAATCATTACAAATTTCTCAGAGTCATTAGGATGGGATTTGGTCTCCTTTATCAGGCTTCAGTTGTCTGCTAGAAATACAGCAAGCAAAATTTATCGCAAACAAAATAATTTTAAATGTTTATCTTTGGCTCAATAATCCTTTTCAGGCAAGATGACACACTGTTAACATGCTAAGTGGGCCATTGTATTGATTACAAAATAAAACACAAGAAGATTACATACACTTACATATATTTGAACCGTATTTTCACTCACTATTAAATGTTTTCTGTGGAAAAGAAGAAATCATTAGGGGAAAAAAGTCCTATTAAGGAAAAATTGATAAGTTATAAAAAAATCAAGTTGTGATAGATGGGACATACACCAAAGCATTTCACATGGGCAGACCTATTACTCAGCACTTAAGATCTGAATGTGAACTTTGATCCAGCACAGCTTGGGAGAACACCAAGCCAAGTTTGGGATCTCAAGCCAAAGAACAAGCAGATATATATTAATTCCTTACTTTCTGTACAGAGTGCAAAAACTATGCTGCTTTACCATTTTCCTTCATGGATAAGCATGGTTATTTAGCTCTTTGCAGAGTGATACAACTTGAACAGCAGCACCTTGCCAAAGCACTTAATTTTAAGCACACCATTAATCTAATTGGGACCAAATGACTATCAGCACATTTCAGCTTAAATGTTTTATTAAATCCTTTGTTACTAAGTAGAGAGTTTCTGCAGTGAAATGGACTACACAGAAAGGAACAACGCAAAACAAGATCAATTTATCTCCAGATTTGGTCCAACATAAGTTGCAAGAGCTGAATTTATTTTTCCACTCCTCCTGTCATCTTTTTCACTCAACTGTGCAAGCAGCTCTGATGTCTCAAATCTTACTGCAAGAAAGTGCAATAAATCAGATTTGCGGTTTGATTACAATCAGTGGCTTCAAAAATAATATATAGCTTCACTATTAACAGAATTAATGAAACCTGGTGTGGATTCCATCCAAATTTCTGTGTCTATGCATAGGCATTCTCATCTCAGGGACTCACACCAGCATCACACTCATGACGTAACCAGTTCACATACCATTTTTTGCTTTATCAAGTCAGATTGAAATACATGTACAGAAGCTGCAACTCTAAATGGCACATTTAGGATTTAGAACAGATGATGTTCTCCCTCAATGAGAAGCAATAATTTTCTAGTCCTGTTTCCCAGTCTAAAGTGGAAAAGCTGTAAAATACAATAAAACCCAATGATAGAGTCATACTGCATGTTTCCAGGTGAAGAGTGGCATATGCAATGTCTAGAGTAAAAATATCTGTAATTCTACTATGCAATACTATTATATGTATATTATATGAATATATAAATATATAGTGTCCTACTTATCTCTTTAAAATAAGACAAAAATTGCTGCGTGTCATAAAAAAAATACTTCCAGACTACCAAAATTTTTACAGTGTTAAAATTAAAAAGGAGAGGTTATGAAGTTATTTAATGTAGTTTTTAATTCTATTCTGAAATTGTATAGCACTTACTTTGAGAAGTATAATCTGCAATGCAGCTATAGTAATTTTATTTCTGTCACTAGATATGAGATGAACTATTCAAATCTGTCTGGAAAAAAATCCCTTTTGGGCAAGGGATCTCTGCTCTATTCCTATTCATGCTGTGAAATACATGAGGAAGTAGAACAGGGCAAGAAATTGAAAAACAAACAACACAACTTTGAGTTTTAAAGTTCTTGTTCACTGTTTTATCTGTACAATTTGTACCCTGAATTTATCAGAAATCTATACTCGAGATACTTGTAACCAAGTTGAAGTCAACAAAACAAAGAAATTCTAAAATATTTTGGGGAAAGATTTATAGTTCTTAAAAAAACCTTTAATTGATTTAAGCTACTTGCTGGCATGAGCTTGAGGAGCTAAAAAGTGGGTTTATAAACAGTCTGTCATTTTTCAATATAAAGTATCTTTGGGGCTACACAGCTTTCCCCTAAAAGAATAACGAGCTCAAAGCTCATTACTATTAGAAAAATATTGTTCATATAAATAAATATTAACTCTATTGAAGATGGAATTGTCTGGCCCAAGATAATAAACACTTATTAACCAATACTACTTTGGACACTTGATATTTTTGCCTCACCTCTTTAAAGTATGTAAAATGGTTTTCAGTTTTCTGTGTTTCCAGGTGGAGTACTGAACGTTCAGCAACACAGCTGAAACCCTGGCCATGTAAAAATGGGGCATATTCCAGTTCATGGGCAAACTGATATGGCTGTTCTAATATGACAGGAAGATACCTCTATCAGCAAGGACTAAGAGGGCAACCTGCACATATCCACAAGAATGGAGAGTGTGGTTTCAAGTCACTGCCATGAGTTATCTGTCCAGAAATTGCAATCCATTTGAGGCACCTCAAGATACATGCATATCATCATCCTGCTGTTAATTACCTGATTTTGTATCATCCTTGTCTATTTTGGACCATGAATTCCAACCTGAAATGAAACACACAGAGTTTTATTTTCTAATTTAATTTCTTTATTGTTTTGATGCCAAGAAGTTGCATGTTTCCCACGCAAAGATGTAAGAATGAACATTTTCTGTCAAAGCTGTAGAGTAAATCCACTCCAGGACAATTTCACTAACTCTTAGAAACTGAAACCAAAGCTCAACTAAATTAATTTAACTTCAAAATCAGCTATGATCTCAATAATTGAGAGCCAGATTCTAACTATATTCCCAGTAAGTCAGCACTAATGCAAGGTTCCTATTTTTATATGTTAATTCAAAATAGTTGGAGGTCTGTCTCAAGGTTTTGTGAGTTAGTGGAAGTTACCATTGCAATAGGCACATACCATAGATTTTCACAATTGAGTTGCAGAAAAATCTCTCTTTTCTAAAGGAAAGACTGTCAAATTTTCATGTCCTGTTAAAAATGAAATTTTGGGCCATAAAAATCAGTAACAAAAGTTTTATTTAAACTAGGCAATTGAAACATTGGGATTTACTTCCCCGACTGTGGCTGATACCGCACACCTCAGGCTACAGATACCTGGTAAGAAAAGAATTTGTGCAGTTCCGTTTTCATTCAGTTGTTTAAACTTAATTGCCAGCAGGATTTATTTCCTCCGTGGTTACAATTACTTTTTGATGCCAGAGGTATGAACAACTCCAGTCACTCCTTCCAGTTAGAATTTCTTACACCTGTTGGGAATGAATTACATTACCTGTCCTACTGCCTATTCATCTAACCTTATTATAACTTCAGAATGTTTTCAGGCTTCATTATACTTGACTAGCCTCAATAATTTAGTGTCAGCTCTAAATTTTGCTTCTCTGAAGTCCATTCTTCAATTTTCACATGGCATATAATTATCTGGAGAAAATTTGACACGGGAAATATCATAACAACTGTTAGCCTTTAGACAAAATAAAGATTTGATTTACACTCACATTTTCTGGCTTCTGTTTTCCATTTCTCATTTTTAATCATTACCATTAATTTACTTCTCACTATTTGACAATCTTCCCTGAATAACATCATGTAAAGAGTTAGCTCTGAAAGAGATAAATAATAAATTATTTGAGCTTTTAAGACAAACACAATTGTACCGATACAGTTTTAAAGAGTATATCTATATCTGAAGACAAATACAAGCCATGTTTGTTATGCTTTTAAAATATTACGTTTTAAAAATCTTACTCATCTTATTCATACCAATTCCAACACAGCACCAAGTGTTCTATAGTATTTTTACCCTTCCTAACCGTTGTGAGGATTTTTTTACTTTTTTCTATTCACTCTCAATTTCCTTGATTTTTCCTTCATCTAGTATGCCACAGCATTCAAAAATTTTTATATGTCTGAATAGCTCCTACTCAAGTTTTCTTGGAATGGAACTCCAATTCTTGTCCAACCCTTTGCTAGGTATTATTTATGCAATACTTGTGAAGGAAATTATCTTTTCGAACTTGCCATTTAACCACACTATGTATTTATTCTTTCTCAAGTTTTAATCAAATCCATATACTTTCTTTTATTGATAATAGACTTAACCTTCCCAAATCTAAGGATTTCTACTTTTATACTTCATTTTGAAGCCTATTTATTAAGGGTTAGACTTAACCTGATAGTTATATTTATTCTTGTTTTCTACTTGAACATCCAGTGTTGTACTTCTGGGTTGTTTTTACACATTCACAGTTTATCCACTGGTAAGATAAAGTTGTGTATCCACTGTAAGATAAATATTGTGGCCATCTCAGCTGCTACAGGCTAGTGCTGTTTGAACTTTCATGAGCACTTCTTTACAATACTATAAAATTTAAGAAATTGTTTTCTTCTTATATCACTTGATAATAAAACAATGGACAATCTTCTTTTAGTCTGAGCTTCCTATAAATGATAATGAAGTGACATTAGAATAATTTCTTAAAGTTTTTGAAAGTTCCTTATTGATATTAACCTGTATTTTCAATATAAAAATCTCAAGAGGTCTCCAGGGCAGGTTTAAATTTTATTACCCTGATCCTTCCCTTTCTTTTTCCATTTTAACTTGTACCATGGGATTAAGGCGCAACAGTTTTAGACTGAAAGCGGTTAGTCTCAGACTAAATACACGCAAGACATTTTTTGCTAAGAGGGAGGTGAGACACTGAGCAGGTTGTCCAGAGAAGCTGTGGATGTCCCATCACTGGATGTGTTCAAGGTCAGGTTGAATGAATGGGCCTCTGAGAAACTTGATCTCATTAAAGAGGTCAAGGTGATCTTCAAAGGCCCCTTGAAAGCTGTCCCATTCCCAGGCCAAGAAAGCAAGATCCTGTATTGTCTGGGTCACTGGAAATGACAGATGAGATTTATCTAGGAGGCCATCCACTCTTATGCTGTACATGAAAAGCAGAACTCCTTTTGTCAGCTCTCTCCACAGATATTTCCTGGGCAAAATTCAACAGTTAGACAGGATCATCTATGCTCTGAATATTTTCAAAACATTGGAAGCTACGTGAAATGCAGTACACAGAGGGAAATGTTAGAAAATTTGACACATACACAGTGCTCTAGGCTCGAGGATTTAAGTCATGCATGTTTCAGATTGCAGTGGAAAAAACAAAGCATGAAACACCTTATTTTGTTTGTACTGCTGGTGCATTGGCTAAAATGATGCAAGCCTCCCTTAGTTTACAATCACCTTAGGCCCAGAAAAAAGAAAAATATGGGTATTTTTATCAGTTTTATAATATGGCCAAATGAGTTTTGTTATGAGTATGCAAAGAGCCATGCAGGCCATCTTGCACTCACACCTTGACAAGAATAAGCAGTTGCACACATATTAAACTAAACTCTGATGGACCTCTGAGATCTCCCAACACAAATACCCACACATTTACACTGTAGGATACTATGTCACACAAGTAGCTATAGGTATCACAGAAATCTGTTTTCGTTACCAAAAGTTCTTTGGACTATTTTACTATGGCTGCATCAAGGGAGTACTTTAGAGCCAATTTGAAAATAGCAGGGGTCACAGCACATTAACAAAGATCAGTCCCCTGAGGTTATTATCTCTTTTTTGAACTGCAGCCTAACAGGACATAGATGAAGCTTAGATCCTATTTCATAATGAAATAACAAGGTTGTGTTATAGCTGCTCAGAGGGAACACTTCAAATGTGACCAAACTGCTAATTCTGCTATAACTGTCCAAAGTGCCTAAAGGGCCATTTATTAAAAATAAAAAATAAATTGCTTCTGCCACTGTATAAATCCCCAAATGTATAAGGTCTGAGGGCAGCATTTTGAAGGAGAAATATTTAAATGTTAGAAGCAAAATTTGCTTAAGAGGAGACTTTGGATTTTCATTTGGTTATAACAGAGCTACACGTGCCTGTCTCAAATTATGATAATATTCAGTTGAAGTCAAAAATGAGTATCACAAAAGATAAAGTCCACAGTACATCAAAACACAGTACATAGACACACTCCATTTGGAAATCGCTTTACTTATTACAGCTAGTGGTAGTCCCAATTGCCAAAGGAGAAGACATGTTTTCTACTGAAACATTTCATCCTCTCAGTTCTATACTGCAGCTAAAACATCCGATAATAAGAATCATTCCTTGGAAATTTAAAAAATTAATTCAAGTTTTCACTTTTTTTTTTAAATTGAAGGCTGAAAAAACTACAAAACTTACTAGTGATCATTCTACTGCTGTCATCTGACATAATTTCTTACCTTTCAAAGGGCAACTTAGTGCAGAGCCAGTGTAGGCCAGACTCTGCTTTGATTTCAAGTTAATGCAATTGTAAAGTACTTCCATGTACATGTAATTTAACATGTACAATATTTGTGCTAAAAACTTGCAGAATTTGATAAATTAATCCCTGTCCTTCTCTGTGGCTGTGTTGACATTTATAAAAACATGGAGCACTTAAGTATTAAAGAGAACCTGGTGATAAACACCTTACAAGTGTCTATAGATAAAGCAGCAAACTAAAAGAACATTTTAAACATGGAGCAGTATCATTATTCTCATGAAATACGCAGATCTGAGCACGCAGATATATTCAGCCCTGCCTCTTATTTGCAGTGTCATAAATAATATGCAGTGGTACTTTACTATGTTATAGTAGCATTTACTTCTGCTTTTGACAAAGGACATTATGTGTTGTGAATACATGTGGAAAGACAGCACCCACTTCAAAATAACCTCATATATTAGAAGTTGAGGTTGAAAACTTATTATCCACTGATCCAGAGTTCTCAAGTCCCAGTTCAGTCCTCCAGCAAAAATATTTGATTTTTTTTTCCCCAGAATGACTGTTGTAATTATGAAGTTGTTAATCACAAATATATTCCCTTGTCAACCAAATGGAAATGTGATTGATACTGAGAATTTAGGGAAGATGAAAACACAGACTAAAGCTTCTTTCTCTGCAGCAGTCCGAGGGTCTGCACACTGCATACTGAAGACTTCTTAGGTTCAAAGAAGTGAAGAAATATCATTCTATTTCTCAAAGATTCCTGTAATCAACCACATTTTGCCCTCTCTCAGCTCCTTTCCTTTTACTGCTTCATCCCACAGAAAAAAGCTTTATGCTAGATTTGTGACATAATTCTCATGACTGCAATGCCACACACAGGATTACGACTTAACCAAGGGATCGAGCAGAAAATAAGATGTGAGCCTTTCTGCTGGATTAAAGCACAAATCTTCAACTGTAGTGAAAAGAACATAGCCATTGCTCACCAAGGACATTGCTTTTACTACAAACATTCCCACCCAAGCTTGCTCCACTATGGCAGCTCACTTGATCACCACACGGGCAGACAAAACTGGAAATACCACAGACAGCCTGACTACACGAATGGGTAACATGGGGTTTTTTTTCTTGATACAGTTTTTTGACCCATGTGACAAAAGACAGGAGGTGTTGCTCTGCAGGACAGGGAAACAGCTGCCAGTTCTGACTTGACCTTGATATCAACATACAGTTGGGATCTTCAAGCATCTCCCATCCTTGTACTTCACCACAGATTAAAATCTGGACTTCAGCATTGGATAGCTAATAAAGAAACCTTAACAAATTACTTGGCTGCCGGTATCATTTGTCAAAAAGTAACAGTCACAGAGGTTTAAACATTCACCTCCATTTTTTTTTTAAGAATCTTAAGTCTTCATTTGATAGTAAAAGCAAGCTATGCTCACAGGTAAGAATGTTCTGTGTTATGAATACCTGTGCAAGTGATTAGAGAGACTTTACACACCTATTGTGCTCTTTCACAGGATCAAAAATAAAGGAGGTGTGGGTCACAGACACTCTCCCAGGCAGCTACAAGTAAGAATAGATGCTGACATACAAAACTGGTGCTTTACAAACTGCAGCAGTTGGGTTTACTATGAGTTCCCAGAACCAGCTTTGTTAGTGCCTGGAGCACAAAGGACAGCACAGTTACATTTCTACAGGTATAATCTTCATGTGCAAATGACTACTTATCACATTATGAAAAAGTCTGTTTATTAAGCATTTAAAAGGAGGTGTGCAATAACAAGTTGAGCTTTTTTTGCCACGTAGGGTGATAGTTGCATTGGGATAGAGAACACTGAACAGGATGACAAAAAGGAGAAAAGAACCCACACAGAACAACTGAGGTAAAATGCAATGTCAGGTTTCATAATAAGTATCCTGAAGGCTCCACTGTGATCCAATCCTAAAACATTTCTGCAGTGTCAAGTCAACAACTGGAGGGCATTTGTTGGAGTTTTGTTTGTTTTTACTAGATGTAAGAGGAAAGATTTAAGGTAGATGCTTGGTAAATTTTAAGACACCAAACCACACAAGGTGATAATAATATAGCACAAAAATGCCTGGTTTTCACTGAACAGCGTTAAACTAGTATAGGAGAGTTATTTAAGCAAGAGTCACCATCGCTAGGCAGAGCTGCAGTACTGTAAATTAACACCCTATTGTTAAGTTCACATTCAGAAGAAATTCCAATTCTGGGGTGATGGGGTCAGTTGGAGCTCATCAAAACTGTGAAATGCTGCAGGGGGGAATTTTTTTGTACCCCTTAGCTAGTACCAAGGAAAGTGAGGTCTCCCCCAACAGATATTCACAGATTAATGCTGTGAAATCAGTCTTATTTGCCAGAAGGAAAACCACTGTTAGGGCTACCAGGGTAATTTTGAAAACCTCAGACATGAAACTCCCAGTCAATTCTAAAGCAACCACCACCAGAAATACCAAACTCATTTTAAGTATTGTGCAGTGCATGGATAAGAAGGAAGAAAGGAGAAACAATAAATTATTACCCCTCGAAAATTATAGTGAGCAAAATACACAAGTTGACATCTTCTAAAAAGGTGCATTATTTTTAATACAGGACAGATATTAAAACAATAATTCTAAGATTATACACCTCAGAATTCCAAGATTTTAAGAATTTATTAAAAAACCCCAAACAAACAGCAACAACAACAAAAAGACACATACAAGCATTTAAAATTTTTCTGTGAATAACAATATGTGCTTTATAGGAATTTTCGGTTTTGCTATCACCAATTTGACTTACTCCCAAATGAAGAGTCCACAGCAGTTTTCATCCAGAAAGAATCTCCAGCAGCAGTCCAAGTTATCCTTGCAAAATATTAACCTCAAGAGGCTCTAAAATTCCAGCTACAGTAGCTCAAAACAGCAGCCAATGCACTCTAGCCGTGACCTTTTCCACCTTATTGTACATAGATATAACATAAATGCACAGCCTAAAGGCTTTTACTGCATCCTCTGCATTCCTCAGGTTTTGGCTACCTCAGCTCAGGACTAATTGGGAAAGAGCACAAAGAAAAGCAGCTGAACATTAACAAAGTCCGCACCCCTTCCCTGGGGTCTGCTTTTAAACTGAGGCTCTCAAGATTGGCTTCAGCTGTAGATAATACACTGCATCTGTGCTGCAGATTTACCACACCCCATCATTTTTCCTTCCTTCCTTCCTTCCTCTGCCCCTAACCACCAGACTGGCTTGCCCTTGGATCTCTCTTACCACTACAACCTTGCCCCTCGCCCTGGAAATGTGTCTGACTGCTGAGCTGATGCTCCCCCAGCCCAAGGGCTGTTTTCCTGGCTGGCCTCAGGGCCAGCAGCACCCCTGGCCCAACCCAGCTCCCCTCCCTTCCCTGGGTGCTGTGGGACACGACTGGCTGGAGAGGGTGGGCACTGCGTTGTCCCCAGGCTTGTCTCAGCAGCCCAGGATGGGAACCCTGGCACAGCAGGTCAAGCTCTGAGAACTGCCGGTCTCCAAATCGTCTTCTGTCTTGTCAGTTGGCTGAAACTGCACCTAAATGACATCACACAAATTGAAAATAAAAGTCCTGCAAAGATTTCGGATTTATTCCCTACGATGAGGAAAGGTCAAATGTTCCCAAAGTATTGCCCCTTAAATCCCAGTGGATACATATCTGCCTCGTTCAGCAGCTGGACTGACAGGAAACCATTTTTCCACTTTCTTTGGCACAGAAAGAGTGCCACTGTCATAAAACTGATAAATCAGGATTTTTTTGTTTTCCTAAATTTTATTCTGAACCTAAATTGCAGACCTGATAAAAGCCACACAGATGTACTTGACAGGATGAGAGTGAGTTAGTGCCCTATTCCTCTACCTCTGGAAACTTCAGGGAATGCCACAAGCTTAAGCTGCAAGTTAAATGAGGACAGTGGGTTCATCCTTGTCTGCTGTAACTCACATGATGCATTTCTCCTTGTACAGCTATTTAAACTCATGTTCCTCCATTGACTTCAATAGATTTCCTCCAGAGTCACAGTGGAGTGAGGCATATCTAAGCTGTAGGATTGAATAGAAATATCAACAGTTGTAGTCATTGTAGCCAGTACATTATGAAAGAGTTCCCAAGGACAGTCTTCTAAAATGGGCTGAAATGGTTCATTTCATTGTGGTGGAAACTGGAGGGCATTCAGCTTGCATTAGGCTTGAATTTGTCTGTCAGATTTAGAAAATTATTCGAAGAAGGATGACGTGGAATAGCTGAAAGACATTGCTTGTGACTCCCGAGAAACTGAGCCATGCTGGTCTCACAACAATTTATCTGAAAGAAGAATTTGATCTGTAAATTTCATAGATAATAAGACTTACACTACAAGCATCACCAGTACCTATTATATTGCAGCATTTGTTCCCATTAATTTGATGCAACAATTCATTATAGCACATCAAATTAAAAAAAAAAGAAGTGTACAATAGCTCATATTTTAAAGCTTAAACACTTTTAAATAGGCTTCCAATTTAATCCACAGGAAGAAATTGTGGGCAGATTTGACATGCTAGTTGAAGGTAGTTCCATACAGAAGGCTTTTTGGTGCTAATATGCTATTTAAAACACATGCTCTATAAGCTTCAGTAAGACTGGGTTTTGAAACAGACATTTTGTTTTTCTTCCAATTAACCTTTTTATGTAGGTATTTGTTTGCAAAGCTCAATATGTTAGAAGAGCTTTGTGTCTAGAAGAGGGTAAAATAAAATGGCAGCAATGTAAATTTATATTTTTAGAAATCAGTTAGGGTGAATTTTATGTCAGATCAGTTGAGGAAAGTATTGTAGTGCTTTTGGGGCTAATAAGATCGATTCCAGGCAATCATGTCTTACGTTTCATTGTAGAATGAGTTGTTCTTCCATGCTGAGTCTTTGCACAAAGTGTGAGAGATGCTGACACAATCGATAGTCTGTTCCCTACAAAAAATAGTTCAAAGACTCTGTGTGAATAACATTACCCTATTTTCTCAAAATCCTTCCTAGAATCAAGTAGTATGGCTAGAGGAAGTGATGCCAGCTGATTTTTAACATTAAAAAAAAATAAATTATAAGGGTTCAGCAGACCAGCAGGAACCAGAGAAATTATGCACTCTTTCCTGCAACTAACTTGATTAAAGTCAATAATCTCAGATAATTTAGGATAAATAAACCCTAACTTCTTAGCAATATTTCTTGTAGAGATCTTTACTTCTAAAAGACCAAGTAACTGCTGTCATCACAGATAAAATGAGGAGGAAGAAAAACTGTTTCTTTTTGTTGGTTTTATTGTGGGGTTTGGGGTTTTTTGGGGTATTTTTCCTTTTTTTTTTTCTGATGAAATAAATATTTGTAGGATCATAAAAACAAATCTAGTCAATTTTTTTTATAGTATGCACTCACCTTTTCTGTCAATATTTTATATTTAATATTTTATTTTGCTGAAGGTTTTTTAAATTCTTGTTTTTCTTTAATTTTGAATTAGACATGTTGTACAGCAACTTTTGATTCTGAAGTAAACAAGTGCTTGCTGTTCTACCCCTGTTTGTGTCTGGACTTAACTGCTTTATGAATGCACATGGGCTTATATTACAAGTTAAATAGGCCAATATTTAGTCTAAGTCTAGATCTGTATGTTCCTTTTAATTAAAGTGTTTGCCATATTAATTACTAAAGCATGGTGTGATTTTTCCAATGAAATTTTTTATTGATTTCATTAAAAAAAGGTCATAAAGAATCATCCACAGCAAGTTTCAAAGCTATTTAAAATATAATATAGTTATTTTAGGGAAAAAAAGAAGGAAAGAATGAAGAAGAAAGGAAGGAAATTCCTACCTACGGAAGATTTGATTTGAATTTTTTTTTTTCACCTCCAAAGTAAATTTCTCATGTTTTCAGTTCAGCAGAAACACAAAATTAGACATATAAATTAGTTTTTAGACATAGAAATTAATTTTTATACATACAACTTTTAAGTGCACCTAGTGATGACTGTCAGTAACAAACTATTTTAATGATCACGTGATGGATACTGTATTTGGCAGTTTAATTTTGATCACAGCTACGCCTACTTCTTCCGTATTCTTGTATTTTTCTAAATAAACAGCAAGACAACCTGGACAGAAATGCTCAGGGGGAGAACACTTCAGAGACCAAATGGTTGAGCAGGGTCACATCAAGATGTTTGTACCAACAGGGCCTCAAATGGGACAGGAAGAGCTTCTTAGAAATGAAAGGGAATTGGGAACTCTTTGCTGGAGCTTGATTTCCTGGAAGCAAGGATACACTGGGCAGGGGAAAACTGTAAATAATCCATTATTACTCCAGTTTTGTCTTCCCTAGTAGATGAATGTTCAATGTTCAAAAAGGTTAAATAGTCAATTTTCTAGTAAAAAAATTAAAAACTATTAGGAAGCCTTTGATCACCAGTAATTCCTTTTAGAGGGGACTGGAGACAGAACTAGACATATATTTCTCAAAACTTTGACCAACTTAGGTATTAACAGGAGTTGTAAAATCACATTAAAAAAACGCCTAACATCATTAACATTTTAGTAGCTCTTTCCAAACAAATTCCAAGGTCCCAGAATGATTTCAAACCTAAAGCAAGTTTTCTGAATATGTGATGTCGTGGGTTAGCCCCAGCCAGCAACAAAGCCCCAGCCAGCTGCTCCCCCACTGCTCCCTAGTCAGAAGAGTTAAAATGAGCAAACTTGTGTGTTGAGATAAAGACAGCTCAATAGGGAAAGCAAAATCCATGCATGCAAGCAAAGCAAAACAAGGCATTCCATGACCATTCCCCATGGGCAGGCAGGTGTTCAGCCATCCCGAGGAGAGCTGGGCTCCATCACCTGTAATGGTCACTCAGAAAGACAAACACCATCGCTCTGAGTCTCTCCCCTACTTTCCCTTTCTTCCCCCCAGCTTTACACCCTGAGCACGATGCCATATGGTCTGGGATATCCCTTGGGGCAGTGGAGGTCACCTGTCCTGACTGTGTCCCCTCCTTGTGCCCCCCCAGCCCACTCACTGGTGCAGTGGGGTGAGAGGCAGAAAAGGCCTTGGCTCTGTGAAAGTGCTGCTCAGTAGAAACAAAAACATCCCCCAATTATCCATGCTGTTTCCATTACAAATCCAAAGCACAGCCCCATACTAGCTACTGTGAAGAAAATGAACTCCATCCCAGCCAAACCAGCACAGATGATAAGGACTAGAACTAACATGCATTAAAAA
>VZRJ01013921.1:188375-277897 GCA_013397565.1 Ptilonorhynchus violaceus
AGAAGAAAGAGAAGAATAACAAAACCTTTTAAAAAAAAAAAAAAAAAAAAAAATCCACCAAAACTCAAACAAACAAACAAACAAAGACCAAACAGAGCTAACACCACTTTTCATACCCAAGCTACAAAAGCTGTGTCACTTCACTTTCAAAAACAAAATTACATAAGACAGCTTGAGCCAATCTAACACCTTGTCACTGCTCCCTGCTGCATGCTGTCTCTGTTTACCTTGCTTTAGCTGTAACATGCATCAGGCCTCTCCATGAGACAATTTCAGATGGTTTTCTGCTGGGTTAATGCAATCAGTCTTTCGAGCCATGATCTTCAGTGGAGCCTAAAAAGGAGCAGAATGACACCATGTGAAAGGGGGAGGAGGAGCTGCTCCTGCAGCCATGCAAGAGGAAACCTCCCTGTTTGGCAGTGGTCACTTGTGGGACCGACTCGGGGTCCTACATAAATCCAAGTGGAGAGGAATCAGGTGACAATGATTTTGACAACTTTAGTGCTTAGGATGTACAAGCTTGAGAGAGACCTAAATAGATATAATGATGTTGATATAAATAGTGATGTAACGATGTAATAACTATAATGTTCATCCTGACAATTAAATTACGTAGGATATATAATTTTACTCATTGATCCTAGTGTACAGAAAGACCATCAGATGTCAGGTTTTGTGGCCAAAATTTCGAGAACCCCTGAAGACTGTTGGTTAGAAGGAATATGGCACTGCTGATCTCAGAAGTGTGAAAAGTTAATTGTTGTGGGCGTAGCAGAAATCGTGCTGCCTTTTCCACCTGCAGCTCTCCAGTGGCAAGAGCCTCCTCTATTTTGTAACCATCAGACTGTCTTAGGTGCACAAACAGTAAGTTGAACTGCATCCTTGCAATACCACAATGTACAAACTCTGTTATCTTCCTACAGTTCTATATAGAGACTGAGGAACGGAGAAATCATGGGCAAAATTAAATTTAAAAATGTGCTAGTAGAAGGAAAAAAATATTGATGAAAGGAGTATCTATCTGCATATATTTATGTCTAGATCTGTCTTTAATTGCTAAATTACCAATATTATTTTTTAAGATTATCTAGATTTTCTGTAAATGAAAAGGGGAATAATTTATAAGATGTTATGCAAATGTATTTATGCTTGGTGATATATCAGTGTTACTAAAGTTCTATTGGTACAGGGGAGGCGAGCTCACTAAATTCATAAGACATTATTTAAAAGCTCTTAAAAGATACATGATGGATTTCACAGGAGTTTAGCTTCAGAATTTTAAAATGTTCTTATAATATAGAAAAGCTGCAACAAGCAAAGATAGAAGATTATACTGAAATGGATTTCACTGAAGAGATTAAATCACAGGTTCCCATATTAATTTATTTACCCCATATCAGCAAGGATGAGGATATACCTCTTTAGATTATGTCAGATCATGCATATCTCAAGAGCAAAGCCTCTCTCATAGACCAGAGGACTGATCTTTTCAGAAATGCAAAATAAAGTAATGTGAATATGTCTGAGCATAGAGTGGGATAAGGAATGCCAGTAACTGATGATGGGAAAAGTAATTGTAACTATGCATTTTTTGACTTTCATCAAGGATCCCTATTAAGATATTTGCATACTGAAAGGAAAGTAATGGGAATGAAAGTGGACACTGAAAAACAGTCAGATTCTTTAATAGATCCTCGTTTTCTGAATCCCATTGTTAATGGGATACATACATGACATTCTCAACAGAAAATACAACAGCCCAAATACTTGATTTATGGAAAACATTTTCATTTTCTCTAGGCATAATGGTCTTGAACCCATGTGAATCCAAATAACAACCCCTGGAGTACAGTGCAGAAATATTTCAGAGGGAAGGTCACCTTTCATGTGCAACTCTTGGAGATACACATAAAAAAAAGGCAGGAAGAAATCTCAAAATCCACTGCTTAATCAACCATTTTGCTTCACAGGAACAATCATATTGAAAATCACCACGTCTATTTCAATCATCAGGTGGATGTAGCAGTTGCCAAAGGCAGAGTCAGTCCTCTTTCCCTCCACTGAACTCCGTAACATCCAGCACGGTTTCCTGGCATAAAGCTCAAGAACATTCTGACACAGACATATTTGTAAAAATGAAGCAAACCCCACTCCCCAGCTGGGAAAAACAATTCCAGCATTTTCAGAATTCTAAGAAGACTTATTTTCTCATTTAAAGCCATAAATAGCTAAGTACACATGCATCTTGGCAAGTGGAGGCTTTTGCATTTTTTTTTAACAACACCTGCAAAAAGAAAGAGAAGAGTGACAAACAAAAGTATATGTGGGTTGATCCCATGTTACAGGAATGGTTTTACATCCACTATATGATTTTTAAGAAATGAATTCATTTTGATTTAAAGTGATAAACACTTGTTTGAAAGAAAAGTTTGGCAGAAAATATCATTTAGATTTCCTGTTCTAAAGTTATTCTACTCTGAACTACTTCTCTGCAAACTTACTGCAAACAGCATTTTACAGTAACCTAAACTAAAATATTTATTATATGCAAGTGATAGTTTGCAACCTATTTCTATATAGGTCTTCACTTTGTTCACCTATCACCTTAAGATATATCAAGAATTTTTTCCTTTTATCTTTCACTGAACATGCCCTAAACCAAAAAGCACTTATATAAATCACAATGATCAAGAAATGCGTTTGAAGTTCAACATTTTTAGCATCTCTGACATAATTTGTCCATATTAATATTAAAATGAAACAATCTCAGTGAACTACAGTTCAATTTATGGAATAATTTTACTCCATAAATATTTTAGCAAACACATTATTAGCTCCCATATGTAGCTTATCTATTTGTGTGATCAAATTAATTCTGGAAAAATCTGTATCCTTCTGAATTGAATGATCTGTCCTGCTTAATAATATATTGTATATGATGGAATTACAATCACCTTATTTTGTCCCTTAAAAACAAGGTAAGAATTCATGGGCGACATGCAATTGCTTTGCTATGTCGGTAACCTAAATTTGAAACATAAATTGTTCCAGATGTTTAGCCCAGAAGTTGCTCTAAATCTAGAGCACGGAGTATTAAATATTCAGATGGCAAATTTCTGATGTACTAGACTGGGAGTCAAGAGATTCAGGTTCTGCCTGTTTCTATGTCACTTTAGATGCTTTCCTGTTTCCTCATGTTGCTTGCCTGACATGTCCTCTATAAGTGTATGATAAGAATCATGTCAGCTCATCAGGAAGGAGCCCTTATATCATTTATCAGTGTTGATTCCAAAATGGATTCCATATCTGGGTGTTACACAAGCATCTCTGATATGAAAAAAAAAAAAAAGCAAACACCCAAACATTCCAAAAAAACATACTGCAAATCTGAATCAAAATGTGATATCTGTTCAGAAATCACATTTTATTTTATGTTGTCATATTTACCTTTCTTCCATAACCCAGCAGGAAATCAATAATTAAAAAGATACATAAATCAGTATGTTCTTCTAAGTTAGCTCATTACCCTGTTTTTAACTTAATTTTATTCACCACCACTTGGAAGACCTGCTTATTTCTTTCACTAAGTTCAGTCTTCTGAAAGTGATTTTTCATTCATTTACTGATCTGACATATGAACAAATAGATGCTGTGATAATTACTAGGATGCTCCAAGGAAAGATCGTGAATTCCAGAACAAAACAGCATGATAAAAACTCCTAAGTGTCTGTCCTGCTTAATGTCCTTGACAATAAAAAGGACAAAATAAAAACCAGAAAATTTGATATGGGATTTGTTGGTTTTTGCACAGTGGTTTTGGTTTCACTTGTGTTGAAAATGAAACTCCCCCTCCTTCCCAAAAGCTGTCCTCAACCATTTAAGCCTTAGAAATGCTACAATCCAGTCCCAGCCTGCCTGCAGAGCCATAGGAACATAGAATGGTTCGGGTCAGAAAGGACCTTAAAGATCATCCAGTTCCAACCCCCTGCTGTGGGCAAAGACACCTTACACTGGACCAGGTTGCTTAGAGCTCCATCCAGCCTGGCCTTTAACTCTTCCAGGGATGGGATTTTCACAGCTTCCCTGGGCAACTTGTGCCAGTGCCTCACCACCCTCACAGTAAATAATTCTTTTCCTAATATCTAATCTAAACCCACGCTCTTTCTGTTTAAAGAGACTCCCCTCTTGTCCTATCACTACAGGACCTTATAAAAACTCCCTCCCCATCTCTCTTGTAAGCTCATTTCAGATACTGGAATGCTGCCAATAAGGTTTCCCCAGAGCCTTCTCTTCTCCAGGGTGAACAGCCCCAGCTCTCTCAACCTTTCCTCACAGGAGAGGTGCCCGAGCCCTCTGATCACCTTCATGGCTTCCTCTGGACTCACTCCAACAGGTCCACATCCTTCCTGTGCCAAGGACCTCAGAGCTGGATGCAGTACTCCAGGTGGACCAGTCATGAGAGCAGAGTAGAGGGACGGAATAACCACTGGTCACACTTCTTTCAGTGCCATTAAAAAAATCTCTTCAGAACTGGAAAACCTTCAGCAGCGACTGCTTTCAGAAATAGACCATCTTTGGATGAAACCTCAAGGGCAGAAGTGAAAGAGGCAGCTTCAGTTCTACCTCTCCTTCAATCATCGTGGAAGGTTCTCCTCACCTAATTTATAATTATTCCAAACCTCCCTTGACTTATTTAGTTATTGCCTTTGTGGGGTTTTTCTCAGGGGCTCCCTAAGAAAAGTCAGTTTCTGCACCCGACAACCTCTGTTCAGCAACAGAGAGCGGACGAGATGGGCTTAGCTGGCTCTTGAATGTGCTATCCTGGAAGCAGACTAGAAGGGAAGAATAATGGCTGTAATTGGTGTGGATAAACCACTTCTGCCCATCCATCCTGAGTGGTGGAAAAGGAGGGAGGAAAACTTGAATGAGCCCTCTGTCCTGCCCTCAATGGTTCCCCCACTTCCCTTGCCCAGCTGAGGAGCATCTCAGTGCTACCAGTGCAGCACGGCAGATGGCAAGGGGAATAATAAAACCTTTCCTCCACATGCCTGATAGTTAAGCCTGGACCACCTAAAGTAGTTCATGGTGGCTGTGTATTACATCCCATTGCAGTGGCCTCCCTCAGAACACTCCTTCAGCCGCTGCTGCATCCTTACCTTGGGAATACCCATCCTGGATCTGTGGTAGTGAGAGGTTTTCCAGCATATTCACAGCTGCTGCTTTCACTGGCTACTTACCATGCAAAGCAGCTGGGTAGCACAGGCTTCCAGAACTACTCTTTTGCTTCTGATAAGCCCTAACAGTTGTTTTCTTTATGCACAGCAGCTGATGGCTCACCTAATCAATTCCCTGTCAAACACAGCTCTGTGGATGAGGTCTTACTTCAAAAGTCATGAGGAAAAATCTCTCTTACTTGGCTTTAGAGTTTCTATGACAGTGAAGGTTTTTCTCTGCAGCACTTGTTACACAAACAGAAAGTCACTGATTGATAAGACTTGACTTATTAATTGTGCAAAGGGACCAATTATAAGAGATTATTAGGATGAACCTTTGTCCCTGTAGATGTTGAGACTAGAATCACAGGAAGTCAAATATTATGACAACTATTCTTTTGGGCTTGGATAGGAGCTTGAAAGTTATTGAAATAAAATATCAATGGGTAGACATGCATATGATATAATTAAATGCATTAAAATAATGCAGAAGTTCCTAAAATATGACTCATACTTCTGAGCTACCAACAAAGGAAAAGAACTGCTGCTGCTAGAAGGAGCAGTTGACAAAGAGAGTCGGTATACAAAAGCAACCCAAATAAACAGATAATCTTCTCAAACAAGAGAGCATGCAGCTGGATTCTTCTACCAGTTTATGACTAAGTAGCATAATAGGGATGGGAAATGTGATACAGAATTCTTTGGTTTATATTTCAAAATCTTAGAAAGGATTTCAAATACTGAAGAGATGTTGCAGAGATGAAAGAAGCCCATGTTCTATATTATCATAATGTATCAAATAAAAAAAATGCTTTAGGTTATTACATGTCACCATTAAAGTCAAAACCAATCCTACAGATCATCTGCCACCTTGTAATTGGCTAAAATTTCGTTGCTATAAACTGATTTCTCTACATGTAGACCTTAAGTGTATGGAATCACAAACCAATGTGGTTCCAGAAGGCATGTTCGGTCTGTAACACCATGTTCACCCAATGTTAGGCAATATACAAAACATTACTCACAGTGCTATTGTGATGCAATGTGTGCTTTTATGCATTTTTTTAATTAATGAAATAATTTTAGTCCATAGAATTTGTCAGTGTTTGTGTTTCAATGGCTCAATATGCATTTTTTTTTCCTTTGTGGCTACATTACCTCTATTTAGATGACATTTTATGGGTACAGAAGTCCAAAAAAGCAGAGATTTCTATCCATGAATATGTCATGGACCAAAAAAAAAAAAAAGGTGTCTGTAGGGTAAAATAGAACATGAAAGCTAGGAAGATGTAAATATAATCAGAATGTGGCATAAGGTTATTGGACCTAGCCATGTAATTCCTGTCAACAATTTGGACATACATTCCAATGGCAGGAATGGTCCAGTAACAGCAACTGTTTTGAACTGTGTTATTCAATAGGAACATAAATGCATTTCTGAATAGCAAGCTATGAATTTTTTCCTATTATCTTTTTTCATATGCAAATAGTTCTGAGAAGCAGGTTGTGTTCTGAAAATAAAATTTATTTAGTACCTTGTAAAAATTCTCAATAAAATGGGAAGAAAGGGTATGATTAATCTTAAAAGGATTTATGAATATTTTCTCAAGTATTTTTCTTTCTCATTGCTAACTGTAAGCTTTAGTGACCATAAACCATTCATCTAAAAGAAAGGCCTTAAGGTTGCATATCCCCAGTTTTACTCTGACTTACAATTTGATCAAAATTGAATTTGGGGATTTCTGAAGAAATTGCATGGATAAATACAGCACAATCCTTTATTAGAAAACGATAATGGATTTAGTATAATCTTATCTCGTTTATCTTGACATTCTTGTCCTTTTTTTCTGTTCCCATGTATGTGACGGTTACCTTTTGTTGTTGCTGTTGCTGTGAGTAAGACAATAGAGGTCACTGCTGATGGTGTGAGCTGAGAGCTGGCCTGAGGTTCCCTTCTTGAGGAGACACTATCATCTGTCCTTTTCAGGAAAAAGGAGATGCTGACATTTTGTAAACAAAATCAACTGGCTAAGCTGACAGCCCCTACAGTGTTCTGTATTCAAAGACGCTTAAAAGCCATTATCTGATGAACATTTGTGAAAAAATAAATATTGCGATATGTAGCATTATTTTACCATTTTAGTGAGGATATTTGCATATGGCACAGACGGGGACGTTTGTACACAATGTGAAGCTGACATGTTGGCATCACTGCAAAGATAGGGACTAGTCACTTTTGAAAGGTCATTCTTCAAAGGAAATTATTTTTCTCTGTTATCTCACATACAATTGTTTAGTTTTCAAACTTTCCAAAGGCATTCAGATTTCAGTATAATCACAATAGTGCATTCCATTAACTATGAAAAAGATTAAGAATGACCTTTCATCAGGCAAAAGACATAGCACAACTGGCAGCTTTATGTATTTATTTTCAATTAGATATAAAAATGCAGCAATGCTCCAATTTTCAGCTACATTCTTGCACAAAGGCAGGCATTTCAGACTATGCAGGTGCTAAGAAAGTGTGAATATTAAATGAAAAATAAATTTATATGAAAAAGTGAGGAATATTTAAAGAAAGAAATGAAAACCGGTTGTGGCAGCAGTGGGAAGATATAGTGTATTGAAACAAGCAAACAAAGCAAGAAAGTAAACATCTTTATGGTCATTCCCTACAATACTTGCCCTTTTTCATCAAGATGTTTCCTTGTTTATTCCTTTTTTTAGGTACATGCAATATTTAAGTAGGAAAAGCCAAGCCTGACCAACAAACACCCTTTGTTAGTGTTCCATCAGAACACAGACTTGAATAAAGTCCTAGCATCTTCCACACAGTTTATCCTCTGCTCCCAAACCACAGATTTGGTGAGCTGAGGGCTGAGGGTTACCATCCCGGCATCTTGGTCTGGATGACCTGTTCTTGCCCCCCGCGGTTTCTTTCCGGTAGATGCCTGTCTGGGAGAGGATAGGAGCAGAGTGGGGAAGTAGAGGGTAGAGGAAAAGGTGTACACTTAACTCTTGTCACACAGATGGCCAGTCACAGCTTCCAGTTTCAGGTTATATCTGCAGAGCAGTAGCTGTTCCCAGTCTATTCCAAAACCTTTCAGATAACCCTGGGTTAGGGGGGTTAACTTAGACAATCAGCTGTCGTGGCACAAAGTTCCTTTTTAGCAATACTCAAAACTTCATGGATTTTTGCTCTATAAGCAGCTGTCACTGCAGCAAAGACATGCTAAAGAGTTTGGTTATGAAATCGTTCTGGGTCCCATCAGATTCATCTCATCCACTATTCAGTCTTATCTCCAATTCTCAGCTTTCTCTTCCTTATTGAAGAGTTCAGCCATAGGCAGGGCAGGGAGATTTCTTGATTAAAATCATTTGGGTTACGTTGTAGCTCCAAGCTCTTCTGGAACAGACACTACACTCAATCATAACGAGAGAATATTATTACTAAATAAATCTCAGTGAAGCCATTAACAAATTGAGTCTTGAGGCACAGCAGTGTCACATACTGTGACCTGCACAGCAGGAATGACCCTATACCTACTCAAATTGTTTGATTCAATACCCCCTGAAGACCATCAATGGCCAGTGCAAGGGGCTCTGCTCATTGTCTGTGGCCTTGGGTTCATGGAAGGAGTGATGAGCACATTCTGTGACATGGGAGCCAGTGCCAGCTGGGTAGGACTTGTCACTGTTTCCTGGGTTAATCCTGCAACACCCTTAGATGTTCCTTGTGATAGAATCATTCATCTGAAGCCATCCTCCTTTATCAAATTCCAAGCAATCAACCGTGATGTATTGCGAGTACTTTGCATTATTACGATCATAATACCAGTTTGGGCAGAATTACAGGATTACAGCTGTATCAAAAAGCAGGAAAGATTCATCTCAGCTTGAGGGATTTGTTTTATAATAACTTCCTTTCTTTTCTGACAGATATCCAACAGAGAGGGATTCAAGTACTTTTTGAGGGATCTCTGTCAAAAATAAACTGATAAAAGCAATACCAAACTGGTCCATTTCCTGGATGACCTAACTTTACTTTTTCCTTTGTCAACTCTCCCATTTACAGAGCACCGAAAAGCTGTTGTGACACTGTGGTGGAGTTAATATTGTTAGACACATGCAAAAATATGTGATTTTCTTTGTAAGAAAACCACAAGGACCTCCAAGGACCAGGATTCAAGCAGTTTATACGAGACAAAATCCTGAAAGTAATTTGGCCACTGGAGTATTATCCCCAATGTCAATGTCTTCATTATGCTATCATCTAGCACTTACACAAATTAATTATGATTTCTCAGACAAAAGCACAGATATCCAGCTCCTATATCAGACTTTTGAATATTTGTTTTTTGCATATAATTGCAGTGGGTAATTTCAGAATTCATATTCTGAAAGTTTCTACTTATACAAATTTAGTCAGTAGAAAAGAATGGCTCAAAAAGAACACAAACATCAAACAAAAATTCCCAGTCTCACTATCCAAGCAGCAGCCAGGCACCTTCCATGTGAAAGGAACAGTGGAAACACATCCTGGATTTCAGTCCAGCTTTTCACAATTTAAACATAAGTTTTACTTCAAGCAGGCTTTTGTTCAAGACTTCTTTTTTTAATTTAGGTAACTTATTTGGTGGAGAAAGGGGGGAAAAATTGCTTGACATTTGTGGGTGGAAGTGTGTTGGGACCCTGGGCTTTCACTGTGGTAATTAAAAGGCAATTTGTTATATCACTGGGTGAAATATGTAGAGATGTAAAGGTTTGGGTTTGTGAATTATTAATAATGTACTAGTGACAAAATGAAGAATTTTGGGTGTGGGTTTTGCTTCTTCTTTCTTCCTTCTTCCTTCTTCTTCACCAATCTGAATAGTTTTGACCATTGGTTCAGAAAGGCCGCATTGCGGACAATAAATGAATAGTCACTGGATTATAAGTGAAAACATGTTAGTTGGCAGTCTGTAATTGGGTAAATTAGGCTTTAAATAACCTTGGAACTCACGGTTCGAGGCCATTTTCCACCTTCCTAACTTAGAAAGTGCCCTGTGCTGCCTTGTCATAGATAAGAACTTAATAAACAACCTGATTAGAACTCCTCAGCGTCTCCTGTGTCTTACTCCAAACTCTGAGCAAAGAACTCACGAAACACTAAAGGAAGAAACAGAAAGAGAATTCCAACAGAAGTGAGTGACGGTGCTTGCTGCAGCAAGGCCTTATAGAAGGTTTTGTGTTTGGTCCCAAAAGGAGTCAGAGTGGATTCATGTAGGGTCCTGGCAGAGTGTGTTCCCTGGCAACTTCTCTTTGACTACAAAATAAATAAAGAAAAGAAAGTGCAGTGAAAGCCTTTATACTTTTAAATTTCAAATCAGCTTTAAATTAAATTTCTTTTATTGTGTTAGTCTGCTTTCCACCTCTGCATATGTCATCATTAGGTGTACTACTTAATCAGGACAAACAAAATAGCATATTCAGTCATTTTTAAAAGATCTGTAGAAAATGTTTTTTGTTAAAGCTACAGGTAATAATGAATGGACTCTGATGTGGCCTAGAGACAAATTCCTTGCCTTGTGCCAGAGCTTTTGTTGCAGCAGTTTGATATTTCCTCCAGCGGCACAAAGCTGGCGGGCCTGGATGGCTCCCTGCCCTGGACTGTGCACTTGGGGGCACAGCAACCAGGACAGCACAAAGCTCTGCTCTGCCCAGGCAGCATTTTTGGGTGGTGAACACTGTCCACTGAGGGTGTCAGTGGCCTGGGAGTGCCAATAATAACAGCTATTTTCTATATGAAAATGCAATGGATACGAAGGTGTTAAAGCCAGCTTCTTGCACGCCCACCGGCTCTTCCCAGACAAGGAATTATCTCATGACACAGTTCCCAGTGTTCAAACACTTTATGCTTATTTGTAAAAGTGTAGCATAAAATGCTCTTACAGCACTATCTGATCTGGTGAGTGTGTGTTAAGGTGCACAGACTTCTATCCAGACATTCATCAATTCTCTTCTTCCTGTCTTAATTTCTTTCTTTGTCAAGTTGATCTGGAATTTGATAATTCTTTAGGAATCCAAGTTCCTGATCAGGATTTTTAAAATATGGTTAATTCCTATCACAACCTCAAAATTATTATTTTTGTATCCTTGAAATACACTTTTTCAGTATTACTAATAGTAAGACTCGGTTAATTCCATGCCATGCTCCATCAAAATGGTTCTGATAATATTACGATTTCTACTTATGTAATATTTTCATTCATATTTATATAATATTACCATTTCTACTTACATATGATTTCCAAACATTCTGAAAACTTTTCCTCTTCTAACCATGGTTTCTTTTCTATTAAAACAGGACAGAAGTGCCAAATTTTCCTCAAAATGCCTATTCTATTGGTCTTTTATTCAGAGATCAAATAATTATGTTCTACACACACACACACACACACACGGGCTTTAATTAGTCGCTTCCTTGCAGCTAGTTTACATATTTGTGCAAAATAAGCAATACATATGAATGAGTAGAATTGGCATATATTGTTTTTCATACAAATAGATGCACATACATGCAAAAAAATGGAGGATCAAACCAACACCACTTACAAAAAATGCAGGAAAATATTACCAAGGACACAACCACCTTATCTAAACTAATATGAAAGGACTCATCAGAATTAGCCAACAAACACATTTATAACAGTAATCCTAGTCTAGACAAGGTCTTATAATTTAAAAGAAGATTTTCAGAATCATCTGAAAGCTATTAGTCCTCTAGGTCTCAAGATGGGATCCCAGATGCATCAGTTTCAGGTAAGTGGGAAACATAACAAAACAGTTTGCAGAGGTCAATTACAGAACAAAGTGGATAATGCACTATTAGTTTCATGTGCTAAACTCAAAAATGAAAAAAAAAAACAAACCTAAAACAAAACCTGAAAGATTTAAATATCATTAGAAAACTAGATTTTCAGAAAATCCTTGATATGTGTAAGAACTTGTACTTCCATTGAAGACATTAATTAACAAAAAACCCAAAAAATTCTTGTAGGAGATTTAGTTTCCTAAAATAGATTAAAGCAAAAATCCACCTGTATAAAGCAAGTTAAGACTAAAGAAATTATGAAAGACATAATTTTTTTCCTGTAAATAAGTTGCCAGTGCCTGACAGCTTTCCTATTGATTTTTATTTTAGAACCTGCTTAGTTCCCCTCTAGCAGTCACAGGTAGAGAGATCTTATTCTCAGGATGTTTCCTAGATGCTTTTTGCTTCTACACTATTTTTAAAAAGGCAAATATATCAAGGAAAGCAACTCCTATAGGCTGAAGTCCACAGTCAAAAGAAAATCTATATTCTTGCTAAGGTAAATGACACCATCAGAGACTTCTGTTTCTGGCAAGATCAGCAGAGATAAAAATTACTTTATTTAAAAAAAGACTACTCACATTAGATGGACATAGAAGATGATTCAATCTCCCCTCTACAAATGCATCCCCAGACACGCTTGATTTAAATCTTACACAGGATGAAAGATTTATTGAAAGTTATATTAACCATGAGGTTTTATTCAACACCTGAGCTGAAATGCTTCAGTACAAAGCACTGATGAGTCTCACAAAACCTGGTAATTTTAACACAAACTGAGACAATAAGTGCTATTGGGTGAGGGTGGGCACCAACAATGTGTAGAAAGAAGGAACCAAGGCAGAGCGTGGTCATGGCTTGCATCTCATCTTTTTGCTGCACTCATGAAAAATGAGCCTACTAGACCATTTTTTTTCTGTCAGAAGTTTCTTGCTGCCACCTTGCTTTATAAAAGTACATTTATTTAGTCAGGCAGCTGACCTCAGGAGAAAGAGAAGAGGCTTGTATAAATCCAAGAACGAGGCAAATATTCCTTCTCTCATATTCCATAAAATATTTTTAATGAAATATTAAAGTAGACGAACTTACTCTCAAATTATATTTCAGATAACACACTAATGTCATTGTGGTGCCCTTCACATTCCATCAGTTTCTGCTATGTTGCATATTAAAACATTAGGCATAGGTCATTTATTCCAACAATCATCATCTGTATAACAGTTGAAGAGAATGTTACTTCTCTAACAATAGCAACAGGATAACACATCCCACTTCCCTTTCATTTCAGTGCTGAATTGTTGCACTGCACTGAAAGGATTAAGCATTGCATAATAATCACAATATCAAGATAAATATTACCAAGGCAAAGCACATTTAAGGAAGTTTCAAGGCACACTTTCTCATTTAATCTTTGTATAGAGAGTCAGTAGCTCAGTTCTTATAACACAGACAAAACTGGGAAAGTTTTTGGTATATGTAATAGGAAATATAAATGTACAATTTGCATTATTATATGTTAATTTTGGACATGCAAGCAGGCTAAAAATTACATTTGGAAAAAAAAAAGAAGTATTAATAAAAGCAATTATTTTATCTCCTTGAGCACCATGTATAATTTTAATATAGTACCTGATTTCATAATACCCAGAATATTAATTGCAAACTTTTTGATCTGTGATCAGTCCCGAGAGATAAGCAGTAGCAAAGTCAGAGGCATAGATATACCCCAATTTTTTAGATCCTAAATAACCTGTTTCACAAAACACTTTCCAGTGGCTATCCTTTCTCAAAAAAGCAGGCCTTTGAATTTTAATTAAGTTCTTACTTGAGCAAAAATTACTCCTATGACTGAGATTTTCAGTAGGGTCAATATGGTGATTCTATAACTGGTATATTATTCCATTTCCTGTCCAACACATTTGTACCTAAAAATCCAAATTTTCTCATGTTTGCCCAATAGCTACATGATACATTTTTGAAAAAACTTTGTTGTGGTGTTTTTGTGATAAAGAAAAAAACGTTAATGAGATAATACTAGCACAATGACAGCCTTGTAAAAATCACAACTGGTGTAATTCTGGACTTTTTTTTTTTTTTCCCATTATTCATTCAAATTCTAGATTAAAACTTTAAAAATCTACCACTTGTGGTTCATAGCAAAGGAGGAATAGAACATATGGGCATGCTGGTCTTTTTTTACCTGCTAACTATTTCATTTTATATGCCCTTTCATCTTGTTTTTTGGTTTTTTTTTGTTTCTTTTTTTCCTGTGAAGAGGGAGAATTCCTCAAGAGTTGGGGAACTTCGTTGATGTAAAATTACAAATTTAGTATGACTGTGGAACTATGATAAAATCCAATAGAGACCAATACTTTTGTTAGCTAGGAACTTTGAAAGTTTGATGTTTCTGCTAGGTCTTCTCAAAATATATTTCTATCAAATACAAAATTCCTCTTCCTGTAAATTGTTAAGGCAACAGTGCTGAATATTTTCATTCACAAGATTTGTCAGTGGCTTCAAAACTTAGCCTTACTTTTCATTTTGTCAAGGAGGTTATAGCCTTCATAATATTAATCCAAGAAGCAAAATACTCTTAAGCTGTTTGCCAAGACTTTTAGAAAATTCTGAAATGGTTCAAGAATTTGAATCAATGGTTCTAATGGTACAAGATGGCACAGAAATACTCTTCTGTTAATTATTAACTCTAAAGTCTTTGGGGAAGTGGGAAGAAGGAAGATACTAACATTAAAATATATCTGTCTATGAAATTTAAATACAAATACTGAATTTGGGCTAGACCTTTATTTGTTGTAATCAGCACAATTCTTCTGACTTCCCTCAAATCCATCCAGCATGTACATGTTGATTAGCTTGTTCATTAGTTCTCTTATCCATCATTACATCTGCCAAGGACAGACTCCAGCCACAGCCTCCACACATTCCATGCTGGGTTATTCCCTATTCTCCAAGACAGGAATATCAGGCCATGTAAACTTCTAAGATTATATATCCATCAATTTTGATGAGAAGCCACACAGGCATATGGGTCCATGTGCCCAAATGTCTTTCTGGAGCTGGAAGAGCCTGTATGTTTATTCTTTTCAAAGTAGATGCTTATCAAACTCTACAGATTGAGACTATTTTGTTTTTCAGAGCAGCCCTTGTCACATTCGTCAGAGTAACTGACTCCTTCTTCACTCTTTCATTCATCTTTTTCCATTTTCCAGACTTTTCATTCCATTGTAGCAGTTGCAGTGGATCAGAGCCATATGGCTCTGACTTTTAACTGCTGCAGCAAGCTGCTCTACCACCTGGCAAAGGAGTGATACAGACTCTGAAGCCTGCTCCTTATTTCCAGAAATTTGGTCTCTCTCAGTGACTGGGCTTTGCACAAATCAGTGAAAGGAAAGAATGAAGCTGAGCCCACTTGACAGACAATACACAAATTTTTGTACTGATATTTACTGAAAATATGTATCTTGGAAGATTGCAATATAAGAATTAATTTCTTTTTAGCATCTTAACAGTGCAAAAGTCAAGGATATACCTAGCGATGACCAGAATGTGCTTTGTAGATTTTGCAAGTAATCTTGCATCTAAAAGAAGATGTGGTATTTGATCTTCAAATATCACATATTCCAAGAGATCAATGGCAACCTCTTCTTAAAAAAAAAAAAAGTCCTTTTTTTTTAATATTTCTAAGACAGTGTAATAGAACCAATGTTTATTCTTTCAGCTTAATTACCTTTCCATATAATATGCAAATGTTTTCCTATGTGGTCTATCAAAATATTCATTAATGTTCACATTTTTTTCCAGTGAGGACTTCTAAGTGAAATCCATGTCTCACTAGCATTTGCACTGTAACTGAGGAACAGCTTGAAGATCCACATGAAAAAAAAAAAAAACAAAACAACCAAAAACCACCACAAGAACACTAAAAAAAAATATGAATTAAATATAGGTTCAATGTCCTTACCTGAGGGTGCACTTTGCTGCACGTGGAGTAAGCTTCACAAACAGCATAAAATATATAAAGTTTGTCTATATGTAGCGTATTGCCAAAGCTTCACATTCATCAACACCAGCATTTTGTGGAATTGCATTTTCACCCTTGGAAAACCTGTCTGCTTCTTGATTTTGGATTATACAGACTTCTTGGGGTTGATTTTGTTTGCAATTCCTTGGTCACAACCTAAAGTAACTGTGTAACAATCTTACTAATTGAAATGCATGCCACATGAAGAGGAACTCTTTGTTTGTTCTCAAAGATTCAACAAAACTGTCATTTCTTGCAAGCAGGAGAATATTTGGTGAGGACACCTACAAGAAGTCGGGGTTGAAGGTGAAGGTGGAAGGGTTCAATAAGATCCTTCCTCACATTTAGACAATAAACCACTGACTGCATATGTTTTATAACAAGACATTTGGGGGGGGTGGGGGGGGAAAGATGAAACATGGAAAGACAGAAAAAGCACTGTGGAACAGAAGGAGTGTGAGGATAAATAAGGAAGGCAGGAAGGAAAGAGTACAGTTTGAAGAAATGGGGAGGATTGGCTCGCCTGTCAGAAACGGAACTGTTTATGTTCTGGAGTCCTGGTGAAGGGACAGAATATGCACTCTGGTATGAGCAGTTTCATATAACCACACAAAAATGACATTACAGTGACTCCTAACATCTCACAGCGCCTAAAAGAAGACCTTGTAAGATTGGAGGGGAGATGCAGGGGAAGTTAAACTTCTCAGAAAATTGGGAGCCCTGATGATTCTGATTAACAACCCATCTTTCATTACCGCATTGCCGTGTGTTACTAAAGGCCCTTTTAAATTTCAGCTCACTGGATTCCTGCCAAGTTATAGGATATTTTAAAGTGAACTTTGGCTTGGTGAAGCCAAACAAACTTAGAATGTAGAACCCTCTCTGAGGTACAGAGGAGTTACCTTACATGCAGCTGCACAGGGAAATGCATCAGCTCCTCACGATGTGCTGTCAAAGCACACAAGAAGAACTCAGGGGCCTTTTATCGTGTGCAATCCAAGCTAAAGTCTGGTATCTTTGTGACACCAAATAGAAATAATTCAGTACCACTTAGGAAATGGATACTTTTATCTGCTGTTCTGACACCTTCTGGTCATAAGTAGCCTTGACTTTCAGTCCTTGTTAATTTGATTGGGTTAGGTATTATCCATTTCTACTGTGACAGACGACAAGCTTTTTAGAACTTGATTTTAGTCTACACCATTGCAAAATGCCTGTTTTAATGATCTCCCAGTAGAATGGACTAGGCAATTAAAAATTTTTGCTGAAAATCCAGCCATTAAATTATTAACAGAGTTCACATGGAACAGTGTTATAAATTACCCTGTCCAGCAGCGGCCACTGATTTCACACATGCAAGAAGTGGCTGTGTTGTCTCATTCTTGACTCTGATCCTTTTCATTGTTAGGGAAGATGACTCATAAAACAAAGATTTCCCTCTTTTGCTCCACTTCCAATTCCTTCCTACCATCCTACTCCCCAGAAGCATCAGGTTGATGCAGTGTGCAAAGGCAACACATGAAAGATGGAGAGAGCTCAGGAGCAAACACCAAATACCTGACTCATTTACACTCTCTCATTACCTATTTAATTGGTAATTTAAGAACTGTTTAGCTAATTTAAGTATTCGTGATTTCTGTTGTGAACAAATCAGTGTCATGGTTACCATGCAGTTGATATAATATGTTCACCTCAAACTTTTGCAATTTTCTACCACATCTCGGAAAGATTATCAATAATAATGGACCAAAATCCCCAAATAAAGAAACGTTGCTCTGGTGGATTATCTTCTAGAATCTGGTAGCTACCTCACCTGCCATATTCAGTAAACAAATTATACATAACAGATGTTTTTTCAAAGCATGGAGTAGCTTCTTCCGAGTGTATAGGCCACAAAGACTTTTGAAAATAATGGGGGGAAAAATGCAGTATGCCCAAACAACAGAAGAGGCTATTTGTAAAGTAAAAGGTAATAGTAAAGTACTTAAGTGAAGAAAATGAAAGTTCTGCCATAATTGGGCAAAAGTGAACAATGAAAAATCAAGGGTTTTTTCCTAAATTCTCAACACTATTATCAAAAGGAGGAAAAAGGTGCAGAACATAAGGACACATGATCAGCAGTTCACTATACTTTAATTATGACATGCTTCATTTTCTCCTTTTTTCCCTGTTTTAGGCAGAGAGAAATGCACTTTGCAAAGTGTGAAAAATATATCTTTAGAGGATAGAAGTTACAAAATGCATGTCTCAATTTGCTGATGCAGGCAAAATATTAGGTGCTCATGCACCTCTCCGCTAGCATAGGAGTTCGGTTTGGATTTTAAGAACAGATTAGTGTAAGTATTTTAAAGGAGATATACATGATTTACTCTATTCATCTACAGCTTTAAATTGTAGAATATGAAAGGCAAATGATTTTTTAACATCTCGTTGTCACTATAGGACTGACTTACGGTAGCAAACTGGCAGACGAAAAATATATACACTTGCCTGAGTCAGTGAAATAAGGATATGATAAATATCAAAAACTATAGCAACTTCACTTAGGCATGGGTTTATGGGTCCTTGATCAGAAGGGAGGAGAGGAAGTAAAAACACCCATTTCATTATTAGTATGATGTTTCTATAGCAATACCGGTTTTGAACTAAAAAAGGAATAAAACCTTCCCCACCTTCAGAGATATCTTGAAATGGAACCTTCTTCTTGTGTGTCCAATAAAGAGAAGTTTCAATATAATTTAAATTCATGAGCTTGTGGTCTTGCATTATTATCATAATCAGCTGCCTTAAGAGACTGTGAGGGTGTTTAATCATCCAAAATGAAACAAATTGGCTACTTTATTTTCTTGCTGATCAGTGCTTTTCCTTTCACTGTCGATACGTCATATGTTTCAATTCCCCCTTCCTATTGCTTAGATTAGTGCACCAACCAAAACAAGAAATCCTTTTCTGAGATGCTTTCTGCTGGTTCATGAAACCCAGGTTCATTCTTTGGTGAAAGGAAAAGCTTGACTGTCAGTTCCTAGAGGAATCCCACTCTATTTTCCTGGTATCATTGTTGATCTGGGAATGCAGTTAAAGACAATTTTTTTTGCCATCCCTTCTCAAAAAGGAGACATTTACTTCAGCAAAGCCAGTGTCTGACTTTTTTGTCTGAAATTTTCACATTTCTTCATACTTTATCATGTCTAAACTGTGGTTTAGTTTTCTGGCCTATGTTCTCGTAGCAGTGGAGCTATGAACTAGAACTCTGGGAAGGAGGATAAGCCTGTCTTGTCAGATAACTTCTATATCCTTCATTCATGTTCACAAAGATCCTAACTCTATTTTATAGGATGGTCATATCCTCAATCTTCTGTTCCCTTAAATTTTCTTAGTGTTTTCAACTCTGTTCTTTCCGGGGTCCCTGCTAAGTTACCTCTCAAAAAGCCTGGGGCAAATTTTTACAAAAGAATAATCCATTGGGCCACTGTGCCAACAACAATGTGCTTCTTTTTCCAGACAGTCTTTCTTTGAATCTACTGATTACTCAGGAGTTGCAAGTTCCAAAACATCTTCATTTTTGAGAAACCAGCTAGTGGCTTGTCACACACGAGACAGGCCTGTACAGTAATATCTGGCTTATCTGACATAGCTCTGCTTTTGAAAAGCATAGAAGATGGACCTGAGGACCACACAGACATTAATCTCATCTTTATTTTAAGGGTGGGTAAAGGAAATCTAGTCTGCCTTCTACTCTGGAATGTAGTTTTCTGAATACCACGGAGTTCTGCACTAAAATTTCTACAAGGAAATGCAAGAAATTCTATCAACTTTTTTTTTTTTTTAAAATCAAGCATTTTTAAACCAAGATTCTGTTAAAAATTCTCACAGAAAATCTTTATATTGAATATATGTTATGTGTCAAAAAAATACCTTCTGAACTTAGATTGGGCCAAAGTATTTGGTGAAAATGGTTTTGTATGTGTCTATTTAGCATCTTAGCTGAACCGCATTCTCTCTTACAACCAGTTAGGGGTATGACAATTTAAAGAACATCAAACACGTTTATGGAAGGGGGAATTTGCCAACTTTACAGCAGTGTAAGCCTGTTTTGGCAAAGGTCCACAAAAATGGGCATGAATTTACCAACTTTGTTAAGAAAAATGCACCTAATGAATCTGATATGAGCAGATCAATGGTTCTTCTTCCCTTTTTTGATGAAAGCCCAAACTGCCACCTGTCCCACCTAAGCAATCTGCCACCTAGGGCTGAGAAGGGGATGTAATTACAGTAGGGAGGAGGGTGAGATGGCAAGGAAGATCCTGCTTTGGAGTCATAAAATTATGTTTTTCTCGCAAGGAAAAGACTTATCAAAAAGTGAAATACACAGTACAACAACTCTCATGTGCATTGAAAGAGAGCTGATGGACTGCACACAACAATTCCTGCAGTAACCTATTGCAGATTATATATAACTGTAACCAACTCTGTCTTTCTCAAACTGCTCATCCTTCATTAAAATAGCTCTTCAATAATTTGATATGTATTACAATTTGAATACGACCCCCATCAATCTTAATTATCTCTCTGATATCGAACTGTTGTGATCTGCACAATGCAGAAGCTGAACTATTGTTTGAACAAGAACAGGTCTGGTTTTGAAGAAGTCCTACATTGGCACTTTTCCACGTTTCCCCTCTTTTCATTGCAAGAGTACTTACATAAATCTTAATAATAAATCATAGAATTATGTGATCAACTCATGGACCACATCAAGGATACATATTAAGTGCAGTCAGCTAAAATCTTGCTCTGCCCTGTCTGTCAAGGCTTTTCTTTTCAGAGTGTAAGCACTCACCAGTGTTGGAACACCTGCTTTTCTTTAATAATTTTCTTTAATATGATGGGACACTTTTCCAGCCATATTTATTATCCTACAGAAATGTCATGTTTCTCCTCCCCCCTCTTCCCACCCTAAGTATGAACAGTATGACAGATAGATAGAACAGGATTTAGTCTACATCTAGAATAAAACACAGCCCCCACAAATTATTGATGCTAAGAGTGGGTTGATTATACTAAACCTGTCCAGTGCTTAAAGCAGTAAGTAGACATCTTTTCTTCCAGTCTAGAGGGATATCTTAGCAAGCTGATCTGTCTGGGAAACCTCATGGACCATGCTCCAAAACAGATACCTAAGACACTGATGACACACACACAAATCCTACTCTAAATTTGCTTCTTAACAATAATCATGTTAAAGAGCACTCTCTGTAAACACACAACTACTCCAGTCAATACTGCCTGATAGAACAGTCCTTTTAAGACACATGGAGAAGTAATCATTTGAGCCAAACAAATTAAAGGGAATTAGAGACCTCAGAAATCGGTAGGAATTAGTGTTCTTACCATTACTGTTTGGTGTTTTTTTTTCTTTCAAGAGTTCTACATTCAGTGGAAAAGGGGATTTGTTTGTCAGCCTATAACATCAAGGCTCCTCCGTCTGAGAGTATCTAACAGAAGATTGATTGCAGTTGGATGTACAGACTCATTACAGAGGGATGTTTAAAGAGCATCGTGATGAAAAAAGTCACTCAGAACAAACAGTGAAGCCAGGGGGAAGAAGGATGTTAACAAGATAACCCAGAGATTGTAATTATATGGGCACAAAAATTAGAGGATCACAAATACAGAAATTACTTTCATGTGTTGACACTCTTTTAAACACCAGTCAAATTAATCCCTAATTTCCAACTAACTGTGGAGCTTGTTGACACCAGCTGACTCTGTGTAAGTACAGGTGCTTTTGCTTTGCCAAACAGAGGTGTAATATCCTGATGCTGAAACTCCTACATGCACAGGAAGGCCTTTGAAAACATATGAAAGAAATTATGCAGAAAACCTGAGCAGAAAGAAGGGTACAAATAAAAAGCAACGAGTATTTTAAATACATTAACTACACTAAGCTTCAGGAGATGATGGCCAGAAAAGCTAAAGAAGGGGATTTTCAAAAGTCACTCAAGGTTTGAATGCCTTGCATGTTCTCCTGCCTCTTTATCACTGTTTAAAGACAGAAAAGTACCAAGAGCATCATACAGTTATTCTCCCTACTTAACAAAGTTAATTTTTTAGATCTGATACCCTTTATCTTAGCCCTATATTCTGGAAGTAACACTTTGAATTCATAGGACCACTCAGGTACAAGGTGTCTCAGTAAGAATATGTCAAAAAACAGCCATTACTTAATCAACATTGAATTATTAAAGCTTTATTCTCTATGGAAAGCTACCATTTCTGCAATCAGGAGAATAGACAGTGAAGGGAGGGAAACTTGGTGTCTCAGAAAAAAAATAGCATTTGTCATGACCAGTTTTTCAGAATGGATAATAAATGCAAGCTTTGGCAAGACAGGATGTCATTAAGTGTGCATAAACCAAGGATTTGTGAACTAGAAGCCCCAGTGTAAAAAACTTAAGTTATGCAGACAAAATCTGGATCACAGCTAAACAAATCTTACAATGAAGGAATATTCTCTATTTGTGATGTTTGGTCTTTCTTGCAAATACAGGAATTTCATTGTGTTTAAGTAAGGTGTCTGAAATAATTTGCGTATTATGACTGCCTGTATTATCCAGGAACTTCAGCTTGATAATGCAAAAGATTCCTTTCCGCCACAAATTCCTTGGTAAAATACTGTAGAATCTAAGCCTCTGTGATTGCTGTTTAACACAACAACATTGATATAACCGTAACCATTTGGAGAACTGCAGGAGATGAAGTTTCACTCATTGTCCTTTATTTACACATTCTGAGGAGCTAATTATAGTCAAATGTCATATTAAAACTACCTCACATATCCTACTTAAAGTTAGAAGGGTTCAGAACACACATATGGGAGTGTCAACAACCATAAACATATGCAAAACAGTTCTAAAAGGTGAATCAGATAACAGCTCTTAGAAAAATGCATATTTTCACTCTCTAGATGTTAAACAATTGTAACATTGTCTTCTACAGCAATGCCTTTCATGTGCTCAGCTATGTACTATTAAAAATGGTTTGGAGCTCACATTGAGGCAATTATCCAGGATTACCCACTTATCCATCAGTGAACCATTGGAGTTTCCAAGACAGACTGTCCCATCCTCTTAGATTAACTTTACCAGGTGCATTACCTTGCATTTGGCTAAATTACAGATGTTTCCTTATATCTGATCTGTTCTTATATCTGATCCTGTCTCCAAGTGATTCAGATTTCTCTAGCTTTATGCTACACCTTATCCCACAGTTCTTTATTATCTCTGACCTTCACCAACAGGCTTGTGTAGCATCACCTGGATCACTGATACGAATATCACAGGGCAAACAAACTCTGATGTCTGTAAATCCTACTTAATTTGATTCTATACATGCTTCTCAATAGCTACATCTTCATATTTGTCAAGTATTTAATCCATCTAATCAATTCCTTATGTATATACATATGGAATATATATATAAAAGTGTGTGTATATATATATGTAAACTTCTGAACCTTCATGTCATGTAGTATCAAGTTGAATGCCTGGGAAAATTAAATAAATACAAGATTAACATTTTTTTTTATGAATCAGACCTTTTATCTTGGTGGAAAACATCAAACCATTCTGTCTAATATTAATTACAATTTGGCCACCCGTTACTTTGTTTACAGACCTCATAAATTATGTTTTCATTATTTTATGTGTCAGGATAATCTTTCTGGGCTGTCTGCATTCTCTTTAAGTACTCTCACATTAGTTAATACTTTTCTAATTTTTCAAAAGTATTTGAAGAAATTGTTGATTCAGATTATTTCATGCGTGATTATTTAAGTGAAATTTATGTAAGCCAATTTATTTTGAATTTTTAAATTTTTGTTGAAATTTCAACAGTTCTTAGGAAAACTTTTTAATTGACTAGAAACAAACTAAAGTGAAAATGAAAATGAAGTTTTATGCTTCCACCTCTGCTCCTCACCAACCATATGTGAGATACAAGTGTCTAATTTCAAACTGGAAGGAGAAGCTGGTCTACAATTTAGGTTTATAATTCAACCTCTGCAATATGGGTTTATATGAAATTTATATACAAACTGTGCATTTACTCCTTCCTCCAGTATTACATGGGAGGAGGAAGTGGAAGCATTCCCAGACCATTGCATACTGGCAATATTGAGACTACATTCAAGATATGGAAGACACTTTAAAATAACAGAATATATTTTAGTCCAGATCTTCACCCTTCACCACCACAACCAAGCTTTATAACTTTTTATTCCATGTCTTTTGACCTAATAAATTTTTCATGTTTTCTGCTAAAAAAAGTGACTTACCAGGTGAGAATAGAAAGTGTCCTCTTCCTCTCTCCCATTCACACAGAAAACAAAATATAAGCTGGTAATTAGATCACTGCCTGGAAGGAAAAAATATGAGTTTGGACACTACATCTTCTAGAGAGACTAATCTTTTACATATATGAGATGTTTATTCTGAGTATATTCATTAGGTGAGACCTCTTGCGGGACAAAGAGAGGCAAATACCTCCTTTCAGCACCAGATTTAACTACTATATAGCTCACCACTAAAAAGACAGAATCAGTTTTAGGTCTAAAATCAAACTGCCTAAATCTCATTTTACATAAAAAAAGTAGATTATATATCTGTCTATCTTGCCTCCCCATTTTTAAGACATTGCAATTTACACCTTATTTTCTGATCCCACATTATCGAGAATTCCTACTTTACTAAAAATGTTCTTTTATCTAAGTATAAAATCTATTTAGGCACATATTTTTCCTTGTATTCTGAAATCCAAAGAAAGACATTAGTTATGAAGCCTCAAGAATAAGCATCACATTTATCTCAGGTGTAAAATCATTTGTCAATTGTATTTGGCTTCATGTGTTCTGTCTCAACAGTTTTTTACAGAACCGCTCCACTTTCTTTCATGTTCCCAAAGTAAAGCATCATTTTGTGAGCAGGGGGTAGATTGCTTCCACATGGAAAAACTAGTGAAGCCTCTCAAAATTGCTGATTCACAAATTGTAGTGATTGAAAGTTAATCTCAATTACAGTACTAAGGTGTATTGTCGCACAGTGTGATAATGGTATTTGCTGCCTTAAGTGGATTTTGATTCAAACAACAGCTTCAAATAAAGAAAAGAGAAAAAAGAACCAGTCATTTACTATATGCTCTTTGCAAACACAGAAGACATTTTTTCATATTTGCAGAACATGCATGGACAACTGCACAGAGAGTAGGAACTTTTTTTAATTTTTCAAGGTATTTTCTTAAACAGCAATTTTAAATATTTTTAAGAAGGATACATGGCCATCCTATCTCGAAACTAGTTCATAGTCATATAAAAGCTATGTATCAATTAATTATTTGAATAAACATTAGAAAAAAATCTACTGATATCCTGACCGGTTTTTTTGGGGGGGTCATATAGGGGAAGTAAAAATACAAACAAGAATAAGGTCTAAGGTAAATATAGTTTCTAAATCTAAAAGAAAAAGTTTTAAGAAGGAGAAATCCCAGGAACAGTTCAAGAGTATTTCTTTACAAAATTAATTTAAAAATAAATAAATATTGAAAAGGCAAAACTTGGAAATAATGCTGTACCATAAAGTTTATTAGAATAGGAAATGTAGGGAATATTGTTGCACTCCAGATGCAGAATTCACAAATCCCTGGAGTAAATGGCCAAATAACTTACAAAATAGAACAAGAATTCACCTATTTTTGGCCTTTCTCCTGGAGACTTTCTTTTGCAGTCACTGTCAGAGAAATAACATTTTTCTTGACATGTCTTTGGTTAAAATAATTATATTACGAGAATATTTTAAACTGACCATGAATCAAGTGTTTGCTTTTTAACATTCATCAGAGCACATTTTACTGTTCATCTTAAGCATTGCCAGCAGAGCCGCCTCCTGTGTTCCAAAGCAACCCTGTCTTTTCACTTTCTGACTGATTTTTTTCTCCTCACAAACAGATATTTGGTAATTTTAAATCCAGTCCCAGACAGTGACAGGATAACTTGCTTAGACCCATGGTATTTATCTGCAACTCTACTGCCACCATCAATGCTCTCATACATCAGCAGGCTTTAAATGAGGAACACATTGCAAATGAATTAGTCAAAACTTCAAAACATTGATTTGGCTTCAGAGGAGCAGCCAGCGTACGAAACACACACTCTCTCAGTTTCTCTACAAATGTGAGTTAAGCAAGAGAATGGAAAAAGAACATTTTCAACTGGATTAATTCTGCTGGAAACTGAAATAGCTCCCAGCGATCCATCAAACGAGGCTCCTTTTCACCACATGAGGATCCATCCCCAGAACATTAAGCTACTTTAAATGTTACAACAAGGAGAATAAATTTGCAAAGGACAGAAGGGCAAATCATGGTCCGGAGAGAGAAGTGAGCCAGCTGTTTGAATTCCTGCAAAGGAGGCCTAATTATCCAGAACAAGGAGCTTGTCTTAAATGTCAGCGTTCATAAACTTGGAAAGTCTCTGACTGAGGAATTCCTCAGAAGTTTTTCAGCTGAAATGTATCTAGAGAAAAGTATCTAGAGAACTAGATGTCATTTTAAACAGAGCTATTTAGTAGGGGGGGAAAATGCTGTTTATAGGAAATGAAAGTGCTAGAAAGTCTGGCTCTACTGTGGGTTTTGGTCTGTTCTTATTTGTTTGTTTTAATACCATTGTTCTACTTTCAAGGAATAGCAAATGAAATATAAAGTCAGCCAGCTCCATTGTTTGTAACAGGGGAGCATATAAAACTGATATTCCTCTCTGAATTGAACATATTTTAGCTGATTATCACTGCCAGACTGAAATTTGCAATTTTGTTATAATTGGATATATGTTACCTCACCACCTTCACAAAAATTGCAGATAAAGTAATCCTATTTTGCAAATTATTTAAATAAAGAAGCACAACAGCCTAATATAGATGGTCTAACAAATATTAGAATTAAGTACAGGGATGCAGCCTCCACTTTGTCCTGCTTGTAAAGACATAACACTGTTGGTAAATGAGTCACATTCACAGTCAGAGTCAACACAGGCAGGGACACAGATCCAGCATTTTTGTGCTGAAAGGCAGTGGAGTTGCTTGGAGAAGTCCTGACATACCGGAATCCTGCCCCTTCTCCTGGCTTTGTCATGGATAACTTCATCACATTTTAACTTTAATTATCAGTGAAATAGGGCAGCAGTAGGCTGGATCTTCCCAATTCCTTAATTGTAATTATAAGACTAGCACAAGTGCATTTTCTTAACCGAGAGGATATTTGGCTAACAGCTGGAGGGACAGAATGCCCTTTCTGAATATTTAGCTGTGCACAGACTATAGAGGAACCCCAGTGGAGTTTGGCAGGGTTTTCTCTGAATCTGGCACGTACCAAAGCCTGTGGTACTGGAGCAGCTTCAGTGATGGTACAATGCTCAAAAAGATCTTATCAGCCCCTGACTATGCTCTACTGAACATATGGAAATTCTGATTTTCAGAGTTTTATACCCCAGCCAAATGGAGCGGAATTTTCTTAGAGATAGCAAAAGTCCTCTTGACCCAATGACTGTTCTGCTGCCAAATTCTGGGTACCTACTGCAAAGCCAAAGGACCACGCTTCAAAGGAGTGATTTTACAAAAATCTGATACTGTCAAAAGGGTCTACATGGCTTAAGCTAGTGGGCATAGCACAGTTGTAAACTATAGTGACACAAGGTGGGCACACAATTTTACATCAGTTAATGATTCACTGAAAATGGAGATTTAAGGAGAGAAACTATTTGCAATTTTGTGTTCACATCCTCCAAAAAGAAGAAAAGGGTGGAAGAAAAATTAAATTTCAGTAATTTTTTAATATTTCTTTTTGCCTTTTAATTGATAGCTTTCCATTTTCAGGTTGGGAATGTTTAAAATTTGGGTTCTGTTTAATATCAAACTATACAAATAGGTTGAGGAATATTAAATAATACCAAAATCAAATTAAATATTTGATTCTTAGTTGTATTAAAAATTAATTCAAACAAAACCCACGAATTTTTAATTTTTAAAAGGAGAAAAGCTTCAATTCAACCTCTACTGCTTTTTTCCTTAGTTATTCAGGTTAGCAAGGAAGCTCACAGTCTGCTTTCCTGACACCTGTACTAATGCCTTGGTACATAATTTCACCAAGCACTGCAACATAACCTGTCTCAAAACTGCTGAAAAGTTGAGATCCTTTCTCTGTTCCTAAACACACAAATTCCCATTTTTTTAACTCATGCTGGCTCTGGAGTTTGCCAGATTGCTCCATTACTCCATTCATCTCACTAAAATGGCATGAACCAAACACGCTGGGGGTGGGGAGAGATGGAGAAAAAAAATGGGTTTCTACTCATTTAGTATGTAAAATTAACCATCACACCTGCTGAGCATCTAAGTTTAGTTTCTTAAGTTTTTTTCTGAGCTAATTAAATTATAGATTAAATTATATACATTCACTTGAAGATAAGGAAATTTATAGAGTAAAATATGAAACTCCAGGTAAAAACAGTTATGTTTTGCAAAAAAAATATTTCCCAGAAAAACATGAAGCAAGTACTTATTTCCATACATTGCCAGAAAATGCTTTCATATCTATTTAAAACATACAAGTTACACATTATGCTAAATTATAGCTTCTAAAAACTTGTTCATATGTCTCACATTCCTGTTACTAAATTTTCACAAACTGAAGTGTGGCAAGCCTTTTTACTTCAGTAGGTCCTAATTTCCGAAGCTTTATTTGCAGTGACGAGTCTGAAGAATTTGAATTTGACGTGAATATCAGGTAATGGATCCAAACAATCGGATGTTTATCAGCTTGAACCAATAATAGCAGGCATTGTGCTGTGAATTTACCAGTCTCTGCAGCCTCAAATGAAAGATCTCTGTGCTGAAGTTGAGATTATACACTGTGAGAACCACTGTGGAGGATGAATGCTCAAATGAGCGCTTGCTGCCGGCCTTGGACTGTGAAGCTGCAAGAAACACTGATATGAACAAAGCTAATGCAATTTCTGCTACTTTAAGACCATTCAGCTGTCTACTGATGTGAGCAGAGATTTGATGGACACAACAATCTCTGGCTACTTGCTCCCAAGAGGCAAATAAACTTTACTTGCAGTTCCTTATTGTCCTAAATTTTTAATCTGAGAGTAGTGGTAGAGTCCAAGAATCCCCTGGAGGATAATGATTGAAAGCAAAAAAAAGTGGAGCAAGTTTATTAATTGTTCAGCCGAACTGGAATAGTTTTTGTTGTAACTGTTTTCTTACATCATGAGTTTCCAATGAGTAGAAAAGTGACATATGTTTACAGGAGCTGGACAACACCTCTTGCAGTAGTTTAAAATTAAAGAATTAATCATGAAGATGTTCTCACTTGAAGTACAGCAGCATTCTCCGTGTGTTTACCTATTGCTCATAATCCTGGCAGCCAGAGGTTCAAGGCCCGGAGGATTAGTCCCCTGTCCAAACCTTAAGGGAGTTTGCTCCTTTCAGCAGCATTAGAGAACCTAAGCAAGTCCAAATCCTAATTGCATTTAGGACCGCAGCATCGTTATCTTCTTCCTGAGGAAAGAACAGTTCTCCGAGGCTCCCACAGGTGAGCCACTAACAATAGTCCCACAGACAGCAGTCACCAGGCTGCAGCACAAAACCCATGCTGAGGAGTGCGCAGAAACCATTCAGGCTGCCCCTTCTGGGAGGGAGCCCTGAGGAGCCACGTTTTCACACTTCTAGCACCAGCTGAGGCTGGCTTATTCCTCTTACAGTCTCCCAGCAGTCTTCATTTGTTATAGGAATGGTTCGTGAGAGTGATTTGAATGCGAGAATATATTAACCTCCATATGACTGAAAACCGTACATACATCATTAGAAACGTTTTGGAAAATGTCAATACTCCTTCAGTTGCTGTTTCGTAGGTGCGTGGGTGTGTTGCTGGTGTCTATCGGATGTGAGTGAGCAACTGATGAGTAAATGATTTGTTTTTAACATTTTCCCCTATAGAAAGTCTGTCTGTCTCAGATTGCGTTGAGTTTTAACTATTGCACAGACTTGTGGGGCATTTTTTTTCATGGTTTAATTATTGTTCAAGAATTATAGATATGATCTATGGACCAATACAGTCAGAAGATGACAATGCCTTTTGATGAAAGAGGAGATTTTTTAGTGCTTGGTGACTGCTCATGTAGCTGTATCAAAGTCCAGTTATTTTGTAGGATTTCAGAAGAGGGTTTTGTCTGTGTTGGTTTGGAGATTTTTATTCAACCAAACAATGAACACTGAGCTCTTGTGTGCATCCTGCCATTTTTACCAGTTTTTGTCTGTTTTCCCTCTATTTCTTTCTTTCTTAATCATATGGGTGATGTTGAAGATGAAAGGACAGAAGACAAACATAACAACACAGTAAACTGCAAAGTGACCAAAACACACTGGAGAAAGACCATCTGCAAGCAATGAAAAATTTGGCCCTAGTAAATGTAAAACATACTGAGGGAAAATAAATAGAGATACTGGATGAAAGAATATGAACAAGTGGATTTTCTTTTACTTTCTTTCCTTAATTCTGTTTTAGTAATGCTTTTTCCTGTCACCAAACACTACAAATTATGGGTAAAAGCAGTTGGTGTTCATAAAAAGTTTTGTTCTTTACTTTCTTTGAGAAGTTGCCAAAAATATGGAAATAACTGAAGAGTTCACAGATTTTAGTAGTGGTTGAGATCTAGAAATTAATTCTTAATGCTGAGATATTACTTGTAAAAAACCAAAGTGCACAGTTAGGCCACTTTTATCAATGTGTTATTTTTTTAGATATAAATAGCTTTTGGAAATATACTGGATTTGTACAAATATTCAGAAGTTACACATAAAAGAAGGTTAGGGATTTCCAACATTATTCCATCTGTACATCCCAGGTCAGCAGGAAGAGTGTTCAGCCGCCAAGTTCATTAATTTTGTGTCTGCTATACATCCTTGACAACTTTTCTGAGATTTCTGTGGTGCTGTGATAAAATGAATACACTTCCAGTAGGCAATATATTTATCTCAAATTTATTTACAGCATGAAGACTGGCAAACAGCTTTCTGATGATAGCAACATTTTATTCAATACAGTCTTGTGAAAAAGGTCAACAGCTCCCAGATAACTCAATGGCATTGCTCCAGCAGATCTTACACCCCAGGAGTTTATGAGTGAGTTTAGTAGATTTAAACTAGTACTTTTTCCTGGCCTTTCTGATATGTACCTCATGACACAGATGCCTTAGATGTGCTCACTTATACACCCTCAGTCGTTTAGGCTCTGCATTGAAATCCCTGGAAGTAAAGACCCTAAGTAGCCTGATAGTGGTTCCTCCTAATGCCACTTTACACCCTTCTAATAGCAACAGAGCCATAAAAATAATGTAAATATAAATTACTCCCGCTTTAATGCCTCTTTATATTACCAGAGTGATATGAAGTGCCCTTTGTACAAATGAGAATGAGGCCTCAGGAGCCTGAATTGATGTAATTCACATGCTGATGGATGAAACTATGGGAACAAAGCAAGCAAAATATAAATCTCTTACTTTTGCTCGGGGCTGATTTGATGGGCACTTTCTTGTACTCTCCACTGGCTCCTTGGATGCATCAGTACCTCAGGTGCCCTCACGCTCATGAACGCGGCAGCTTCCGAAGAGGAGGAGTGTGGTGGCCTGGGCCTAAGCCCTTCCCTCAACTTCACTGCTTAAACACGTCTGTGATTACAGACCAAACACCTCTTCCCTTCCCAGAGCCCCCAGGAACAAAGTTGGAAATGAGGAAGTGCAGATTTGTTGACAGTGAACCCATGGCTCACCTTGCCGGGGGCTGTGGGATGGCGAGGCTGGGGAGGGGGAGCGGGACCTCTGTGCTCTCCTGGTGGCGAGCTGGGATTTATCCCCTGATGTAGAGCCACTATTACCTTTTCCATGACCTATTCTGTTATTACTTTCATTGAGAGAAATTGATTTCTTCACACTACTGACAGTAACACTGTGAATATGTATGTTACAATACGTGTTTTGCCAATATTCCTTCTTTGCATTTGCTTCTCCTTTAAACGTTTCAAAGACAGACAATATCTTCGGTCAAAAGAGCACCGTAACAATATCAAAGGATTCCTGGATGACTATCAAGCTGTAAATGGAAAAAATGCATGTATTTTACCTAAGTAATTAAGCATTTTTTTTTTCATGTAAAGCTTTTTATTACAAATACAAGTCGCTATTAGATGTTTATTAAAGCCAACCAAAAACTCCTAGGAAAACAGCGAATTTTGACTCTTCCACAAGTAGTGAAATTTTTTTTTTTTCCCCCAAATCTCTAAAATTTCAAAAGCATGGTACTTGTAAGTGTTGGTGAAATTTCAACATGTATTTTGATTATCAAATCCACTTGTGTGGTGTAACTATACCTAATTTATCATATATTAATATTAGCCATCATAATAATCCCTTAAGAGATAAAAGCCCAGATAAATCAAGTCTGGCAAAGTAATGAACATATACCATCACTTTTTCTGTTCAAACAGAATAAATAATGATATCATGTCAGAAATGTTGTTTCTTCTGAAATAGCCTGTCATAATCATTCTTTGAAACTCTTTTTGTTTTTCCCTAGCAGCGCACTATGGTGTCAGCATGGTCTGCCCGGCATGCAGAGAGCAGTTCTCATCAGTGAACTTTTACCACATCACAGCTTTTACACAGCAATTTCAATATTGCCATTTAAACATGGCCTGTTTAAGCATTGTAGGCGAAGAATTTGGTTTCGTACAATTAAACAACTGTTACCTTGCCACTCTTGTTTTAAGCAGTCACGAATCAAGAGACAAGTATTCCAGCACATTGTTTGGGAAAAAGAACTTCTATCTAAAAACTGTTGCTCTTACTTCAATACCTTTAAGCCATTGTTTTCATAAATCAAAAGTTATCTTTTATTTAAAAAAAGTAGCACTTTTAGCAGACAGTACTGAAAGTTAACTTTTTTTTTTCCTTACAGCATTTTCCTGGTGGCTGCAATTCTGTCATGGCATCATGCAAAATATGGTGCAGTCAAATGGAGTCAGTGTTCCTAAGGGTAGGGGAGTGTTTAATTAAATCAAGACATGAGATACAGTGTTGCTGCCTGCAATGCTGAGCAGCGTGACTCATAGACAAGCTAGGAATGCAGTGTTCATCTTATCTATGTAGGCAAAATCCTAGTATAACTACATTTGCTCATATTAACAGTGGTATCCTAACATTATCAGATGCATGTTAAGGGAATGACAGTATTTGCTTTGCACAATCAAAAATTCGAGCAGGTTTGGGTCAGTCTCATTTTGTTAAACAAAGAATTCCCACATGGTATTCAATGTCTGAAAAACTTGTAAAATATGCTTATTTTTGTATCTTTTCAAAGACCAGAAAAGAAAGACCACTTCTCTGTTTTTTGACTGTTGGCTCTTCTTTCTGATCCAGAGATAAATGAGTCAGACCTTTGCACCACTGTAAGAGGTACTCTTAAAGTAAAATTAAATACAAATCAAACACACCTCGAGATTTTAAATTGTCTGTGTTTCCAAAATGCCTTAAGCATGAAATGTTTCACCTTCAGTATGAGAGATAGTATGTTAAACATTTATGATGTAAAATGAAGAATAATTCAGGTTACTAACTCTGGTAGTTAGAAAATTTACTAGCTGATGTCAGATTTTAATTGGTCACTGGATATGTCACCCTGTATAATGACATGGCAGAAACAAAAGAGTGTCAAACATGGAGGGCTCATCTGGAGACATTTCAGGTCTAATGCAAACTTGTGCATTAGCAATTTATGAATCTTTTAAACCTTTCTTTGGCATTAAGGCCAACTGGAATGGAGGAGATGCTGCAGAACATTTTAAAGACTCTCACCCTCCACAGCAGTCTGGATGCATCCAAAGTGTCATTTGAGAACGTTCCCTAGTCAAGGTTGATGCCTGAGCTGTGCCAGGGGATTGCTCAGGAGGGTGCTCCATGGACTGGACCAAAACCGTGGTAGGGACATGTTACAAATAGCAGAGACAGCTGAGATTCCAGTGATCAAGAAGGTTCTCTGGCATTTTTTAAATTGCTCATATAACAATATAAATGTATGCCAACTGCTTTACTTAAAGCCTAGAAGAGAACAAAGAAGATACATTTTATATGACTGTATTTAAATAAAATGTTTAATAAAATTGCCATTTAACTTCCTTTTCATAAAATATGTAAATTATGTTCCTGGCTTCTTTCATTCTAATCTATATCTTCCACTTCTTTAATCATTGTCTTAGCTCTTTTTTTAAATTTTCCCAGAACACTGACTTTTTTTTTAAACTAGAATCAATGAGAAATAAAAAATTATTCCTAAAGTATCACTTCAGTGCCAAAAACAAATAAACAAACAAAACAAATCCCAAACAAACAAGAAGAAAAAAAGCAAAGAAAGCCAAGATGGCTTTCATACAACGTGGTTTCTCTTGTTTTCAGAATGCATCTAAATAATGGCATTGCACTGGGAGCTTGAGTTGATTTCAACTGATTATTTATCCAAAGTTCTTGCAGAGTTTCCATCCTTCAAATATGGTTGCATTTTTCATTCTTAAAGATATGGTCTTACACTTCAGCATACTAAAGAGCATATTGTTTCTTTGCAGCTGTGTTCCTAACAATGAAACACTTTTTCTTTTTACCGCATGCTACTTCTCTGACCCTTGTCCCATCCTGAGATGTTATCAAGAATGGTATTTTTCAACTTAGTAGTTCCTTTTAAAATTAATTTTAATTAATTTAATTTAAATTAATTAATTCCTTTAAAAAATTTTAAATTGTGTAAAGCAACAAACACTCCCTTTTGGGTCTTCAGTAGGAATATGCCTGGAAAATTGAAGAAAATATTAAAACCCCAAGGATATAACTTCACTTTTCTGGATACCACATGACCTTGGATAGAACAGTTTATTTCCTTGTGACAGAAACTCTTTGTTGAAGACAGAAAAGTGATATGTACTAAAATATATGTTAAAAAAAAGTTATATGTGTAAAAATTATATGTAAAGCCTCTCTATCTTCAATTTCTATACCTTGAAGCAATAGCATTGATATCAGCTAGAAAGCCCACAAGAAAATTGTGGGTTATATTTTACATAGTAAAGGAGAAAGTTCAATCTTGTATTCAACCTAATTTCCATATGCAGAATAAATCGAGGACATTTTTCAGATTACTTTCAAACAGGAAAAGCATAAAATCTATACTGAAATCTGATATTTATTTTAATAGTGTGTTGCTAAGAAAATTACCTGCTGGCATTATTTTTATGAGATATTATGGGAAATAAATTCTAGTTAGATACGTCTGTGCAAATTGCAAGGCAAGACTGAGGAAACCACAGGGTTTGAATGTGTAAATAAGGGCTGTAATTTCACCACGTGTGCCACACCAGCTGCTCCACAGGGAAAGGGGAGCCAGGGGACTCTCAGGAGAGCAGGGCAGGCCCGGAACAGGGATCTGACCAGCAAGGGAGTGCCCCAGCAAGAGGAGCAGAGTGGGTCTGGTGCGAGTACCCAGGGCCAGCCGAGAGCTCAGTGTGGGTCAGACAAGCCCATGGGGATGGGGAAGGTCCCAGGTCAAGGCAGTGGGACCAGTGGGGCAGGGGCAGAGGTGGGCAAGGGGAAGGGGGGGCACATCTTCACACAACACTCTGAACCAAGATTGAGGAGCCACGTGCCGGCACTGACCTTGAGCAGGCTGCAGGCGAGCAGGCTTGACCTTGACTCGGGCAGCTGAGCCTGCGGGGTGGATTCGGGATCTTCCCAGGCAGTGTAGACAAGGCAATCCTATTTTAGGAGGGAAAAAGGCTGTGGGCATGGAAGCTGTGTCATGTCACTCGCCCTCTGGTGCAGCAATGGGTCTCATGGTGCTTACTGGCACAGACATAGCCTCCAGTGGCTGTTTGCTGAAAGTCTTCTGCAACAGAGCTCATGCTTGGGCTGTATCACAAGCTATGCAACCTGCCAATTAAAACCAGATCTGCCCAGATATTTGCTACAGTTTCAATATACAGAACACCTCTCTAATCCACTGAGCAGATTTAATTCTAGCACACAATCAGGAGAAAACTTGCAAAAAAGGTGAGGTAATCACTCCATGGATTTCTTGCACTTTGTGGGTTTTTTTTTTAAAGAAATGCCTTCCAAACTGTGTGCCTTGCTATCCGAATGGACACAACTGCACTGTTCACTTCACATACACTTGGCAGCTTACCTAAGGTGAAAATAGATATCTCAAGACATCTCACACACCTCAAGGGACGGATGTGTTGACAAAGAGAAGATGCTGAAAGGTACAATACCTTTTTATACCTCCACAATCTGTGATTTGTGTGTTTTTGTCTCTGGTTTTGATCTTCATTGTCATGTACCATATTGAGCAAGAAGATCAGCAAAGAGCAAGTGTGACTGGCTTTCATCACCACACATCTGCAATTTGTCAGCGTTAGCATCTCAGGATTCATCTTTCCTCCGGGTTAATCTGATTAGACTGTGTGTCAGAGCTTCCTGTAAGTCAGTTTGCTGCTAATAGAGTCCAGCTGAGGAAGACTTCATTCCTGCAAAGTGCTCTGCTTCTCTTTCAGCTGAAGTTTCAGTGTGTCATCACTGACACCCAAGCAGCTTTCTTGTCCCCTGGATAAAAGTCAATAATGCGCATAAATAATCACATAAAACTTGCCAATTTCCTCATTACTGGCATCATGAAGGAAAATTTCTTGGAATGCTTTTGAGCACACAATTCCTTGAAATTTTCCATGTTTTATGATTTTTCTGTTATGCAACTGTTGTGATTGGTATTGAGTAAATAAAATGACCTAGTGTAGCAGTCAGCTGAATCACAGCAGTGATTTAAAAGTCACTGCCGTGGGTGATGAGAAGGCAGCTAATCCGGGCCTTCCCAATCCCCCTTTGTCTTGGCTGGCTGTTGGAACGTGGTGCTGGTGATGACGGGTCACAGCTCATATGTGAGATTGTGAAGCAGATATCGCTGCCATCAGCACAATCTGCTCCTTATCTGCTCAGCACGTACAGAAGGCAGGAGGGCCCATTCCCCATATGCCCACTGAAGTCTACCAGAAACCCCTCAGATTTGAAGACATCCAGCTCCTGTTATACAAACTTTCCCTTTTCTTTTCCAGGACTAACATACTGCAAAAATCACACTCAAATTTAGGAAGCACCTTGCAAAATGAAAGATCATATGATGATTTATACCTCACCATATTTTTTTTATGGTTTAGTTTTGCTTCCAGTAATTAATTTTATTCCATTTTGGGAAGCTAGACACGGGAAGATTATGTTCTTTGGAAGTGATTACCTCTGCAACAATTGCATGCTTATTCAACAAGTTAATTTTCCATCAGTACCGTAATGTTTATTGCACTTGAAGCTCGCTGTTTGCCAGGGAAATACAGAGATACAGCTGGCTTTGGTCTAACCATTACTCCTCAGGCATTCCAAGTCATACCAGTTACTTCCTCTGGTCACCTTTGCAACATCTTATATTTGGTTAAATCATGTCCTTACGTATATAGTGTACTATCCCTTTACTCCAAGTGCAGTATAATATCTTCTTTTTTTTTAAATTAGGCTTACAATTTTTTTAAGTCTTAATGTGATGCACGGAATCCTTAAAGTACCTAAAGGTGAAATAACATTTTGTAGAATTATTTCATTTCATGAAAAAAGAAAAAGATAGTGTGTGATATTTATAGACAAACTAAGAAATCACTTTGAAATGTAAGATAGAATAGAATTCTAGAAACTAACACTAATTTTTGGTGATTAATTGCTAAATTTATACCAAACGATCAAGCAGGGAACTAATTACTTTCCTACATTAACTATTCTATATATATGTGTGTTGTTTTTCCCAGTGTGGGGTGATGTCACTTTCATCCAGATCAATAATAATTTTTCAGTTTAGCTCAATGGGTGTTAGATAAGCTTTTCTGGGAAAAGTACCTTCCACAAGCTGACTGAAAACAGACTTTCCATATAAAAAGACATCTACATGATTATCCATTAAAGTGATAATGCAATTCTTACGCTACACGTCACGGTTCTAAGGACTTGCACCCAAAGTAGCTGCATCCTCTTGAGATATAACCTATGCTTTTTCCAATGCCATTTTCTTACATTGCCTTGGTCTGAAAACACAAAAAAATTTAGCAGCAGGAGTCACAGTCCTAGAAATGTAGTGGAGTTTTAATGGCAAAGTACCATTTTGCTTCTCACTGAAGAAGACACTTCAGTATATCCCATTATTAATTTTAAAATTAGTTCAGATCAAGACATCTTCTCTGAAGGACTCTTGGCTGAAGCTATAAATTTGGGGCTTGTTACATCTGTTAAAAATATATCACTTCACTTTTCATCACTCACATCTTTCATAAAGAATATTTTCAGACTTTAAGAAAAGGAAAGAGAACTTATCTCTATGTATCAGTCATCTCTTAGCATAATATCTAGCCTGTGGATTCATATGGCAGCATTTATCATACAGTCATGGAATGGTTTGAGTTAGAAGGGACCTTAAAGATCATCCAGTCCCAACCCCCCTGCCATGGGCAGGGACACCTTCCACTAGACCGGATTGCTCAGAGCTCCATCCAACCTGGCCTTCAACACTTCCAGATATGGAGCATCCACAGCTTCTCTGGGAAACCTGTTCCACTGGTTCACCACCCTCACAATAAAGAGTTACTTAGATCTAATCTAAATCTACTGTCCTTCATCTTAAAACCATTTCCTCTTGTCCTATCACTACGGGATCTTGTAAAAAGTCCCTCTCCAACTTTCTTGTAGGCCCCCTTTAGGTGCTGGGAGGCTGCTCTAAGGTGTCCCCAGAGCCTTCTCTTCTCCAGGCTGAACAATCCCAACTTTTTCAGCCTGTCCAGTTCTTCCATCTACCTTTATATCATGCTAATATCCAACCACAGGCCCACATCATCAGCTATCACTAACTTGGTGGACTTCAATACAAGTCTTTGGTAAAGTCACTAATTTAAAATGAAGATATAAGATAAATGCCAAGAAACGGACAGATCCTTCATGATGTTCATGTGACAACGTGTAGTTGGATTTAACCAAAACACAATCCCAGTCCCTGATGCTTAAGCCTCAGAAAGTTATTTTTATCCAACACCAGGTGGGTGATCTGTTTCTTATGATTTAAAAACTAAACCACTCTGGTATCTATCCCCAAATGAAGAAGGAGAGTGATAAAACAACTTTGGCAGGCACCTGGTGCCCAGCCAAGGTCATCCCACAGTCCTTTAAAATTGGAGGGGTATTTGAAACACTCTGTCCAAACCCATCCAGGTCCCAAACACACCCCTGAGCCCACCCTACTGCAAACCACAAGTCTGAGCAGAGTTGCTCTTGGATTACTGTACAAGTTTATATCCAAAAAGAGGGAGAAATGCAGTTTTCTTTAAGTGACTGAAATCACATTTTCAACCCGATTCAGTAACACTGAAGCTTCAATTCGATTTTCTCATTAGCACCCGGACTCAGAGGGGCAGGCTCAGTTGTTGGTTCGGGAAATTGTGAAACCAAGGATTATAGCTTTGTTTATAGATTAAGTACTCCTGTACTTAAGGTGACATGAAAAAGGCCTTTGTGAAGTTAATGATTCATCCAGCGATTTCTGAATCACAGAACACCACAGATAAGCACCTGAGAAACGACAGTTCCAAAGAATTAGGGACTATTCATTGTGCAATAAAAAGCACAGTAAAGAGCAGTTTGGGGGTTTGTGTAGTGATATTTCTGTTGATACTGCATCTTCAGCGCAGAAATCCAGCTCCATAATCTACAGCTCCTTGAAGAAGCTTTTTTTTTTATTTGGCATTTCAATTTTGCATTCAATTAACAAGACGTTTTACCCTGAAAGCCAGACAAAGCCAAGGCGTTGTCTCTGGAACCTGCAGGTTTTGATGTGATATATTTGATCCGACCTCCGTTCCCCAAGCAGCATTATCCTTTTAAAAACAAAACAATCCAAAATCACGTACATGACAGAGAGACATTTCCCTCTTATAATAAAGTGCACATCTTAAGGCTTGCTGAGATGCTATTTGGCATTGTGAAAAAAACCCCAACACTGCAGCACAGTAGGCATCTCAAAGAGAAAAGGGACATTGAAGGGAAGAGAAAACTGTCTACAAAATCAATGAGACAAAAAGATAAACACTCCACCGAAGCAGTGAATGTTCGGCATGTCTTATACAATTCTTTTAATATAAGAACAGAAACTGACATTTGATTTAACTGAGGAATTAGATAATTCTGACTTCAAAGGAGGAGAAGAAGATTGAACTGACAGATGAAATCAGCTACAAAAGGGTGTTCTTTATCCATCATCAGTAGAAAAGGAACTGAGGATTGAAGTCCCTTCCCAGAGATCACTGATGGCCAGAAAAACCCAGTTCATTATGAACATTCTGATTTTGAAAGTGCCCTAGTGTAATGTTTAATCTCATTAAAAATATTATTTTATTCTTTTTTTTTCTTTTTCCTAAATTAGGACTGACACCCCCACAGCTGTAAGTTCTTGTCTAGTTCTGATGCAATCTCCCTGTTCATTTCTCTAATTTTCCAAAAAGCATTCAGCACATAGCAGGTATCCACCACAAGCTTTCTTTACCTGTCTCTGAAAAATGAAAAGAGTCTTGAAATTCATGAAGGTAACTCAGTGAGCTGTTACATTATCAGAATAATTATAAGAAAGTCAGCATAAGAATCAAATTTCTTCTGTGCACGGCAGAAGTAAGGAAAACTTAAATTCCCTGAGACATTTGATTTGCTGCAGCTGTAATGATCCTTTGCTAGGAAAAAAAAAAAGATAGGATTTTTATATTTGGCAGCTACTTAGAAAACAATAACGCAACTTCAATTTATTTTTTTAAATATTATTGAATTTCTAAGTGTTATATGAGAAGAAACTGGGGGGGAATAAAAGACAAGGACTTTTTCTTTATTCTGACTTTTGGGTTTATTGATTTTGCTTTTATCTAAACACATGTACTTTCTTTTGATGCTAGAAAATCTTATCTTCCACATAATCTTCGGAACTGATTCAGTGATTCAAAAAGAGCTATATTTTAATACACACAAAAAATAATTATACCTTAATTTTTGGGAATGATGGTTAGTTGGCTTTTATTTTCTATCTTCACAGCAAGCACAGAAGATGTTTTTCTCCTCAGTTTCGCCGACATCTGCTTTGTATGCATCACATCTACGCATCTTTTTGATGTGTCATCTTTCTCCTCCTTGTCACAGGTGAATAAAGGACCTGACCACAAACTTAACCTTAATATTGAATATTTGTGCCAGGAGTCCCTGCTCTGATTTCTGAGCACTGGAGTGCCTAGTCAAAATACAGGTCTTTTGAAAAGCAATGTTGATTCTTCCCAGGCTGCAGAGTGTCAGGGCTGTTTGCGTGCCTGACATTAAACAGCAGTTATGTTTTCTTCTACTTTTGTTAAAAATTAATGAGATCAGGAGGATGTAAAAAGCTTTGTTGTTCTAAATTGCTTCTAAAGTATTTCCAGAACATGTTCTGTGAGAAAGCCTTTTAGCAGCAGCAATATTGCCATTTGAGAATCTAGAACTCCTACGCTGAACCCACTTTCCATAGGTGGTAATGACATTTCCCAGAAGAAAGAGAGAAAAAGTTTGAGGAAGTTTTTTCTAATTAGATGATAGAAAAAATGTGCAAATCATTGGGAGATAATTTGTGCAGGAAAAGGAATGAGAGAGGAGAGAACAATCCAAAGGTACAGAGTAATAGAGAGAAAGCATTTCCTCCAAAGGCTCTCAGAAGTTAGAATTTGAGATCTTGTATAATCTGTGGGATGCAGGGGGCTGCCTGCAGCGCTTCCTCAATGGAAAACAGTTGGAGAGGATTTGATATCTTCTCTTATAAAGAAAGGGTTACTACTTGGGATGGATTTTGGCCACTAGAGAAGAAGAAGGCAGTGCTTAAGTTGCCTGATCAGAAACAGATTTATCAGTTACACTAAGAATTATTTTCAGCTGCTTTTACAAAAAATATCCAACTAAGAAGCTGTTAGACTTGAGATCCGAATGTTCTGTAATAAAAATCATACCTATGATAATTCAGGCTTCTTTAACCCTTAATTTCACACTAAATAGATGAGAGCATTTCTTTATTTGGCACTGAGTAGTTTTACCAACAGCAGCAATACAAAGAGTTCTGAATTTTATTTGTATTAACCTTCTGTCAAGTCAAAACACCTCTGGTTCATCATCAGGCCTAATGCATCCGGTGAAATTAATATACAATATTTACTCACAGCAGGTCTGAATTTGCTATACTAATTTTAATTAGAAAATCAAATGTGAAGACAGATTCTTCATGATATAAAGTAAACTGACCACAGTAATTAAGAAAACTGACATCTTTTGCCCCATGTACAAGTCACAGACGATCACACAGAGAAATCCTCCTCAAAATAAAACCGTCAGAAGGTGCTGTAAGAGAATATAAGAAAGATCCAGGAAACAATGAAAGAGCACAGTGCATCCTTCCCAACAGGAAGAAGCTGATTCCTGCAGATCTTCAATTATATCTCAAAACATAATTCTTCAAGAAGCAGCACACTTTGAAAGCTCCACAGAGGATGTTTCTGGCAGAAAGGATATCCAAGATCAAAGTTTTGTCATCAGAAGTGAGTCTAAGGACACAGACAAGAATCTGCTGGCAGAACATACAATTAGATACAAACCTGAAGGTAAACCAAGCCACTATATATATATAAATATATAAAGCTCTAGATAGATGGCTCTTAGAACTAACAATAATTGGATGTTTACTTTGAGAATAATGAAAGACCACATTACGTACAAATGATGTTACTCCCATAATTGGTTTCAACATTTTACTATCAGAAAAGGCAGCATTAAGTTATACAAAACCAATGTTTGGCTCCAACAACCCTAACCATTACTGCAATTTCCAGACACTAATTGCAGGATGAAAAATGCAAATTTTTTTTTTGTCTGGTTTATGACTTATATTTTGTGTCCACACAAATGTATTTTCATGATGTGTATTTTTATTTTTCTCTGTATGCCATGTGCTTAGAATTCAGAGAAAAGAAATGACAATTTTAAGGAGAAGACAATCACAGAATCACAGAACAGTTCAGGCTGGAAGGGACCTCTGGAGATCATCCAGTCCAACCCCCTGCCAAGGCAGGGTCACCCAGAGCAGGTTACACAGGAACATGTCCAGGTGGGGTTTGAATGTCTCCAGAGAGGGAGACCCCATGAACTGTGCTCTGCCTGTTCCAGTGCTCTGCCACTTTCAATGTAAAGAAGTTCTGCCTCATGTTGAGGTGAAACTTCTTTTGTTTATTTTATTGCCATTGTGCCTCATCCTGTCACTGGAAACCATTGAAAAAAGACTCTGGCACCATCCTCTTGGCACCCACCTTTGAGATATTTATGTGCATTGGTGAGATCCCCTCTCAGTCTTCTCTTCTCCAGACTGAACAGGCCCAGATCCCTCAGTATCTCCTCATCAGAGAGATGCTCCAGACAATGATGAGATTATTAATTTCTGTTAATTAATTGCAAAGTTTATGATGTTAGGGAAACTGTTGTCATTTTTTCAAAGTTAAATCCTCACAGAAAAGCCTATTTTTATCAAAACTCAAACTTTCCATGGAAGAAAGGAATTTTAGATCTCTTTTTCCCATGTTCCAAAATGACAGTTTAAAATTGTTTCCGTCTTGATCTATCAAAATTAAATAAAAAATGTCATCGGGTTTTAAAGTGTATAATTTTGTTTCTTGTGGAAAAAAACCCCCATATTTTAATATTTTAAATTTAGATCCTGAAGGGAACAATGACAAGGAAACTATGTGGAAGGAATTCATTGGACAAAGATTTCCAGGGGAATTTGAAGCAGCTCCAAATGAAGTTAAGATTTGGAAGACTTGGGGCTGACACCTTCCAAACAGGTTGGGTCCATAAGGGAATCAGGAAACATGAAGTTCCTTTCTTAAGTTGCATTAATTCAAATACAGGAGCATCCCTGGAGAAGAGCAAATACTTCAAACTAATTTCATAGAGCTCTATCAAGGAAAGCTACTTTCAGAGAGATTAATTTAGGGACATAATAGCACCAGAAACACTGTTGGTAAATCAATGATAATGGCAATTAGGCTGTCTTGACTCTTGTCACAGTTCACTACCTTTTGTACAACCGCAATATGTCAGTCTCCTCACTAGAACAACTTTCACTGTTCTGTGCCTCACTGACCAGAATTGTACTAAATATGGGACAATATGGGACAGTGTCCAAGGGGAAGCAAAAAAGCAGCTGTGGAGAAACTCCAAAATGTGTTGCTATAACTCTATTACTAAACAAATGACATTAGCATACAGAGTAAGAACTTTACAATAGCTTTTGTTACTCTGGTTTAAGATATGTGAAAGTTTATTACTATGTTGATATTATGTATCTACAGCATTTAAAACAAATGCAGCCTTGAAGGAGTGCCAGTGAAATCACTTGTTTCGTGCTCTCACTGGGGGATGCAAAGCATTATCTGCTCAGCTACATAAATATATATCTTACATATCCAACCAGATCCCAACATGGGTACGAGATGGTCTTCCCATCAGTTTTATTTATGAGATTCCTTGTTTCATTTTCGGTACTTAGAGTCCAATTTCAAGTATACATACTGTTCTTAGCACCAGCAAATGTCTGCAACAGCAGGCACAATTACAGAAATGTATCAAGAGGAGGGTGTTGTTTCAGAGCAAAATTCACTGCTTCTGAAAAATATCTGGTTGCTGGATCAAGCTTTTATTGATACCTCCTCGAATGTATTGAATTTGTGCATAGGATAACCTATGAAAATAATGACAAAATATAGTTTACCCATTAGCGGCATAAAGATTAACTATCCAGAAGGGAATTTCCAGGTTGCTGATTTATTCCTGGCTAAGAACTGGTACTTCCAGAACAGCTGAAGACCTGGGGTGTTCTGTGCTGTTCCACAGACCTGACCCCTGTGAGTAACCACAACACCACCCGTCGGATGTGCCAGGCTTGCACAATCAGTGTTGCAACCTCCTGCATCACACTCCGCTGCCCACGTTCTCCCAAAACCGGGAACATATCGTCTCAAACATCTGAGAATGGCATATGTCTACACAACAGGTTATAGCAGAGTGAAAAGCTACCCCAAGATACAAGAGGGCTGTTCCAACACCGTCGGCAGCCCGGCTGCAGCACTCAGTAGCTCACTGTAACTAAAGTTATCCTTTTTGTTTCCAGACATTTCCTCTGAAAGCTCATAGAAAATCAAAGTGTCTCGGAGACGTCTGCTTCAAAACAAACAATCTCTTCACACAAAGATCAATACAACATAAAGGAAGGAATGAAAACTTGTTTATGGGTACCAAAGATTGAATATGTATTTCTGTCTTTGCTGTGTTTAAGGCACTCTTGCCAAGTTCTGAAAATCAGTTGCCTCCATTACTGGTTTGGGACTAAGGCCTAATCACTGCAGGTTTTATGCTTCTAGCTGGCAGAATCCTCTCCAGGCATTATGGGTTTCCAGATTTTATTGAAAGAATTCGTGGGAATATTTTTCTAGTTCATACCTATTTCACCAAAATGTGAAAGCCATTGCAAAATAATTAAAAAAAAAAAATTCAGTGTGATAGTTGGACTAATGTTTTATTTGTATTTATTTTTCTTACAGTTTGAAAGGCTAAATAACATTTGAGGTTTTCCATATTAACAAATTCAACACATTTGGCCTGGATAACAAGTAGCACAAAATAAGGTAACACTGATTATTGCCCAGCAGATGAAAATCCCACAAGCTGCCTTCAGCTAGAATAGTAAATGGCTGAATAGCCCAAGGCTCTGTTAAACAAATGACCAGCAAAACAGGTCAGCACATGTAGGCTGACTTTTATTTTCAAATAATTGAGTATAGCAAAACAAAGATCAGTGGGCAGGTATGCAACATTGTTTTCCTGATATCTCCAAAAGAGCCAATAAAAGAAGATTGAAGAGAAGGAATATTGTAGGAGAAGAAGAAACAAACAATTAATGTATACTCTTCAGAAACACTCAGTAGCAAAAATAAAATTTTGGAAAAAAAAGAAAGGGAGACTGAAAAGTGGGTTTTGTCCAAATGTCAGTCATATGTTAAGAGAAAATATAATAACAACTGTGCAAACTTCAGTTTATTTTTAACTTCAAGTCTGTGAAGGGGGGAGAAGATCACGCTGCGAGATAAAACTGTTTGCTGGGAAAAAGTTAACAATCAATCTGCAATAATAGTTTTCATGGACCACAACCGAGAAACTGCCATCCCATTTGCAGCATGTTTTTAAAAAAATCTCATTATGTCCTTCAGACAGAAGTACCGAACTTAAAACCCAAGACTGAACTCTTAGAGCATATCAAAAAAGTGCAGAACGGGGAGTAGCATAAAAATGGATGGATGGATTAACAGATACACATCTTTCCTTTTGGTCCTTCATGTGTATCCTCCCGTGTCAGTTACATACTTTCGGACCAAATGGGATTTCACTCTTCAGTCTTTTTATCCAGTACATAGTTCATCAGCTGCTGGTTTTTGTTTGGAGGGAGACTAAACAAATGAGCAGTCACAGAGTAGAATTATGATTTTTTATTCACTGAGGATAGTGGTCAGCTTAAGTAATTTTGCATGAGAAATATCTTCTGTTGCTCCGTGCATCTTAATGTTCTGAAACCGTGAAGCACAAGAAGGAATATGTAAGCTTGCTTCTTTCACGTTGAGTTACCTGTCTGGATGCTGAAAAGCCACTTATTACAGATTTTGGTTCTTTATGTGGAACACATGAAGGGTTTTTAAGAGAACCATTAAATACTTAATGAGGGCAACATATAATTTGTCTCATAAAACTAATAGAGAAATAGAAAAACAAACTAGAAATTAAATATAAAATAAAATTATTATTTTAAATGGGCATTATTCAATTGAAAGCCTATGATGATCTTTCTGGCTACTTGTTCATGTGTTTTTAAAGGAAGTATTTAAAACCTCTACTAGAAAAATATGTTAAACTTCCTTCAATACCTCACCAGCTCTTATACCGACTTTTTTTTCTGGCCATTTACATTTCACTGTTTATGCCTCTCAGGAGTGAAGCCTCAAGGTCAAAGTAGTGCAAATTCATACTCACTTCACTGCCAGTTTTGCTCTTCCAAGCAGTTCAGCGTAAGCTCCAATTCCATTTCCAATTTGTCTCTTGTGGGAAGGATGTTGAGTGTCATTTTTTTCTCAGTACTGTGATGTGAAATAGATATGTGCTGTCATGCTTCTGAGAGATTTGAGGAAAGGAAGCAACTGATTTCTAAACCAGACTTGTGCATTTATTACCTATCAACAGGAAAGTCGTAGGGAAAAAATGGGCAATTACAAAATATTACTGTCCTTCAGAAATGCTGAAAATTCAACAGTGTCATCAAAAAAATTTTGTGTTTTCTGTCCAGTTAGTTGGTGTTAGCATTATGAATCATTTACATGTTTTATTTAGTAGCTGTTTGGGGCAGGTACTGTTTTGCTTATTTGGGTGTGAAGGAGGTGGTTTGGTTTGGGCTTTTTAAGGACTTTTTCTTAGAGCGCTGCTCATTTATTAGATGCTTTAAACTTTGGAACTATCAGCAGCCATAAGCATAAGGTTGATGGGTACTTTCCCTTTTGCTTTTAACTCCCCTTCTTTCTAGCAGTCCGTGTTCTTTTAGGCATTTTGCTCTTAAATGACCTCTCCTGGTGTTATGCCTGGCAACAGCACAAACGGGATTTTCTAATAAATGGAAAATTCACAGAAATTATGTGAATGTGGCCCAACAATTCATTCAGTCCAACAGTTAGGAAAATCATCATTCTCCAGGGTAATCAAAAACTGTCTTTTGTCTTCTGTGTCAGATAAGGAAATGACTCCAACAAAATCAGTATCAGGAAGGAATCTCACGGGATGTTCAGGAACACTGATATCAATGTTCCTTTTTTTCACTGATTGCTTTTCACAGCACAGCCTTATGCTCCTTTAACTGTTTCAGACAGAATTTACTCCAAATCATGACACCTAAAATGCTAAAAAAGGATAGAAAAAGGGACTTTAGGGCAGTGGTAGGCAGTAAGATCAACATGAGCCAGCAGCATGCCCTGGCAGCCAAAAAGGCCTCCAGCACCCTAAGCAGCATTAACAGGAGCATAGCCAGCACAGCATGGCCTGAAAAAAACCCCAAGCATTTATTACTATCAGGGAAAGAGGAGGGCTGGCAACAGCACAAGACAGTACATTCTACCAGCAATTTGCTTTCTCAAAAAGCCTCCTGGATGTAAATCGCTCTTGTCAGGTGAGAGGCACCCCACAGATCATATCCTGCCTGGTACTCTGTTTTGCTGTTTTACACGGTGCAACCTTGATAGTTGTTGGTGACATTTTGGTTCAAGAGTTAAATATAAGAAGTCACATTTACAAGTCCATTCTCATACATGTTCTTTATCAAGTGAGCAACAAGAGCCATTATGACTCAAAATGCAGCCATTTCTGTTGCTAGCATATATAGGGAACAAAGAAGTTCAGAGTACTGGATCTTACTGATATTTTATTTGATTAGATCAGGTTGGATACAACGAGAAGAGAAATTTGAATAGGTAGAAGGTATAGTAATCAGAGTTTGTATATCTGTTTTTCAAAAATACTATATTTCTCATAAATAGAGTATTACACAAAAATGGCATGAACTGATAACCAACAGAAAAGCATTACCATAAGAGATTCCAAAAGAAATATCATGTTCCTCTGGTTTTCAGCACTGGGTTTTCCAGACAGGATGCATGACTGAGGCCCAAAAGAGGCTCAAAAGTATCTGCACACGTCAATGGTGAGCTCAAAAGCCGTTGCCTAATCTCTTAAAGAAATGTTAAGATACTAACCAGTAAGAGTTCCTACCTAAAAACTATTTTATAGCTTATATTAAATTCAATCTAAAAGCTCCAAGGACTAAACTAGGACAACTCTTCAACCCCTGTTGGTAGCCATTTCTGGTCATCTGGTTAATCATGATGATAGTATAGAAAGACCCTGCCTTTTTAATCAAGTATCAAACTCTCAGTACTTTGCAGACTGAAATAATTTTCTGGAAAGAAAAGGAAGCGCAGTCAGCAGCGACTGCCATTGAAATTACAGGTGAAATATGGCAGGAAATATTCTGGCCATTATGAAACATCCAGACAGCAAAGATATCTATAAATTATTATAAATCAAAGCGTGCCATTAAATATGTATTTGTGACAAACACAGTAAAAAAATTACAATATTCCATTTTAGAAATGCCAGTATAAATTATTGTCCTTTTCTGTCTTGTCAGATTACAAAGTTCATTTTCTCAAAGTTCATTCTCAAACTACTACTTTGCAGTCTGGTTTTGGGGTTAAGTCAGAATCTAGCCACAGTGACAATCTCACCAGAACAATTTTTAAAGTCCATTTTAGCAAAGGATCTTAAGCAAATGTTTGGCTTGAAAAAAAATTAGAAATTTTATTCTTTCTAAGAAGCTGTATATTTGAAAATGGTTTAAAGAATATATTCTTTCAGACTGACTTCTGCCTCCTAAAGAAGATATGCACATATGGAACGATTTCTTATATAAATACCAGATTTGTGTGCACAGATGCAGCTGTGTGCATGTCTGCAAGCTCAGATCAGTCTTCTGTTTTCAAAAAATCAGCATTGGAAGTTGAGCACCTGATTGAACCTTTCCTATTTCTGCCATGCAGTGCTTCATTTCAGAGGTATTTTTTCTAGACCATTGTACATTAAACAGGTGTAGTGGTGGTGTAACTGCCTCTTTGCTCAGGTACATTCCTTTCTTAGGAATAGAGATAATTTCGTGGATGCAATGTCTATTTTGCCCACTTGAATCACTGGCACTATGACCTAACACCTTGTTCTGAGAAAGCGTGGAATGGAATATTGTTTCTGGAACCAGCTGTCAGCAACCCAGAGCCCAGAGGACTTGAAAGACTCTGAAAAGGCTACCCACAAGCTACAGTTTAATCCCAGTAACAGAAGAACTCTTTCAGTTCACATCATTATATGTCCCAGTGCTGCTTGACCTCTCCCTGCCCGGTCAGCTCAGCTGTTCTGATTGATAGGGTTCAAGGGGTGGAGAGTCGGCTTGTCCATCTCGTCCGTCCCCTTATAGATGGAAGAAAGAATGATCCCACGACATGTGCTTCCTCCTGCATGACAGGGCCCAGTGATAAGGCAGACCCTGCACAGTCAGGTAAAGAAGTTTCTTATTCTCCTCTATCCCTTTGTGCAGATAATCAAGAAAAATCAGGAGCTAACTCCATTTTATTTAACTTCCTAGAAAAGGAAATTTATTAGACATCAAGGCTAGAAATATCCGTATTTTTGTCTGTTATATTATTTTCCACACTTGTCCTGTTTTGCTTTACCCTTGCACTTCTGTTACTTTTCAGTTTCCTAAACACTACACCAATAACACAAAATAAACTACAAATATCCATACACACATGATCAGCTGGTGTCTTTCTAAGCTAAAAACAGACTGTGCCACTAAATAAGAATAGAAAGTTGTATTATAACAGTTTCAGGCAAGTAAAAACATGGGGCATTAAGGGAAGTAAGTGGACAGGGATCGAACCTTGCAGCTGAATGAGCAGGATAAATGATAAGTTTCACTGAAAGCAAGACTAAACAACTGGCTTCACAAAAAAAAAAAAAGACTCTGAACGTTGTATGTCAGCAATGCACAAAGCCACAGAACAGATTATCCAGGAGTATAACAATGATGAAATTAGCATTAGTATCTCCAGAGCTTACAAACAACATTATAATAAAAAAAAAAATCACAGATAAGGTACTTCTGCCTGCATATAAATAAGCAATGTTAAACTACTCCTCTCTTAATTTAGAAGTTATGATTTATTTGTAAAATAAAGATAGAATCCATATCCATGGAAGTGGAAGGACTACCATTCATATTATGAGAGAGAATTTGTTTAGTGAAAGGGTGAAAAAAGCCATCAAAGCTTATGCATGTAAGAAATAAATGTACATTATATAACTACTTAGTATACCACGTGCATCCAAAGCATCTGAATCATATGGAATAGTCTTTGCTGGCCAACCCATCCTTCTTTGTGGGAGGATATTTTTTAGAATTAGATCCTGTTGGTTCTCACTATAATGGCATTTCAAATAAACTAACTCAAAATTAAACCACAACAACATTAAACAGGGCAGTTTTCTAATGCCTCTTTTGTGGTCCATGTTAAATCTTTGTCTTTCTAAAAAAAAATTGTAAAAAGCAGAACCTGTGACCAACTTGCATTTCCATTGATGAAGCCAAAGACTGTAGGGCAGTTTATCTTTAGTCATGCAGTACTTGGCCTTCATTAGCAAAGTACAGGTTGATTAAAAATTATGCAAAGAAACCCCATAATTCTTGAGATATAGGTAGTTACTCCAGAGCAGACCTGAGGCTCACCAGTAGAACAGTGTGCAAAAAACACCCCTGAAATGTCATTACTTGAGTTCAGTGTACTAATTAAAAAGATAATTATTCTTTCTTCAGCTGTTAGTCCAGTGCTTTTCAACAGAACATTCAGCTCATATCTTGTAGAAAGAAATACCTATCTTCACAAAATATAGTACTTAATTTCAGAAAAAAGTGATTCAAATATATAGAAAAAGTTAACTGTCCATTTGTATGATGATTACCACAGCCCTTCAATGACAATAAACCAAGATTATCTGCAGAAGCTCGACTCTAGCTTTGAATTGCATTTTTTTTTTAACAGTAATCAGATAAAATTTCCAATTTTCCCATCCTTTAATTTGAAATCTGATTTCTTAGGCAGGAGGTAGCATTTAAAATTTTGCTTTTCACCTAGCTCATTAATGTTAGTAGGTAAAAAATATTTTAAAATAAAAGAATGATAGTCTAGCAAATAAGAAGGACAATGACAGAGCAAAAAAAGCATTTTCCAGTGACAATCTCATTGTGATATGATCACATCTTCTCTTCAAACTTTTCAGGTGACATGAGATCATGTTTGTAAATGCTTTCCATTTGAATGTTGTAAATCCAAGTCAGAAAAGATACAGGGATAAAGAATATGTGGAAGCATAATAACACTCTCAAGGCACTAAATGACAGCAGGATAAGAGAGTTTAGAATATTAACCATTTTTTCTCCAACCCAGAAGGATTATTTTTTAAAGGAGCTATGTTCTAAAAATATACATCTTGAGAACTTTTCTGATTTAATTTCTAGTCTTTTTTTTCCTCACAAAGGCTTTTACAAAGAAGAGCATTTTCTAGGACACATAAAAAAACCAAGGACTGGACACCAAGTTACTTGTTTGACCCTGCAGAAGTCTTGCATTACTTTTGCAGAAAACCTGCTTTGGAGGAGGCTTTCATTTACCACTTTACTTACATGGAAAGACACATCTTTGTTCTGAATTTCATTCTTATTTGAAAACATTGCTCATAAGTTTCTGGCGTTATAGCCTCTCTACATCAAATCAAAGAGCCATAGTTGCCATTACTTGTAGCTCCCCAGTTATTTACCTAAAATAAAACCTTGAAAATTATTGCAGGAAGGTCATAGCTGCAGATGTGTCCACAGCAGCCAGAAAAAAAAAGAAAAAGCAGAAAGTGAAGCAAATCCAAGTTAAGTAGAGCAAGCAGGACACAGTTACAGTGAGTCTTACAGTTTTAGGCCAAAAAATAAGTCGTCAACATTAACACGGATGTTGATGGAGACTTACAGGCAGTTTCATTTTTTCTTCACATAAAAGTGTAGATTAGAACAAATCATATAAAGGGAAGATATAGTCACAAAAGAAGGTTTACAGTTACTGTTGGTTTCCTCTCATAAGTCAAAGAAATCATTAGATATGAAAATACTATGGTGAAAGGGACAGAGTTCAAGTGTGGCGGAAAAGAAAATGTCATCTCCTAAGAACTTTGGAACACAAGTTCTGAAAAGTAGTTCTGCTTAAATGTTTCACCACTAGTTTTCATTCCCAGCACCACAAAATTATATCTAGAAATGTCCTTCATATGTTTAAATCACATGATAGTGTTAATAAACTCACCATATTTTCTTTTATATACTTAAAAAAGCACCAAAAAGGAAACACCTTGTTAATGGAGAACATAAATTCATTCAATTTTTAAGAATTTTTCACACACACACACAAAATGCTTATTCGTTAAAATGGATACATATATTTGGTTTTTTTTCAAAAAAAAAATCATGAATTTGAATTTGACAGGCAAGAAATCATACACAACTGTCATGACCTAAAATGTTGCCCAGCCTGTGGATGTATAGAGATCACCACCTCCGTTCTAGGGTGATCCATGTCACAAAGCCTGGAGTCATCCAGGCATCCCTGGAGAGAGCCCAAACTCTAAGAGAAAGCCCCTGAGGAGAATTCACCCTCTTTAGGAAAAGTTACTTGCAGCATGGGATGTTCTCAAAGAGAGAGGCTCCATTTGGGATAAAAATTAAGTCTTTTTTATAACATAAAAAGATGTAGGATGTACCACTTTGAGCAGTCAAAAGACACTGCTAACTTTGATTTTTCACCTGTAACAGCCACCACGTGATGATGTTTTCCATTATTTCAGAGCAATTTGATTTTTCCAGACTATTTACCACTTTCTCAGATGATAAGTTGTCATTGCAGTTCCTGCTTTATGCACCTCCTGGTGGTATCTCAGTGTGTCTCTGGCATCTAGATTCCCCCAGCTGCCATTCAAAGTTGCCAGATGCACTCTTCAAGGAAGTTTCTGGTTCACAGAGCTACTTCCTAGGCTCCAACTTCCAAGCTGACAGGCTTGGCAGTATTTCTCAGGAGATCTTTTCCGCAGTAATTTTCCCCATTTAACCAGGCCACCTTATTGCTGCTCACATCAACATTTTCTTAAGGGCTTAAGGGTTATCTTTGAAGCATTTTCTGTTGTCATCACTACTTATGCAGCCCTAGCAAAGTCTGATCACCTAAGACAATCCAGAAAAACTAAGGGGACAGGAGGGAAAACAGAAAATATTTTAAATTCAAGGTGCATAGATTAAGTAAAAGAAAGTCATTCACACATTGATTAAGCCCCTATTAGAGAGGTAAAAGATTTTCTTTTCCTTTTAGTAAAGTCTTCAACCCTCAGCACTCGACTTGATACTGAATTTTCATAAATTTGGAAATCCCACTGAACCAGGGAATGGCCTATCAGATAAAATCTGTGTCAGCAAGTTGGAAGAATGAAACTTTTTTCTTTCTATAATCATCTCAGAGTGAACAGATGCATGTTTGATGATTTGCAGACAGAATAAAAGACTAAGGAGATGGAGGAACAATTGGTCTAACCATGCAGTCATTTACTCAAGCAAGCTATTTCCATTTAAATCAAAAAGCATTGCTTACCTGAGCAAGTATTTCCCACCTACATAACAACTTGCAAAAATGGAATTGAAATCATCCCAGTAAAGTATTACTTCTGAGCAAAGGGAAAACAGATGAATAATCTTTCAATGAGATAAGCAAAATTTTAACCAAATTTTATATTTGACAGTATATTAAATGTATCACAGAGCAATCCTCCAGAGGAATAATTTGAAATAATCTCCAGGTGACAGAGCACTTTCTCTCTGCTGTACTTATTGTAGTGTCTGGATTTTGAGTTGCAGTTTGTTTGCTTGGACAATTTAATTAAAGAGTTGAGTTTGAAACAAACTTTTCTCTGTTGTGAATTCTGCCTAGGATACGATTCTATCTAGATTTCTTGCATTGAAAAATCTATGTAGGAACATAGTTGGAATAAACATTTATATACATTTTCAAGTTTATCTGAGCATTAAGATGTTCACCTCCTGAAGAGTCTCTAATAACACATGAAAACCATTTGTGTACAAACAGTACCCTATTTAGGTAAGGAGGAATATAATTGTAGAATTTGGCAAAAATGGTGTTTCTTATTTATAGAATTTGCCCACTACTCACCTAATTAGGAGCTAGCTTGATACAAAAGGTACAAATACTGAAAATATGGAACCTTAGGAGTTTCAGGCATAGGAATATTATGATACACTAGCATTGAGGCATGAAAGTATATTCTTTTCCCTATCTTATTTTCAGGAGGTTCAGGAAACCTAAGGGCTGCTTCTGGCAATTCACCTGGATGCCCTTTTTCCCTTTTATCAGTTTCATTGTGTTTTACAGAATGTACAATGGCCTGTGGTGGCATAAGATCACCCACAGAGTCTAAATCTGAGTCCAGCAGTGCACAGAATACACGTATGCAAGGCATCAATCTCAGGAGGGACAGAATATAACTTCTTCAGAATTAGAAGCAGAAGGGCAGATTGTGACATTGGCCTGCACTGGAGGGGGTATGGAATGATATTTGCTAGTGGGAAAACACACTGAGCCTTCCTGATTTCCATAGGAGTTTCCAGCTCCTTTTAGATGGTGTGCTTATACCATCACACCCTGGTATTTTAGTCAGCTCTTCCCTATATGTCAAACCAACCATAACATCAAAGGGAAACAAGAACAAAGAACAGCCTGAAGTGGTGTCATGCACACAGGTGGCAACAGATCCCTTTTTGTCTTCTTCATTCCTGCGGGGTTTTCATCAGGGCTGGGAACAATCTGTTGTTTCTCAGGTTCAGCTACACGGGTTTTTAAAAAAAAAAAAAAAACCCAAACCCTCCCTACTTAGAAATAAACCACAGCAAACTATGTCACCATGAACTTTTTACATCTGTTCAACACATAACAATGAAGTGCAGGCTCATGGAATTCCCTTATTTTTCCAAGTCATTAGTTACATTGGCAAAGATGATTTCAGGAAGGGGCAATGATGCTGGACTGAAAATTTTGTTTACTCTCTATTCTGTTACAGCGTTTTACTATTACAAAAGTAACTTCTAAGCTTCAGATTTCTGGTGCCAGGAAATGTACATGGACAAGTGGGATGGAGCAGTGCAGGTTGTTCCATGGGAAAAGTAGGGTCTTGCTTCTACTGCAGAATGAAAGTGTTGAGAGGAAAATAAGACAAATACGTAACACCATGGAACTTCATGTTAGCAAATTCAGGAGGTTTAAAAATAAGCTAACAAAATGTAGGCACCCTAGACAGTTGTGATTAGCTGGTGAAAGTACTTGACTTTCTCACCCAGCAAATCAGAGCCATTTATCATTTTGTGGTGAAAAACTCATGCATTTTCACTCAGAACACCAAAAGGACACCAAAAAAATTGATAAACAACAAACAGATGAGAAAGCACATATGAAGCAAAGTGCAGAACAGGGAAAACAAGCAGTTAGTTGTAGCTACTACCCTCTTATTCAGAAAACTGGTAGGTGGAATCCTATGGGTGACAGCTCTGAAGGACAGAGGAGCCCAAAAATTGGCAGGTCTTTAGAGACAACATCCTCCAAGGACAAGAACAGTCAGTTCAAACTAAGAATAAAAATAGTAGGCATTATGAGTTGTCATTTGATCTGTAAATAAGTTATAAGATAATGGACCATAATTACATTTGTATTACATTAATAACCAATCTAATCAAGGGAATGATAAAAATATGGAAAAGAAAAATAACATCTCTAAAATAATGGAAGAGCAACTACTCCCATTACTAGAACACAAGAAATGTGCATTTTGGATCATGTTACACCATAACACAGCATATATCCCAAAAAATCAGAGCTAATCTCTTCCAACAGTAACTCTCCACCTTTTTTCCCCCCCAAGTTTGCTCTCATTGCTGTGTTCTCCACCACCCCCATGCCTCACACCTGAGCTTCTCCATTTCTGGGTGGTTGTTGTGACCATGGCTGCTGTCCCAGCAGCTTGTCCTGCCCCAGTATCCCAGTCCATTGGCCATCACTCACAGTGTCACACTACCATGCTTTGGAGAGGAAGCATATTTCCTCACTCTAGAACCACTCTTACACCTACCACTGTCTTCCTAAAAAGTTGCATCAAACAAGTCCTTTGCACCTTCAAACGAACTAAAATGGATTGTGTGCTCTTTCCAGTCTAAATACGCTGAAATAGCTCAGAGCAAATCTCTGATTCTCTACATAATCTCCCAGACATGTTGTACTTTTTTCAAATGCCTTCCAAAATTTTGGGAGTTTTGGGTTTTGATTGATGGACTTTTTAGGTATCTGGTTTAACACTGATAACTGAGACAAATTTTCTTTAGCACTGGATCTGAGAGAGTCCAGGAGTTGTAAAAGAACTGCTGATAATATATTCTTTGATGGATATTGTCACTTACATTATTTTGCTATAGGATCTTACAAAAGCAGAATTAAATGTGCACAAGATAAAAACTACTTATATGATGGGAATGATGGTGTTATTAATAAAATACCGTATTCCTATTTTTAAGTCCCAGGAAGAGCACTTTCCTCCCCTCATACATAAGATACATAATATATAGTACATTATATACAATATAATATAATGATTATATAATATATGTTTGGATAAAATATATTTCATATTTATGTAGTTTCAGAATTAGAATGTGTCATCCATCTGTGGAAATTCACTCTAAAGGAACTTACCAGTCAAAATGAAAAGCCACACAAGAAGCCAGCCACAGCAGAATTGATACACTATTTGGAGCTGTTATCTTTAGATAACAGTAATTTACATGGATTAAGATTTAGAGTTTGACTTTTTAACAAAAAGAATCTTGGAAGCAACTGTTTGAGCTACTTAAAAAATAATTTCATATCAGGGAACTCAACAGGAAAAGCAGCACAGAAATTTTTGTAAGATTGTTTACAATGTGGGGAGGGAAAGGGCTAAGGAGTTAAAGAGAAGAATAAAGTGCTGTGACTCATAGACTTGTTCCTCCAAAACTCATAGGTTTGATTCATTCAGATCCCCTTCTTCCAGGGAGAAGGTAAGGGTTCCATACCATGCAGACCAATAACAGCATCCAAGTTATCAAGGCAGATGATGACAGCAGGAGTAGGAAGAGAACAGCATTGCACATAAATCACACCAGACTAGCAGACAAAAACAAATTATAGAGGGATTTGTTGCAAATCCAGTGCACTGACTTTTCCTGTGGTCCCAGTAAGGAAAGGATGAAAGCCAGGATCTTGGAATGGGTTCTGATATTAACAGAAAGGGCAAAAGGGAAAGTTACAAGGCGAGAAACAAGGTGCTGCAGGAGTTCCATCAATGGAGGAACATGCTTCAAGGAGTAGCAAGAAACAAAAAAGCCATAAGAAGAAATTAAACTGTTCTGTGTATAGCATGATAGCTAGAGAGTTTAACAAAGTGTTGGAAGAATAAATGTTTTTCCCTAAAGCAGAAATGTCAGTGTATCCTCACTAGACTGAGCTGTGTGCCAAGAGCTTCAGCAGTTCCAAGAAAGAGCACGGCAGTATACAGTCTATCATTTTAAATATAAGAAGGGATTTTCAATCACTGAGGCCCAGTATTATAATATGAAGGTCAAAAGACTCAAAAAAAAAAAAAAAAGAACGTACACTGCTGTAGGTAAGAGGTCTGAAAAGAAAACACAAGAAGTGCAGAAAGGAATAGCACTATATTGATTGTTATTAATTTTAAGTATGAAAATTCCAGTAAAGAAAGAGCAAATTTATATGGAGAAATTCTCTGTGGCTAAAGTACTCTCCAAGGCAGCAAATAGAAGGAAGGTGTATTTGTTGTGAAAAAAAGTTTACAGCCTGAATGTTAACACTGTATTGTGTCAAAAGCAACATCCAAACTTCTCAGAACACCTTCCCTAGGAAGTTGAAAAGGGGAAAAGGGAGTACCTCAGAAAGATGGACAACTAGAGTTGAACTGTGAGCAGCCAACCCAGACATAAGCTGTTAAACAGCACAGTTTAAAAAAGAAAAAAAAGCAGGTTCACTTCAAAAGTATCAATGCTCCAAAAGAAATTGACACAGAATGAATTAAAAAGAGACTGATAAATTATTACAAATTATGAATATGTTTTGGAGAAACACTGTACAAGTTATATGAGTTAACAGGAAAGACCACAGATAATTAATCTGGATATTAATAAAAGACTAAATATTCATGTATGCAAATGATTAATATTTAAAAACATGTTACTACCCGCTTAATTATCATAGAGTAATCAATGATAATTAACAAGTGATTAATCAATGGATCTCTATGGAATTGAAAGAAAACAAGTTCCCACCTGAAAACAACAGTGTAGATAAGCAAACATTCCAGAAACAACTGAATGTACAGAGATGGTGTTTGGCAAGAAATATAATTCAGTCTCAATAAACAGACAACTGGGAAGACTGACATCCTTCCAGAGACCTGAGAGTGGAGAGGGCACGGCAGAGGCACTGCCAGAACAGCAGGCAGGGCTGAGATTGCACAGAATTGTATCAATGGGGAGGTAAGAGCAGGAGAGTGGAGATCCTCACTTTAATCAAAGCTTAGTGCAGTTAAACGTGAAACTCAAAGTGCATCACCCAAATGGATGTCAAGAGTGTACTCAGTGGTACAGTACAGTAGTCCCAGTGCAGACTGGGACTCATTGCTCAAAAAAGGCACAAAGTGATCAATTTCCAGAATAATTTCTATTTAAAAAAAACCTATTCAGATTATGCCATAATATTTGCTGAAGCAGCAAAATGGCTTCAGATATTCAAAATAGGCGCAGGTGCACAATTCAACAGCTTTCCTTCGAGGTGATACAGATGGAGCTTGGCAAAAACTCTGGCATGATAAGCCAGGGGTCAGGCGAGGCCGGCTGTGAGCACAGAGCAGCCACAGGATGCAGGGGACACGTGCATCAGGCAAACACCCGCAGGCAGGGAAAACACCGAGTGTCCAAAAGGGACAGCAGCTGACCAAAACTGCAATTACTCTGGGGAAAGCACACAATCCTTAGGGGGCTACACCAGAGAAATTTGCAGCTGTGATGAACGCACAGAGGACCCTAGGAGTCCCTGTCAAATAAACAGCAGCCAGCTCGCATTGCACCCCCCTCTTCTGACCAAAAGGACCAAACAAAAAACGTCTCCTACGCAAAATACAAATCAGGAGAAGAAACCTGAGTGGGTCAAAAATCGATCATCTCAGTGACAGCCATAGCAAAGAAAATACAGAAAATAAACCATATTTTTATATGTCCAAGTGTCTTAATAATATACTATTGTAGGAATACTACAGCCACCACTAAGGGCTGCATGGTACAACATTCAAGTTAATATTCACTGTATAAGGGGAACAAGAGATGCACTGGCAAATGAAGCTGGATTAGAGATGCAGCCTGCTAACCTGCAGCACATCACTTGGCAGCTGCTGATTCTTCTAAATGCCCTGTGCATCTCATCTGCAGAAGAAGGGGATTTTTTTCTTACTTTTCCAGAAGAAAGTACATGAGATGTTTAAAGGACTGTGCAGAGCAAAACTCATAACTGAAAAAATTCCCAAGTATAAATTCACAAGTCAGCAATATAACAAAAAATTCATAGTACTGCCTAAAGATATTGTATTTGCTATATACAACTGAATCTGCACTCATAAAAAAGCAAGAAGGAATCACAAGCTTCAAAAACGTTTTAGGAAAGAGATATCAGACGTGAAGCAAAATGAAAGGAAAAATACTCAGCAGATTTCCCAATACATCTATAATTTTTCAAAGATTTTGGGAGACAGTAAAAGTGCCCAGTGGCATGAATTCATACCATAAAACCTGACATTTGCAATGGTGTCAATATTCAATTAATGAAAATGCCTAGAATTTAAGCAGTTTGTGTATCCTGGGGTTTGGTGAACCTCGTTCTCTCTCCATGCATGTGCTCCTTACTTTTTGTTACTGCCATTCTGCAGTTGTATAAAAGGAAAGTGCTGAGGGCAGAAATAATACTGCCACCTGTGCACTGCTAGATCATTGACTTCAAAATACCTGGCATACTTCGGGATGAAAGGAAATCCCACAACAAGTTAGCTTTGTTAGGCTCCTCCTGCAGAAAAGACTATTACAATGCTGTTTTCCAAGTGTACAGAGGCTTAAAACATTTCAAAATGTTCGGGAAATATACAGAACTGGGATTCTGATGTTGCATAATTACTTTTCGGAGTCTTCATCTCTACTGTATTTTTAGCTTAACCCCAGTCCTTCCCAGATTAAAGAAAATAGATTAATATGTCAGCCCTAAAGAAGATTTTTGAGCTTGTAAAATCCCATTAAATTAAACAATCTTTTCCAATGTATATCACAGTATTAGTAAGTACAAAAAGAAATATTAGTTGCTATGCAATAGATTTAAAATCATTTCAGAGGCTGTAGAGATTAGCATAATCTTTCACTACTGAGCAAATCCATCATTGAGGGTAGGCTTAAAAACATATGGTTATGAATAAAAACTGGAAAAATAGTGGTTGTTCAGTCCAGAAAAAAAAAGATTGCCAGGAGAATTTGCATTCGACTAAAGGAAAGGCACCATACTTGGATTCATAATCAATATTTTCCAGGAAGATGGGGAAGATCAACAAGGAATAATTTTCATTTACAGCAAAGATATGCATTGGACATCAGGAGAAATATTTTCTAACAATAAATGTTGAAATAACAAAGCAAGTCCGTAGCTCAGGAAAAAAAAAAAAAAACAACGCAACAGAGATAGGTTAGATAATTTTTTGTCATTGAATAGACTAAGATAATTTCTTGAAGTGATTTCGAATCCTATGTTACTGTAATTCCCAGAAGAAATTCAGGGTTTGTTACATTTTCTTTTCATTTAATAATTAATCTTTTAATAAAGCATTTCTTTTGATATATTTGGGCATTATTCTCTGCTACTGATTAATTTTCCCTTTTTTTAGCTATACATTGACGTGGAGATTACATTAGAGTTAAAAATACATATTTTGTGTCTTTTCAGTTTTTTTTTTACAGTCAAATCACTAATAACTAAAGCTACCTTTAAGTTTGTGACATTTCTTTCTGAATAGGCCTTGTATTTCTGAACAAAGTTTGCAAATTGATCCACTTCTTATGACCTTTTGTCTCCAAAGACATTATTTATTACTTCCTTAATATATTTTCCATAAATCAGTAACTCACAGCTCCATTTTTGGTTTCAATTGTTACAGTTTCAGCTATCACTTGTTTTCTGGGAAAGAGAGTAAAACTGATTTAATTGTCAGTCGAATCTTAATCTACTGCTGCACTTTCGTTAAACTGTGTAATAGTCTGTGTACAGATTATATCTACTCATCTTTGAGTGCTTCTCAGTTTCAGTATTCCAGTCATTCACTCAGAGTGGGAATTTATTTTAATGAATGTATTTTAATGATACAAATGAATACCTGGTCATAAAGCCTTGCTACTGCTTATTTTTGTTGTACAAGCCATAGTACTTTGCAGAGAACTGGAACAGAAGAGAAAGTTACCGAGGCAATTTTGTCTTCTTTATTTCCTTTTCATATGTAAAACTAGTAGAGACAGAGCAATCTCACTTGTATTAAAATAGGAGGATATATCCCCAAAATAAAAACTTTTTGGAGTACTCTAAGAAAGACCTTGCCTCCAGAGGAAAACAGAGAGCAAACAAATCCTTGTGCAGAGAAGGATGACACCAAAACAACCAATTCAGCAAGAACAGCTGTTATCCAGAGTGAACAGCAGAGTCAACACACAGTCTAAATCCAAAAGAAACAAAATGTTAAAAGAAACAAAAGCGTTTGTAGAGCCAAGACTATTTTTGAAGACTGTGAAAGAAATCAACTAATAGCCGGTTTACTACAAATCATACTTAATGTTTTATTTTTGCCTATATAGAAGGTTCTCTGGAATATGATGATCAAGCAGCTGAGTGAAGGATTATATTATTTATATATTAAGTTGAAAGTCGAATTTAATGCTCTATGAACGTGTAAGATTCTTACCAATAGAATAGCCACAAATATTTGCCAAACCCTAAACAACATCTGAACCACATTCAAAAACCTGCTGGTTCCCAGCAATAGGGCCATGCTGGTTTCAACAGCCCAAGGATATTCAAATTTTCCAGATTCTCACATGCTATTGCAATTAGCCTGGAGAAGAAGGGGGACATAAAAAGAAACATTTCATGTAATACCTAAAATTATGATAACTTCAAACAATGTGTTACAGAATGGCAAATCCTTCAAGATTTAAGCCTAATGAAATCAAAGATACATAGGCTTAAAACCACTATTCACATTCTGTCAGCCATACTATTAACTTAGTTGGATACTTTTCATGTTGAATAGATTCTACTCATAAATGTCACCACAGGTGTATTTGTTCACCAGAACGTGTGTTAGCAATTTCAAACCTTTGAGCAGAGGTCCCCTGTTGCGACACTTCTGCTGTGATCAGGATGTCAGCATGTTTGGGGATTTCAGCCACCATGGCAGCTAAAATCCTGGGTGGAAGTTAAGAGTCATTCACCAGTTTTTAATAACTCAGAAAGAAAGACAGAAAGGAGGGAAGAAAAGAAAGAAAGAAAGACAGAAAGGTAGAAAACAGACAGAAAGAGCAACCAGTTTTCTGCATGCAGCAATAAGTTGTTCCTTAGATCAGTAGACTCTTCTCAGCAGTATGTACCAAACTCCCTTACCTCAAGCATCTTTCATTTTGAATCCAAATGACCTGGATACCCCACCATAAATAGGAATTGTCATTCAATTAACAATAGGTGTAAAGAAGCATAAGACTGTAAAACAGTTACCACAATGCTTGATCTGTCTGATTTATTCTTGCTGTTTTCTAGTCAGTGTGGAATGATGAATGCTTTCTTTTCATTATTGTCTATTTGAAGTTATGCTTCTAATTTTCTCTCTTGACAAAAGGTGAGAATTCATGTTTGGGACAATTGAATTATCAAAAAAAAAATCAAACATGATTTTTAACTATAGATGAATGTATTATTCTTCTTTATTCCTATCTTCTTTCCTCCCATGAATCCTTGCCAGCCCTTCTCCCACAGTGACAGCACCTTCTTTGCATGAGGAAAATACAATAGAACGAGTTACAGTCTTTTTTTATTTAGGGGCATTTTTAGTTACAGAGATATTTAAAATAGCTATTTTAGATTTAGGTTTATTTAGGTTTTAACCTACTGTGAGGTTTATATATTACATTTTTAATATGAAAGAGGGTGATGTTTCGTCTTTTGCTCTGTCTTTTCCGGTGATTTCACTGCATTACAAATTCTCTCACAAAGATGGTATTTTTGATTCAAGTGACCCAGTAATTTGAAAATTGTCTAGTCTTACAAATGATTTTACTCCCTGCCTATGTGTGATTTCACAGGGCAGGCTTCATGCAAATTAGGTCACTGCAGAATCAGTTTCCAAATTCTTCAAGTCAGCCTAAGTAATGATTTTAGTCTTGATCTTTTGCTGAGCTTCATGCAATGAATTCTCTGCATATACCAAGCCCCAGTGGTATTGGCACTGGCTTTGAGGCCGTACTTGTTCTTTAAAATCATTGTGTACTACTTCCAATTAAATTCACTGGATTGAAATCAAGATGGCATTTAGGGAAGCAGGTATGGTTTTCTGTGCTTCAGGAACTAAGTGAGAAATTCTGAGGAGAAAATGAGAAAGGAAAGCAAATGAATAGAATGCAGTGTGAGCAGCAGCAGTACTCATGATTTCCTTCTTTGGTTTTTCTCTTGGTGTTTCCACAGCGTGTCCGAACTCCCACATAATCCCTCTTTAACTTTTCTGCCAACTCTCCCTGACCATGACATTTTTTATCTTGCCAGTTCAGTCTCCAATTTTTGAAACAGAATATAATACTGGAGATGCAGTTTCAGCTTTAAAGGAAACAATGGAAAACGATTACTGCTTTCCTAAGACAACGTCAGTTACCCCCTTTGAAAGAAAGCAGAGTTGGGATTTGTCCGCATAATGTCAGGGTGGCTTTGGTTCCACTGAAAGCTGCTTACAGCAGAGGTAACATTCTGTGACTGTGCCTCTCCATGTGGCTGCCAGCTTTGTAGGAGAGGTTGCCAGGGCTGGCTTGCAATAAAGCTGGCGGAAAGAAGCACCTAAATGTCAAAAGTTTAAGGGATATTTCCACTACAATTTCTTGAAGGGGAATCCTTTAGGCTTTTCCTTGATTCTTCTGCTACAGTTTTAGAAATTTAGAACCCCTCTCTTAAAACCAGCACAGATGTCCCCTATGCATTTCCTAAGCTGCCCCATGTGCAAACACACTGCTAAGTCCATGGTGCCAATTATATTGTCTGCATCAAACATATACATATAATTAAAAAGCAGAAACCGCATATTTATTGCAAACTAAGAAAATATGTAACAAGAATTCATTGTCTTTCTAAACACCATCTCCATCACAGTTGTTTTCCAATTATCCATGTCCACCACAATCTTTCTCAGTCTCATTTGCTCAGTCCTAGACACAGTATTACAGCACGAGTTACTCTTCCTTTCTGCAGATAGCTACTGGTTTTTGATCTACTTTTACCCACTGCTTCTAGTTCCCTTTTTGAAACCATACCACAGGTTAAAGCTTCCACCTTTGGGAAGCTTTAAACATCTGTAACTGCCATGACTGCAGTAAGACACATGTGACTGCTCCTGCTGTTCCCTAACTGTTGTCCAGGACTATCCTCTCTCTCCTGCAGCAAGTGACCCCAAACACATGCTGCGGACAAGAGGCCCTTAATTAAGCTTTTATGTATTAAATTACACATCTTGCAAGAGACACAAATACAAACTGCATTATGACTAGTAGCAAGATGGTTTCAAAGAATTTTTTTCCTATTCTTTCACTGAAAGAAGTCTGTCCTGGGATATAATGTCCAGGGGGATAAAGGCTGGTGTGTGGTTAAGAAACCAGAAGCAGTCATATAAATGGATGACAGAAACCTTGTTAGCACCTGTGATGTCCCACCCTTAAGGGGAATGATGCTCATGGACACTCAGGGTTGAAAAGAACAACAAAAGTCATGGGGTCCACAATAACTCCCAAAGTTTTATTAGCAAATTACACACTTGGCATGGGAATTAGTATGTTAGTCCCTCCCTAACTGTATAAAGGTTTTGGATAAAGGGATAGGGTAAAAGGGAAGAGAGTAAGAAAGGGCTTCAGGGGGTTTTGGTGGTCTTGATCCCCCCCTACAGTTCATGCCCACTTCTTGATCTCATTCCTGTGCCTGTGCTACTGTGTTGTGCTTATCTCTAGGAACTAGAACAAGGATGTTTGTCCCAAAAAAGTGCTGCCTGACCTCCACATGTCCCCCTTCTCCAGCCACATCCTGCACTTTCTCACAGTGTGTTATTACCAATAATCCTCCGCTGTTACCACCAACAATTCTTGTTTGGCTTCACAGCCATCCAGATATCGCTGTTTGAGACATACACAAAAGTCCCTTCTCTTCTGGGCTTCTACAGCATCTTATCAAGATACACTGGCATTGAATACCAGTGTATTCACTGGTATTCACGAGAATTGTCACGAGAATTGTCAGTCCTGACTTTTCACATGATGTATCTTCCAGGCAGGTAACGTGTTTACATACACCCTCCCACATAGTGAACACACCATGCATGTAATGCAGTCCTGGAATTTAACTGAGGTTATATGCCAGCTTTTTAGCAATGCACAGCAACACCACGAAAGCCATCTGTTAAAACTGTGGTGAGATTATAGGCAGCTAAACCTCTAAATGTTATTCGTCCGTCTTTTTTAGTTCCCTTCTGTTCACCGAGACCCACCGGAGCATGTGCAGGTTCTGGAATTCCCTGAAGTAGGAGGTGCTGCATTCAGACCAGTTTGCTAGCAGGGAAACAGTATCACTGCGTCATTTCTCCTAAGACTTGCCCTTAAGTCTCAGAACAATTGAGAATGACTCTACCTGGAGATTGCTTGACTCTCCAGGGATGGCCAGCTCAGACTTTAAGAACTTACATGGCATTACTCATTCCAAATGTATGCTTGCCCTTGAGGTATGAAGTGTTTAGTCAGTAAAGAAGTACAGGTAAAGGACAAGTCTGAATTGTTTCATATCAATTCCACTCATCTCATCAACATTTCATTCATAAGGGAGTTCTCTAGAAAGACTGATGTCATCTTCTTCTATGTGCCCTTCTGCTAATGAACCAAGGTAGCTCAACAAAACCAAAGCAGCGACATTTCAAGAGGAAGGGAACGCTTCAAAACCAGCAAAACTGTTTATCAGCTTTTCTTCTTCGTATTTCAAAGGAAAAGTCTAAAAACTAGAGAATAAACGTTATGCAGAGAAGTGGTAGGTTTAAGACTAAACTGAGTCATATCTCTAAAAATCAAGGTCACTTATGGAAATTGTTGGACTCTTCTCACCTAAGAAACTTTAGAGGGTTTTATTTGTGCACCAAATAAATTACACTTGCAAGAAGTCATCACTCTTAAATGCCTATGTTTCAGTTTGAATTCCTCTACCAGTTGTGTGAAAGATTCTAAAAAAGCTGAAACCTCATTCTCTTTCAAGATATCAACCAATCAAACCACAACATCTAACACAGAATCCGTATTTTTTAGGTAAGATATCAAATGTTACATCACCAGGACTGGTTGTAAAGTATAAAACCCCACATTTTGTATGTTACAATTAAAGTAAGTGCTTTTAGCACTACTAGCAAGATTTTTTTTCTGAAGACTCAGTATTCATGCATCCAGAAGAGAAGCTTAATGCAAGTCTGCTCAAAATGCATTGAAAGCCCAATTTTCAATACAGGTTAAAAGAAAAAGTTGCTTGCATTCATTTTCCTTTTAACTACAGAAAGAAAACAAGACTAATATGAAATAAGAACATGACTTCTTAAGCTAATTTCAGATTGCTCTGACTACCTCTTCAGACACTGCAGACACCAGCATTGCTTCAATTGTAGTCTGCAGACTACTTTTTAAAATTAGACCTTGAAACTGTTGGAAGACACTTCCACTAAAAACAAAACAAGACAGCCTGGTTATATCTACTTTCTATTTGAGCCCTGTAATAAAGTGACACCTACAAATGTGAGTCACCAAAAGAAAGGAGCATTTTGCATCAAGGTCACAAAATTTGCTCACAGACCTCGCCAGTTACTAAAACCCAAAGGTCCTAATCGCTCAAATTTTAACGTGTAGTCTCAATTTTATTGTTGTACATCCTATCGAAGTAACATTTTTTGCAGTGGAAGTATATACATGAATATTTAGAGGAATGTTGACTTACTCTGCAGAGGATAACTTGTTAGATAAGGAGAGAAAGAAACAAACACCCTTGTACTCATATCTAGGCACAGAAAGTGGTGACATATTCTAGTAAATTCCTGAGAAATGTAGTTTATATATAAAATGACACATCCAAGTTTTATAGAATCCCTAATAAACCACCAGACCTGTTTTCTGACAACACAAATAACAGGCTTAATACTTGCTTTGAAAGGACATGTATGGAATCTGAAAGTAAGCACTAGACTTGAAAGAAGTGCATATGTAAAGAGACTGGTAATGCCTGTCCGTCCACTAAACTCGATGGAAGATCCAGTAGAGGACACATCTTTCCTGACTTTGTACAAAGATATTTCTTTATGTAAGGTGAATCACATGAATCCCGAACATGTTTCAACATGAAATTAAATTCTTATATATCCTATAATTTTTGGGTAAGAAAGTAGTTCAGGAATGCTGGGCAACTTTAATGATTAATGTTTGTGATGCCTATACATGTACCTCTCAAGGGCAAATTTTCTGCATGGTTCATTATTAATGGAAATTGCACGCCTAACTCCCTGTACACCATGCAGAAAATGTAGTTCTTTACAACTACCCTGATACAAAAAGTAGGAAAATATTTATTTTCCTATTTTAAAATTATATTCAAAGTATCTCTGATAAGAAGCTAATAAATATGCAAAACAGCTGGAGAGAAAAATAAGCAAAAGTGGAAAGAGGTTCTAGCAACAATTTATTTATGACACAATAAGGTGATTTCCAATATCTTAATGTAAATAAAAGCATTCTTTAAGGTTATATCTTCTTATACTGTGTCTTGTGCAACTATATTTTCTTTCTTTCTCCCTTAGTAATTATAGGAGATTATATAATGCATATTATGTACTTAAAACTACTACTACAGAAGCAAAGAAAAAATCACAATCTTTTTTCTTTTACTGAAGCATGACAGAGCATTTCTAGACAAAGAAAGGTATAGAACATCAGTAGTTTATTAACCCATTTTAAAAATATTGACTCTTGATTAGACAGGCTCCCCTTCAAAACACTGGTAAGGAATTTAAACCTTCAGTTTCTTAATAGCATTGCTAAAGTCCAACCCAAAGCTTCTTACTGCCTTGCATATTAGATTCCAGTCAAATAAAATATAGAATACCTCAAGTTGGAAGGGACCTGAAAGGATCATGAAGTACAACTCCCTGTTCTTTACAGGACTACCTAAAACTAAATCATAAAGTAAGAATGTCATCCAGATGGTCCTTGAACCCTGACAGTTTAATACTGGGATAGCTTCCCTGTAGAGCCTGCAGTAAAATAATGTGAGGTAAGTATTGTGAGATAAAAGAATATGTCATTTAACTGGCATAAACTGGAATATCTCAGAAGACCTATCAATATTAAGCAGAACATCAAACATACGGCCTGGGAAAAGTGTTGGTTTGGGTTTTTTTGAAATTAACAAAATATTGTTTACAATAAGAGATACACAGAAACATACCATGAAAAATCAGATAAATGGCAGTAAAGGGCAGAAAAAAAAATCCCTGAAAAATATATTGCAGCAGAAAAAAAAGACTTGGGAAGTGGGATACTCCAGGACTAATTGGAAGCAAAATATGATTATGATTTACTTATGGAAGGTGGGATGGGTGAATAATGTGACAAAGCCCTTGCTGTTTCAAAATTAATTCAAAGAGGCAAAGCTAGAACAGATTCCTAATAGTTACAGAAGAGTCTCAAACATATTATTGTAGTGAAATGAGAACTGGAATTCAGTATCAATAAATTCAGAGGAACGTATGTGTGGCAGAAACAAACATCCTCCCTACATGTTAAATCCACATGCAGCCCCTTCCTCCCCTTTCCCACAACAGACGTACACAAATGTGCACACAGAGAAAAGCGATCTCCCTTCAGCAATCACTGAGCCCCTGACTGCTTTTCTCTTGAAGCACTGATAGTCAGGCTTAAGAAGCAGCAAAGCAATGTTAGAAAATATCAAAAAAGGAAATTGGAACAAAACTCAACCACAACACGTCACCATATGAATCTATGGTTGCCTACATTTTGAATACTGTCTGAATGCTGCTTCTCAAAAAAGCATACAGAAACACTGGAATAGATAAGGACAAAGTCCTAGGACAATTGTAGACAAAGTATGCTCTATTACCAAAAAGAGATTGAACAGATTGGGACCATTCAGCTTGGAGGACAAAAGGGAAGGAATGTTTATCCAACACATAAGGAAATCAAAAAGGGGTGGATAAACTGCTAAACAGTTGTGAAACCACAAGTTGTCTACATCTACAGTCATAAATGCACAACATTCAAAAATTAAATATAAATTCTAATAAATCCATTAACATTTCTTGTCTGTAAATAAGTGAGACATTTCTGAACAGTTTTCACTGCTATTTGCTAAATATGAATACTATATTATGCTGTAACTAATGCTATTTCTCCATATAAAAGAACACCTAAATCTACAGCCTACTGCAAACCTATTGTCTACCTCAAAACTCTTTTAGTAGCACTGCCCAGAGGGTGATTCTTAAAGCTACTAAGGATGATTCTGTCAGATGTCTTTAAGGAACCTCAGCGCCATTTTAATGCTCTCCTATGAAGTTTCCAGCTGTCATATGACCAGGCTAAAACCAGATGTTATAGCAAAATCAGGGAGGAAAAGGAATAAGGAAAATAACTTACAGGTCTCATTAGGGCTTGGTTTAAAAAAAAAATCGAGTAGAAAGCAGTACAATATATAGAACACATTGATCTGTTCTAAAATGGAACAAGTCAGTAAGCATGTCTTGTAATTAGCCAGGTTTCTGGATGGTCTCTGGATGTTATGTTGTATAGACTATACAACCTTGAAAACACCAAACAAATCCTAGACTGGCTTTGTTTTCTTTCCCTCTAGACATCTGAACACTGGAATTATTTGGTTACCCATTTAAAGTACCTCCTGTCATGCAATGCAAATGAGAAAGTTTGGTCATAAATTCCTCTACTTTGGAACTCAGCGCTACAAACCATCATTACTCCCACACACTCCAAAATTAATTAAAACTGCTTATTTTGGGCAAAGCCATATAGCCACTTTTCATCAGCTGCAGTTTTTTCTACAGAATTAAAATTCTGTTTGAGGCAACCCCTACGAAAGTACTAAGCAGTATGAAATTAAACAGCAGCTGTAACACTCTTGCAAAATTTAATCTGCAAAAAGTTGAAGCATCTGATATTTCCATTTCAATTTCTATCCCAAAAAGTAAGCAATGGTTGAATGATGAGGTAATCTGACTTTTGTGATTTGATATGGTTTCAAATGTAAACTTTTTTTCCCTATTTCTCTTGGGTGTTCCATATTACTAGTTGGGAAAGTAGGAAAAAAAAATTAATGAGAATTTATTATTTCATCTAATTTTTCTCTCTACTACACTTAGTCAGAACCTTGTTTGAAGGAGTCAGAAGTATGGTCTTACTGTTACACTAATTTATTTTTCCGAATTAGAAGTTTTGGTTGACTGAGAGACGCTGTAAATATTTATGTCAGATTCTCTGCACAACCAGTCCCAGTGGTTAGCTAGAGCCTCCATTCAGACTAAGACTACATACTGGATTGCTGGCTGTAAAATGTTTAACACATCAATATTTAAAACAGTCCACACCTGTAGCATTTTCCTTTTCAAACTGAATTTCCCACATACATCTCCATCAACATCAGGACTTAAATGTTTTCAAATCCACATCCCAGTTCTGATACTCTCTGAGGAGTTGCCAACAGCTTTGGACTTGCAAGATATTTACATCTGTAATTAAATTAAACAACAAAACTGAAATGTATCAGTTTGTCTCAACTAAGAGGGATTTACTACAGCATCACTACAGCTTCTGGGCCCCAGCTTGAGGAGAGGAGTACAAATTATTCCTCTGGTCAGAGTTAGAGCAAAGATTTCAACAGCAGCACAGGAAAGCACAGCTGAAGAAGCCTGGACAAAAGGAGACCCTTCCCCAGCTGCAGGGAAACCAGCACCTGTGGAGGCACCTGCAGGACAAACCAAACCATTTAGGTCAGAAGAGACATCTGTCTTCCTCACCAAAGGGGCTCAGAAGTGAAGGGGAAACCTGGAGCCCATGGGGAAACAGTGCTGCAAGTCCCAGGTGTGAGAGCTGTTTGTAGCCTTCCCTCCCACCCAGGCCACCACTCAGTCTTTAACTGGAGCCAAGGAAAATGCTCCTCTAAGGTTCAAGATGGAAAAGAAGCAGCTTTTGCAGCACCCACCATTTTCTAGCTCTGCTTTCCCTCTCCCTCCATTAATTCCAGTGCTAGCCTGGGTGTTTGGTTTGGTGCCATTGGCTCAGAGTTTATACCCAGAGCTGCTCGTCCCTCAAGCTACTCCAGGTTTCTTGGGAGAAAGCATTAATTTTATGCCATCTCTCAGAAATAACATCACCTGGCACCTGCACGCCCAAGGCCTTCTCCAGACCCATCCGTGACATTGAGACAAATGACTTGAACTCCGGCAAAGTGGAATGAGGATGAAGACCCCAAACACCCACAGCTGCAGAAATCAACATTCCTTCTTTTTCATGCCACTTAAGCCCCTGGAAACTCAGACTCAGCTCTTGTGCAAAATCTTTGCCTCATCACCAGCGCCAACCTCACCCTGAGTCCAGGGACGTCCCCCAAAGCAGGTCCCAGCACTCAGCCCTCATCCCAAACCAGCGGGAAGGGCTGAAGGGGTCAAAAATATCCTACAATCTCCTGGGGAGAAAAAGGGCTTGCATCCTACTGAGCTCAAGATAACCAGCACAGCAGGAGTACTGTGTACTGACCACAGGAGTGTCCCAGGACAGCCACAGACACAGCACTGGCCACAGAGAATAGCCACAGCCATTGGCCATGGTGTCATGAGCCACAGCCACGCCCAGACATCCATTAACACCCTTGGCAGATGCCAGTTGCAATTGCAAAGCCAATTTCTAATTACTTTGTTATATTGTGACAAGGAAAAGCAGAACCAGAACTTCCCAGCACCATTAACTCTCAGAGAGCACAGGCCTGGTTCCTGTGGTGTGCATCTCCATCGTCTCCCGTGTCCTCACAGTGGCACAAAGTCCCCATCCTCGTCCACTGCCAACACTGCCTCAGACTTCACAGAATCATGGAATCACAGAACCCTTTATGTTGTGAAGGCCCTCTGAGACCATCGTGTCCAACTGTTCACCCAGCACTGCCATGGCCACCACTAACCCAAGTCCCCAAGTGCCACATCCACACAGCTGTTGAATCCCTTTCAGAAAACTATTCAACAAGGAGAAAAACACACTGAATTACGGACTACAGCAATGGATGCATCACAGATAAGGAAGAAGAAATTTCTCTGCAATATTCTTATATCAAAACTGGACTTGAATATTTTGTATCGCCCTTGTCCCTTTCACTAGAACTAAGAACTTGAGAAGGAAACCCCCGGGATGCAGAGAATCAAAAGTATTTTCCATTCAAATAGGTAAGAATATTTACATCTTAGTTAGGAAAAAAAACCCTAAAAATCAAGAAAATAATCTAAAGTATCAGCTAGTGAAGTAGCAAACCAGATGAATTTTCTTTTAATAATCTTCTTTCTGCTGTGTACCTCTGCAACACTGGCTCTAATTTTTAGGCAATGCTTACTAATGAGGAGCCCCTTCAGACTAAAGAAGAACCACTGCACACCTGGTTTAGAAAGGCATAATTTGCCCCAGTTTATTGTTCTAATTTTTGGAAAGTGATATCAATACCGAATTCAACAGGAACCTTTATCACTGGCCACTATAAAGTTCAGTTTCCAGACATGGAGTTTTTAGACTACCATACTACTCTGCATCGTTTGTTGGACTGGAATTTTAACACAACACATTCCTTGCACTTGCTGAGATGTTCGAATGGGAAGCAGAGAAATTCTCAAGAAATATAAAAGAGCAACTTCATAGGAAAAAGTAATTAAACACTCAAAACCAGATGGCAGAGAAGCTGGTAAATCCAAGCGACAGCTTGATCATGGACAAATGTATACCAAAAGAAGGGAGCTTAGCGATTTCAGAGAAATTTCTGATTGTTTAAGCGTGAACTTCAATGAAGTCGTGTGGAAGGTGGATGACGCATCTGCACATTGCTGACTATGTATGGAGAAGATTTTTTCAAGTGGGACAGATGGTAAATGTCAGCTGTGTTATACAACAGCCACATCCAGGACATGCTTTAACAACATTCTTCCATAACAAAAGGTCACGGAGACACCACTTCGAAAGGGAGGCTCTTAAAACGTGGCAGAGAAAATTCTAGTCTGTCAATACAACAGACCAACAACTGAATTGCACAGTCCAGTGCTGAAATAATGGTGCCTTATGCACCTAAGGATGCAAATGCTAAACATTTAAAACCAGAAGAACATCTCCATATCAATTATTTCCTTCACCAAAAAAAAAAAACCCAAAACAAAACAACCCAATCATGGCATTAACTTATATAGACTGGGAGTATCACCAGAGAAGTACAGAACAACTCAATTGCTCAGTCGTGGATTATTCATTGTATCCTATTCAATAAATGTTTATTAATATCATTTATTATTCAATTAAAACATCTTAAATGTGATTTTATTACCTTAATGTTATGCTGGTTTCAAAGTAAACCAGCAGGGAAAAATTAACCCCACACAAATACCTTGTGAGAGATTTTAGGTCAGAGTTACAATTTTAATAGAAAGATTATAACAAATACAGTAATACAGAAACAAAACTACCTTAAAACCACAAGGTCAGAGTACAACCTGATACCCCATTGACCAGGGTGGTAGCCGTAGTCCAATTAAGCAGTGGTCCTGGAAAAGGTCAGAAACTGTGGGAATTTCACCTTCTTCAGTAGGTACCCAGTGGTGATTCAACCTCCTCGGTCCTTTTACCTGATGGTTCTTAGGTGGTACCTCCCCCTGGGCAGGGATTTCCACAACGGAAATGATGCAATCCTATGAGTCATAGGATATTTCTGGAGTTCTATTGTCGGTGCTCATCTAGTTTGGTAATGGGCCATTAGCAGAGGTAATCTTCTCAGGATGGGTGGTGCTGCTGTTTCCCGGGGGGAGCTATCACAGCTGAGATAAGAAACAATACCCCACCTCACATGGTCTGCCTCCCCTTATCTCATAGCCTGAGGGACCAGGTGTGTAACCAGCTACTGTGAACGACCCATCGTTCACCAGCCTATCAAGGATGTGGATGATGATAGAACACATACTTTGGTTAACCCAGGACAAATGTAAGGAAAGTTTATCAGCCTCAACTTCTGAGTAGAAATTACGTACTACACTAGGTCAATATATTTTGAGACAATGAATTTAATTCATACTACTGTATGAGTACTTTCAAGTCATGTTTTCGGAAGTTTGAAAAGTAAAAAGAAACAGAGCTGTATGTACATTTAAAGGCTAGATTTTCTTCAAGAAAAACCCGTATTTTCCACAACAAAAGAAAAAAGCATTCCGCATCTTGACTTATTAAAGTTATTCTTAAAATTGCAATCCAAGATTTTGTTCTATCGCTGATTTAATGAGGTTTGGTTGGATTTGGTAGAAAAGACTTATGGGCATATCAGCCAGTCCACTGAGTGGACCAAGGGTGTGGGGATACCTTGAACATCTGCGAAAGAGAAGTGAATTTGGAAACAGAGAGAGCATATGTACCATACTGAGTGTTTTGTAAATTCCTCAGTAGAGTGGCAGTCAAACCCTGCTGTGAGGACTGTCACAGTTTCTGCAGCAATGAGAGAAAGAGAGGTGAGAGACACAGGAGGAGAGACATTCACCACCTGAGCTACAGATGCAGTTGGGTACTGTTTTCAGGAAATAAATGAGATTCCAAGGCAGAGGATGACAAAATTCCCAGTGTAACTGAAAGGGGGCTTTTCTCCATTCAAAGCTAAACTAAAGAAAAAGAGCTTTACTTAAACTGCTTGGTGCCACAATATCAAAGTTTCCACCGCACAACAATCTGCCAGGGTCATCCCATTTTCTGTGGGAAGACGCCAAGGAGAAAGACAACATCAAGGAATGTGTGGTTTTTAAATAAATATTTAATACTTTCACATTAGCCTTAAATTCTTCCTCTATTAAGCTGTTATGGCTATACATCTATTATTTGTTTGCTCTAAATGATATTTATTAAAATTCTGCATATTAGTCTTAATACTCCTTGCTGGTTTGCAGAATTTTAATCAGCTTTCCAAGATGCTCTGCTTCTGGTCAAGTGGTAGTTTTCTCCAAACAGGGTCCAAAGCAGAACTTGGTCATAACTTGGTTGTGCAACAAAAGAGGTCTTTCCAGCTCCAGGGATGGCCCAGGCAGCACAGAGAGAAGAGGGGAAAAGCTTAGGCTACTTTCAGTAGGAGAAGTAGCAAAATGTTTTCCTATTGAGACTGAAATGAATTGGAGCTGCTACACGGAAAATCCAGGATTTGCTAGTTCTTGATTTTCCTGTGTTGAAAATAAGAAGAAATTTAACTCGTTTGTAAAGTCCATAATCTGCAAAAAACAATAAACCAAGGACAAACATGTTTTTGAAAAAAAATTCATTTAATGCAAGTAACCTTCTGAAGGAAAAGTTCAATTCACAATGAAGAAAGGAAACTTCCTTCTAGGTCTCACAAAAATCTTTGCAAATCAAATGCTTTTTTGTTGTTCCCCCCTGAATTTCTAAAAAGCACCAGAACCTCAGCATGCTTTCAATTGTGAAATTGATACAATTCAATTCATTTGAAGAAATCCTTTTAGGGGAGGATAGGCATGTGCTACCAAGCAACAAGGCACAATAAGAATGGCTCTGCAGAACAAAACCATTCATTCTGAAAATCTTATAAGCACATGGGTGCAGAGGGGTTCCTTAGACAAACTGTAGTCTGTTTTTGTGTATTAAAAAACCCTTGAGGTGGTGAAGTGTGTAAACTATATTCTCAAGCTTGCATTGTGATTTAGTTTCATAAAGAAGAAATCCAGCTTTTGTACTTCCAAGACCACTCTCTGATGCTGCACAGAGCACAGTAAATGTGGATGATCTGAAGGTTCACTGTAACAGCAGCACACAGGATCAAAATTAGAACAAACCAAGGTAAGCACACCTTAAAGCTTCCATTCAGTCAGAATTTAGAAAAGGGTCTGCATAGTTTTAAGTGCGTGAATGGTCTCAATTGTCTTAGTAGAGCTTGGCTAAGTTTATATACCTTGTTATCCGTATGCTTTTTTAAAATACAGCCCAGAATCAGTTGGTTTAAATGGCTTTTACATTGCAAGCCCATGTAGAATCTTAACCTAAATTATATGTTTCTAAATCCAAAAACGTCCTGCACTCTCTTAATATTTATGTACATCTTTCATTTACCTAGCTATTTGTTTCTCTTACAGTTCAGAAGTGCTTTCAGGACAGAGGTCTTAATGAAAACAAGTATGGCAACATCCTCCTCAAAGGTATGAATATGCAGTTAATACCATCAGCTTGGTAATCAAATGTGAGAATGACTAAAAATTTGGAACAACAATATCAATGGTGCTCCGAGGGTCACCCAACAAGGCCGCATATTTTCTGCTTCTACAAAACTTGTGGAAGGATTGATTGTCTCACTCTTGTATGACGTGCCAGAAACTGTTAAAGGCAAAAACATCCAACCATTTCAATTTCAAGAAACCCAGGGAATGAGATAAGTTGCTTTTACTACTCATTTTTTTTGTCATCCATAAACTAGTGTGGACTAGCATGGGCCTCAGGGAGTATATCAGGTAATTCATCCTGCACAATTATTTCTGAAATGGTAACATTTTTCTGGTGAATGTCTGTAGGCACAGAATACAGGTCTTCAAATTTGCTTCACCAAAAAAAACAAAAATGTTACTTTATACTACTGATTCATGTAGCCAGACAATGAGACTATGAAAACACTACAAAATGAAAATGAAGACTGAAAGAGAGCCATTTCATGGTCATATTTGGAAGTGCAAATTATGGTCTTTGAAGACAAACAAAACACACATATTGGCACAATTCAAACTGTCAGACACTTAATTTCCATATGATATGACATAATAAAAATTGTAAATCTTCAGCCTTACTCATGACTGTAGCCAACAGTGAATGACTAATGACAACACATTAACACTACAATTTCAGCTAAACTGACTTTATATGTTAATTTATGTAGTTCAGATAAATGTGTTGGCTAAATGTAAATCAATTGTTGCATGGCATTAGTCAAAGACCTAATGCTCACTGGAACATCAATGCTTTTTCTGGGTCTCTTATCAGAATATTGTCAAAAGAATTGTCGTGAAGACCTTACATATTTTTATCAAATTAGACTGTCTAACCTCTCAAAGAAGTGGTAGTGTACAACAGTCACAGGCTAGAGAGGTTAAAGAGACTCCTTAAACAGCATGAACTGCAAAACCTCACACAGCAAACATTTTCCTAAAATCCCTGGAGAAAACCAGGCCAAAGTATACCAGTGAGCACAGCTCTCATAAGGTCAAACCCCTGGAAACTCCTTTGCCCTTCTAATTTTGTTACTGTTCTCAGTGTAAAAGATTAATGAGTGATGTACTTAAACTATCTAAAACTGCTGGATGTGATAAACTACACAAAAACTTAGATCAAAAGTTATGCTTCTGCAAATATACTGCTGTGAAGGCCAGAAAATTCTTGAACATGCTTAAGCTTGGAAAGAAAACTGGACCTATCAGCTACAGGAAAATATAGTTGCTTAGTAGTTGTCCCAGATTGTTCTGGTGCCTGCACTTACAGTGTCTTTAAGGCCATCATGAAACAACAGAGACACAAAAGGAATGTATCACATCTTCCCAGATTCTGATGAGTCATTTAGGAAACTTCATTCCCATTTGCAATCCGCCGTCACTTTTGGAAATGCTGTATGTGAAACAATTATGAAAAACAAAGAAAATCCCTTCTCTGTAACTTTAATCTTTGTTAAATATCTGAAATAAAAATAATTAATTTTTTTAAAGATAAGCATGTGTTTCATAATGTTATAGTGATAATTAGTTTTGATATGATGAAGCTTTTTCATATATCAAGCTATACTTGGAATATGAATATTGGAAAAATATCCATTCTTACCTTCTGTTTTCCTCATATAACAAACACCTTAACAGAACGCAAGAACTGAATGTAGATAAAGTTTCTTATTTTTTCTCTTCAACTTACCTTTTATATAGTAAATAGTTATTGTATACTGTTAAAGTGAAATATTGAAATTATTTAATTAACCTTTTTTGACCTCTGTAAAATGCAAAAGCTATAAATATGGAGCAAATCAAATTGAGTTCTGCTGTAGGCAAGAAACCAGCCTCCAGTGGATTGCCTGCTGCTCAGATAGAATTTGCTAATTTCAGTCTTTATGCTTTCACAGGAACAACTGAGGGTACACACGCACTACAGTTGCATTTAGTGATTTTCTATAGTTTGGTATTACAAAAATCATCCCAATCTTAAAAAATGAGACATAGCTTAATCCAATTAATTCAGATATAGTTGGAGAACCTCTGTTGTGAGTGAAAAACTTCAGACATCTGAAATCCAGAAAAACTATTCTTTAAAATGACATTTTCTATATGTCCCTATTACCACTATTTCCATACACAGCCTCTAGCAAGGGCTAATTTTCAGCTCATTCTAATCTTATCATGTGTCACTTGAAAAATTACTGACAACAGGTTACAACACAGTCCTGATATTAATAAAAAAACTCAGGACATAATTTAGACCCATAAGAATTAAAAATCTTACTTTTTATGTCACCATTTTAAAGTTAGTACCACCTTCTAAGAACTGAAGTATTAATGGCAACCGAATGCACTTGCCACAAACCAATTTTGTGATTATCAGAGAGCTTAGATTGGCTCTAACAAGTACAAGCACCTCGAAAACCTTTTTATAGTTTTCTTCTGCTCCTCCATCATAAATATTTTCCTTTATAACTCTTGTATCTCACTTCTATAGAAAATGAATTATGGATGCTAATCCATTAAATCTTCTGCATTATAGCCTTTTATGGCTGCAGGTAGGGCAACATACAGTTTTTTTAATCTTGATTCTATTTTCCACCTAGAAGCAAACTGTCTGACTTGATTGTCCTGTATCACAATGGCAAGTGATATAATGAAACACTTCACTGCATTGTTATATTTTAAAAGCATTAAGAACTATACTGTGTTCACGTCTTAATATGCCACGTTCATTAAACAACATATTAACAGCTTTAGAATCACACTCTATAAAAATAAATCCAGCAAACTTATAAGCGTTTGTATTCCATAGATTTCTGTGATTCACATGTATTTCAATATGATCACGAATAAGAATGCTCTGCTTTAAAAAAAATTACATTTATTTATGTGCAAAATAATGTATCAATTACAGTAATAAACACCTCTCACCTACTTTGAAACAGTTCAACAGGCTGACAAGTTGTTGTATTTTGCATAATTCCTTCCATTTTACTTATTTTCAAATATACTTCCACTATTTTTCTTCCAAAAATGGCTGAAGTCTGATCCATATTTTGAGCCAGTAAAAAGTTGCAATGTAAGTCATTATTTATCTTAGTAGTCATAATTTCTGTGTTCATTTGTGATTTATTGGCTTAATACAAGAGACTCACACTCTTCAGGTTAAAAAAAAATCCTGAAACTTTCACTGACTTCATTTGTGATGATTACACTTCTGAGATATAACAGGTTTAAAAGTGTTAGGCAAATATTTCAGAAGAGTAACTACATCAAAACTAGTAAGCTAATACCAAAAAAAAAAAAAAAGTAAATAACTGAATCCTAATAAATGACCAAATAGATATACAAAGCCATATTAACATCACTAAAATTGAAAAATCAAAGACTTAAGAAATACCAGGATTCAGAATTGCCTATGCAACCTTAATTTGTCCTCGTTCTGCAGATACATTATAATGAAGTATTTAATTAAGATTAATGTCAAAGGTAACCACTAATTCCAAGTGGCCAATTTTCATTACACAGTTCTGCGTGTTCTTAGTCCAGTTCACACTGGCTTTAGGTTGTCTGCAGTACTTCACATTTCTGCAGATAAGACCCTTTGGTATAAAGTTGGAAACCGAGAAAATGAGCATTAATATCAATTTATTAGCACTGTAAAAACATTTGGTCTAAGTGACTTACCTAACATCAGAGAGGAACTCTGAGGCACAGTGAAACATAATCCAATTCTCAAAGGCCTCATTTAGTTACTCTGAGACTGTCTTTTCCTCTTCTTTCAGACCTCTGCCATATTGAAAACATATTTTCCATTTCTTTTTTCAGTTAATAAATTAGAGATTCTGTCTATCAGTGTCTTCCTTCTCCCCAAACCCATGAATCATCCCCAGAGCTGCTTCTTGGGCTGAATGAGGCCAAGGCTTTGTGTTATGTGGAGAAACGGTAGAATGGGATGACAGATGGACAAGGGACGGAAGAAAATAGAAGGAAGAGCTATCAGGCACTTTTAGTTCATCATATAAAAATGCAAAAGCAACATAAAGATTGTATAACTAACAAGTTCATTTCTTTCATTATGAACATTTCCTGACTGTAAGATCCTTGCATACAGTAAATGTTTGTATTTCCCTAAAATTTAGGGAAGTGAATGAGGGAGAAAAAGTATTACCGCATTGATGTCCATGCAGATCACCAGAAGGCTTAGAGTCTTTGAATCCACCTGACGTCTTCTCATTTGAGCTCATCAGTTAGGGAGTGGTATAGAAAATTATTGTTTCCTAGAGGAGAGAGTAACTTCATACATATTTTATAATGAATCTCAGGTATTTAGTAAAAGCAGATGCATTATGAAAGTGAGATAGAATGAATACCAGGCCCTACAAAGCAATTTCTGTACCAATATTTCCTCTTTTTTTTAAAGCCTGAAGTTTTGTTATTCTCCTAGTTCTGTCTCATCCACCAGTAGCTATTTTATCATTACCCTTTCCATTCCTCTGGCTCCTCAGCTCATGCTGCGTATGTTGCACTACTTAAATCTTGATTTTTCTCTTTCTGTGCTTTGTGACTTTTTTTTCTGCTCTCATCTTTTTTACTGTTGGACTTTCTTTTCTGGTTTTTCATCACGGTACATTTCCCTTTGTTACCTGTTTTCTGGTCTTGACTCATGCTCCCCATCCTGTGACTCCTCGGTTCAGTTTCTGGACTCGAGGATTCTAAGTTCCTCTTTGAAGCTTTACTCTCACCTGGATGACCACAAACTCCTTTTATTCTGGGGTCTCAACAACATGTGTTCATTGCTTTGCTTTTCCTTACTAACAATTTATCTTCCCTCAGTGTTGTTCCAGCACTTTTCATTCATTCAACATATTGTCCTATTTTCACCCTGACCTTCCATCACACCTGTGCTTTTTCTAGAGCTAGTCTCCCAAAATAAATTTGTCTGAATATATTTTTCCTTCCTCCCTTATAGATTTTTTCTCTGCTCCTTTTTTTTCTTGTACCACATGACATCCTTTTGCTTCTGCCTAGTGTCAGCAGATCAAAAGACAGCACAAATCTCTGAAACCAAAGACCTGGATCTACTTCCAGCATATGGAACTGTGGTCTCTCAGACCACATCTGCTAGGAATCAAGAACAGGGCTTCTTCCCAAGGAAAGGTGAGTCAGGGACACAGGGATGCCCAGCCCATGAGGACAGAGGGCTCACCAGCCACAGCCCAGTCCCACAGGGCTGAAGCAAGGACAGACCCAGTGGTTATAGAAAGTCCAGCCAGGAGCCCAGATCATAAGGCAATATCTCAGTAATGGAGCAGGTCAGAAATCACACTGTGAAGTCAATCTGCAGGTCAAAGTTAGGATCAGTGATCACAAGGCAGGTCCAGAAAACGGGGCAGGCTAAGATCAAGCAATTCACTGAAATCTGGCTCAAAGTATTCCATGATGAAAAAGCAGTAGGACTAAGCTAGAGACATGCGCTCTTCTAACACAGCTCAGCTTAAACAGAGCTCCTGAGCCCATGGGTGTGGGTGGAGACCCCAGATGGACAGGACCATTAGAGGTCGTTAATGCCTCAGCACCCTGACTGAATGGAAGAGTAAAAACTGGAGTACACAATTTCTCATACTCCCTGGTTTCTTTGGTGTGCATGCCATGACACAGTCAAGAAGGTCTTCAATAAGGACAATTGTGGCATCAGAAGTGGTTAGACACAAGTCAAGCAGAGTCTGCTCTTTCTGCTTCTAATGTGGTATCTAATATTACCCATCTGACTGAATTACAATCTCATTCTCACTGCTAGACAGAGCACTAGTAATCCAGTCTAGCTGTATTTCACTGCTAGATCATCTAATTCTTAGGAGACTGTTGAGCAGAGACAGAATATGTAGAAATTATAAAGGTTATAATCTTTAAAGTCAGTTGTGTGCCATTTTTTATTTCCCTGAGGCTTATGCCTTGGGCTAATCTTCATAGAGACAGCAAAAGAAATGCTCTTTTCAGAAAGGTCCTATGAATTTTTAGAGTCTTGTTTTAAAAAGCATGGATGTGCTTGAACAAATATTTCAGGAGTCTTTAGTATGGGCAAACTGATATATTTATTCAACTCTATAAGTCTTACTCTAGATCAGCTAAAATACTACGACTTGTAATCGAAAACATTTTCAATACATGGTGCACTAATGTGAAAATCTTAGTCTGAAAATACCAAAATGTTGGATCTAAATGTCTAGAGCCTCCTTTAAATTACCAGAACATACGAGAAAATCATTGTACTGGTGTCAGTAATCGAAGCTGCTCCTAAGAAAGTAAAATGGATGACATGGTGTTCTACAGAAAGAACAACTTCTTTCTTACTGATTTTTCAATACTTTTTTGTCACCTCAGCTGGGTACAAGAGAGGTTTAGTTCAACACATCACATAATCTGTGCATAAGTAATAAAAGGCAAAGCAATTAAAAATTACAAAACACCAGAAATAATAATAAAAAAAAAAATTAGAGAATTGGCTAAATACATATCCCAAAGATGTTAGCTAGGATATATTCTAAACTATATGTAAACATGTTCAAGCACATATAAAACACAATTAGTGTCTATTTAATTCCATGCATTAATATGTTTTTATGGCCAACTGTAACATGAACTATGTAGAATCATAGAGTATCCTGTGTTGGAAAGGCCCCACAAGGATCACAGAATCATAGAATATCGTGAATTGGAAGGGATCCATCAGGATCATTGAGTCCAACTCCTGGCCCTGCACAGGACACCCCAAGAATCCCACCACATGCCATGTTGTCTAAAGGCATCTTGAGCTCTGTCAGGCTTGGGGCTGTGACCCCTGCCCTGGGGAGCCTGTTCCAGTGCCCAATCACAGCCATGGCTGGAACCCTTTTTAAAATCATAAGTAAATGATGGCATAAGAGGTGTTAAAGTTATGAAACTCCACAATTCCATCGTTTGGGGTAGGTAACTAACATTTCTTCAAGTAGTTGCTTCTTGGTTGACATTTAAAAGGCGTAGGAAAGCACACACTTTTGCTAATTATCAAACACTCTAGGAGGAGGGAGACCTAACTAGAATGTATGGAGAATCATGTTAGCAGCACCATTTTTTCTGTATCTTCATTCCACAAATTATATGGATGAGAGGTCAGGTAATGAATAAGATAATTCTGCTTCCACTCATCATTGGTAATTCTCTTCTGCAATTATATTCACCAACTCAAAATGTAGATTAGGTATTTTTCAATGAGAATGATACCAGTGAGGTTTGACCTTGGTTTACTTTGCATTGGCATTGCATTGACAGTGTTGTTTTATAGACTTTTTTCTCCTCCAAAAGTCTGTGAAATATCTCACATTTATAATTGCTTTATAAATGGGACTTCATCCCACACATATTTTATATGTAGTATTCGCAGCATGCAATTCCTTTTACTTGCTTCATCTTACTAACTAACACAGAACAAAATTTCACTGAATTCATAATATTGCTCTGGAACTGATACATTCTGTATATTTACACACCAATATGTTTTATGGAAATGAACACATTTCTTCTCTGGAGCATATTTTCAAACTTCAATTGCTCTTTACCGAAGCCAATTTTTTTTTCAAACAAAAAAAAAGTGCAATGCGTTTCATGTCTATATATTTTTATTCACGCCAATATATTTTCACAGTTGGATAGATTTAACTAAATTACTGGTTACAGTATTTGTTCAAACCATTGCATTTTTGCTGGCATCTCGTAAGTAAATGTTATCTGAGTTGTTTTTTTTTTTTAGTAATCAGCTTCCACCAAACCCACATCATTTAAAACAACAGCGACTCACCTCCACCACTCAAAATTTCTCACCCAAAACAAACAAAATCCCAACTCTTCTGCTGCAGCTACTGAAAGGGTAATGCAAAAGGCAAATGCACAGACTCCAGGGGTGAACATCTGGTGCTCTGATTTCCACACAGGCCAGTAATGGTGCCCTCGGCAGGGAACTGCATCTTTTGGGATTGTTGCCTTTCGGAGAGGGACTCTCCACGTTAGGGAAGCCATGGTGCCACTTCAGGTGTCGTGAGGCAAATAGAAGTATTAAGGACTTATTAAAGATGACTGCAAGAGGTGGCTGCTATGCAGCCAGAGATTTCTTCAAGGCTGGGGGGCAGTTTCAGTGGGGTTTTCTCACAGATTTTTTTTTAACTGAGCCATGTAAATAAGTCTCACTTTCCAAATTTGTGAGTGTTTCGCAGTTTTGCAATTCGGGATAGAATCTGCCTCTAACTTCTATCACTAGCAGCTTGCCTTCTCCTTATTTCCTGTGGGGATTTTTTTGTTGGTTTTGGTACTCTGCAACCAGATTTTGACTACTTCTTTGCTACCCTCTAGATTACACAAAATTTACTTTAAAATATATATCATAGGAGATAGCAAAGAGCAATTGTTTCTAGAGCTGTGTTTCCTTGCTTGTAATACTAGGAGTTTCTCTCTCCCTAAATTATCTATACATCTTCCACCATTTTCTGAACTCAACAACATATATTTTGCCAAATATATGTTTTCCTTGGGTTTCTCCTCCCTAATCACTGACCATTGACGCTATCAAGGCACATTGTTAAAAAAACAGATTATCCCTTCAGATTTTGCTTGTCTTTCGAGGCAGACTCTAGAGGTACTCTGACCCAACACAACACCGATGGCTCCTTCTAGAAGAGGTCGAGTTTAGCTTTTCAGAGAGAAGCCCAAAGTCTTCTTGATCAGGAGAAAAAGCCTGGAAGAAAATGAACAGATCATGCAGCAGACCCAGACACGAAGGGGTCGGTGATCTGAGCTGTCTATTGTGACTGCAAACAGTTCCATCAACTATTCACACATACCTGTGACATCTGTGACATCTGTGCCATCTAGAAAGGGATGAACAGGAAATAACGGGGAGGAAACAACTAAGAAAGATGGCTGCTCTGCTAGAGGAAGGGTCAGTCTGTTTATTTTTGAGTGAAAACTAAGAAGAAAAAAATTGTGAAGTAGGAGAATGCAATGTAAGTTCTATGCTGAAAGTGTATGGGAAGCTGGGCAACTTGTTATTTACCAATTCAGCAAGAGGAGGACTTGAGGACTCTTTCTGAATCATCCTTGACGATTAAATTACTTTGCTTTGTTTAGCGTTAGGAATATTTGTACATATCACCTTGATGAATAACAGGATAATGCAGAAGAGCATTTTTCTGGTTCTGATAAAATGTTTACCTTCTGCATCTGATTTTCAGCGTTATCTCTTGTTGATATTTTAGGGTATTACTCTTTGTTCTGAATTGTGTTTCCTGAAGAATCCCTGTCCCCCTTTTGGTCTGGAAGTAATGAGGCTTCTGGCCATGCTGCTCATGAGCTCCATCTCCACAGCCCAATGACAAAGCTCTGTCTGTGTTTGGTTCGGATGTCAGCTGCCACTGGATGTCATGAGATGTCAGTGCCTACAGAAACCATCAAATTAACACAGCTGAGTTAATCAGAAGTATGACATGACATCTGGCAGTTGTAGTGATTTTAATGATACATTTTTCTTTCTCTATCAACACATTGCTAGCTCATTTCAGAACCGCTTGAGCCAGAAAAGAATGGCAAGAACCAGAATTCCTGGTCATGCCCCTGGCATGGCATGTGATGTAATGTCCGTGTTACTGGGTTCTGGGAAGAAAATGCTGGCTGGTGTTTCTAAATATGCAGATCAGCTTTTCCAAATGTACTAATATGGCAAAGACTTGAAAACCCCATGATGTACAGGCAGGCACTTTATTCCTACACCTGTCAGAGGTCCTCTTTTTATGACTTTTAATCACTAAGCTGGGAAGACACTAGTATCTTTTCTATAACGTTTCCTGGAACAAGACTACAGTCAAAACTATGTCTTGTCAAAAGTACAGAGCTATCAGTCGTCATAATTAATGCAAAAGCACTTCAGGATGGATTACAGTCCTGCCTTAGTGAAGGATTTGAATTGTTTGTTTTGTAGGAATCGGTTTTTTTCATTTCCTCCATCACCACCAAAAAAAGCGCATTTGTTGACATTTATAGGACCGCCTTAAAAATGATGGCTTGATCCTTTTTGTAAGTCTTCTAAAATATTTTGGCAATCATTCCCCATTCATTACTGGTGTACCTGCACTGAATCCTAAGAACAGTTGTAAAACCTTTGACTGTTGTGCATTTTTTTCACTAAGAACAAAAAAACAAGCAAAGCAAATATCTACTCATCCATTAGAGACAGATTAAAAGTGCTTCTCTGTCCTAGGGGATATTCCAGTGCAACATCTTCAGGAGTGTTAATGTAACCCTCCAAAGGCATGGAGAGGGATGTGATGTTCCTTTGCCACAAAATCGTACAAATTCTAGAACTTTAAAATGTAATTCTCTAATTTGATTCTGTATTTTATATGAACATCTTTTGGAGATAGGGGGAACTCAGTACGAATCCTGAAGCAGTCTCAACTGCTGCCAGGCATAATCACCACTTGCTAATGAACAAAATGGAAAATATGACTACAGAATACATAACTTCCCAGATCCCTCTCCAGTGCAAGCTCTTCAAGGTAAAGTTGACAACTGATCTGAGACCATGCCCCCTTCAGAGAAACGAGCTTTTAAAGAGCTTCCCTCTCCTGTAGGTAGGACTATTTCATCACTTAGCTCTGCAAAGCTCTTTGGTGCCAAAGACTGGGGACATCAAGGTGGAAATTCAGAGCGGTACTGTGGGAAACCGTGCATGGTGTTGGAGAGAAAACCTCAATAGGAAAATTATGGAAACAGAACTGGAGAAATACCTGGTCATTACAGGGATTTGGGTGCAGGGGAATCCTGCTTTCTATGAGATAAGGCAACACAATTCCTTTGTAGGATGTTTACAGACAGACCCAACAACTTAAAACCCAGGTATTCAGATTTCACTGAGAGGCGTGGGCAAAAGGTGGCCCATATGTGCTAAACACCAAATACAGAAACGTGAAGTGGCTGCCTGCCCTCCTGGATTTCTCATGACGTTCAGTGCCTTATCTCTCGGAACATAAAAAATGTAGGACCACGATCTGAACGCTACCAACCCTCTCAAGAAACCGTCCAAAAAAACCACTTTCTCCAAGCCACGCAGGTCCGGGCAACACCGCGAAAAGTCCAGGAAGCTCTTCATTGCCATTGTTCAGGGGCCTCACGGGAGGAGCCGTTCTCTTCGCCGCCGCGGTGAAGGCACCTGCAGGGGATTAGCTCCGAGGAGTACGGAGCCTCAGCCAGCCCTTCTTTCACCCGCTGTTCCCGGGGAGGAGAAGCAGAGGGAGGAGAAGGGGGTTTAGGCAAGGGCCGACACAGGGGCCGTGTCCCCCGCAGAGCCCGGGCCGCGGCCGCTCCCCGCGGCGCTCCCGCCGCCGCCGCCGCTTC
>VZRJ01013921.1:279736-450380 GCA_013397565.1 Ptilonorhynchus violaceus
CCTTCTATTATTTTTTTTTCCCCTCCCGCTCGCCTCCGTCATGCCATTTCACGTCAAGTTTAATATATTTCGCGTTTCACATGGCTGCGTCATGTGTCGGGCGATCTCCGGAGGGAGCCGCGGCTGGCGGCCCGGAGCAGGGGCACGGGCAGCCGCCCGGGTTCCGGAAACACGAGACCTCCTCACCCCACATCGTTCAGACCCCTCCGAGTGTCCCCGCTCCACCTCCCGGGGAAGTTACCGGCCGAGGACGCGAGAAGGAAAGGGAGGGGAAGGGAGTGCGCTCGGCAACTGCGAAGGACGGGTCCGTCGGGCGGATTTATTTGTATTCTTTCCCGATGTTTATGGGTTGCCCGGTACGTCACCGCACAAGGAGCTGCTGTGTTGGTGCTATACAGGATTATTTACTGGGGCATGTGCGGCGCGCTGCACCTGGGGGCTGGCTCCTCTCTGCCTTTTACATTTCCCTGTGAATTGTCAATTCATTGCCCTGCAACGGAGCTGGGGGTGGGAAGCCTCTGGACTGACTTTCTGTCACCAATAAAATCGGGGCTGCCGCTGGAGGAGGAGGATTTGATCTTTCCTAAGATGCAATCAGCCGCATTCAGTGCAGCGCAGTTTTGAGAGTAAACCAGTGATTAAAAACAGTGATGTCTTTCGCTGCAGTTTAGGGAGCGTGCCAGGCAGAATGTGACTCTGTGAACTGCATCAGGTGAAAAACGTGTTGCAAGAAATGGGGTGTAATACAAATCTGACTGTGACTGTGTGAAAATAACCAGACTGGGCCTGTCCCTGCAGATGGGGGAAAAGCGATGCTTAACACATTACCCAGCTTGCCCTCTGCGTGTGTAAAACATCTTCCCTCTCTTCAGTTTCTCACACAATTATTTTTTCAGCTCCTGATTAAAACTTCAATCAAAAATACTTAGGCTCTCTGTGTACTGCACTTCAGCAGAGTGCTCTTTCAAGGGGATATAAAGAACCTGTAACACTCAGGCAGAAGTGAGAGGAAGTAATTTCTTCAATCCTTTTCTCCTAAGGTAGAGGAGAATGGAGGAGATGAATAAATATTTTCTGTAAGACTGTCCTCAACAGCAACTGTATCCAGCAGAATGTCACATTCTTTCAGTCCACCTTAAAGTGCAACTTCATAAATGTTGTTTTCTTAGTTTCTGCCATTTGTTTTGACACAAGTATCAGACACAGTTACCATTAGGCACATATCTTGTTGATAGCTTAATAGCTGCATTTAAAAGTAGTTTCTCCTGTTGGCTTGATTTAGTTCTCCAAACTGTACTGTGAGGTAGCTCAATGGATTTATTAGACTCCTCCAATTTTCTGTTTGTGGGCCATGGGACATGCAGGGGTTTTTGTCAGTTCTGTATGTGAATAAGATCTTTGTTCTGGGGATTCGAAGCACTTCTGAACATTAATTACCGATGGTTTCTGTTGGTGAAACTGAAGCTAATTAAAGATAAGGTGACAAAGAGTCAAGCTGACATGTGTCCTGTATGGAAGTGTGCCTTTCTGGCAACATCTGTGGAGAGACTTGCTTGAGGAATCTGTCCTGAGTATTGATGAAGCATCAGCTGAGGGACGAGGACATAGAATAATGCTTCTCAGCTTGTGCATGGAATAGCATTAGCAGCAAGCAGTCCCTTCAGGAAGGAGGCAAACAAGAAGTAAAAGAGCCCAGTGTCAACTGCTTGCTGAGAAAGGGGACGATGGAGGTGGAAGAGGGACTAATAACATGTTGAGCTGGGAAGCAGTTTGTCAGCTGAGTTCGGGTATGATGTTAGTCTGCTCTGCCCTCTCCAGCGTTTGCCGTGAAAATAGTGGGATCTCTGGCTGCTGTTCTTAACTCGTGTGCTGTGATGATCCTGGAGTACGTAAACCATGTCCCAAGGGGTTAAGCTGTTATTTATGTTTAGAGCCAGCCTTATTATTTTTTTTTTTCATTCTGATTTTTTTTTGGATTAATGAATTTAGTCTTAGACAAAATTTAAGAGTTTTAGGGGACATGTCTTTAGAATAACTCAAGTGCTTCATCGGAGCTGCTTTTATGCAACATGACGAGTAAGCTCGTTATTGTCGAGAGCTACCACGTGAGAAACTGTAACAATAAAAATAGTTCTGTTGGATTCTTGGGATGCAGATACAGGTTAGGTTTATCCTGGAATTGTAGCTGCTGTAGCCCCCTGCTGTGTGATAATGCAAATGGCATCTAATGCCTTAATGTGCTCGGCTCGGAGAAGGCACTGGATAGTGCCATGTGTGAGAGCAAACATCTACCTCGAAAATTTGGCAACACTGGGCAAATCTTCTCAGCATGGTTGCTTGAGACACTTCAAATGCTTGCAACCTGTCTACTAATGAAAATAATGTAGGGACTCTTTCATTTGCCAGAAACTGTGGTCACTGATGCAACAAATCAGCCAAGACATGTAATTGCTTGCGGGTGAAATTCTTTTTATTAGCCCAGATCTATTACAAGCAGAATAAAAAAACCTGCAAACAAACCTGGACAAACATGGATATGACTACTTATGAGATTATCTAAGCTAATTTAAGGTGAAGTTGTTATACATTACTCAATATCTTGTGTATCTAGACTTTGTTTTGAATTTTCAGTAGGACTTCTGTTAGCAAAGCCTTGGCAACCCAGTGCTGTCTGCATGGGGGTTGTCTTGACAGCTGAGTGTTCATATGCTAATACAGCGTGCAGCGAGTCCAATGCATGTAGTTTTAATTCTGTAAGTCCTGTGAGGGCATAGACCATTACAGAATAAAAGACAGTAGTTGAAATACAGTCTTTATTTGGAATTTTTTAGATGCAAGTTGAAACATAGTGTTTATCACTCTACTTGATGGTGTCTTTCTTTATATGACTTCCGTCAATCTAACCAAGGCTTGGTAGGCTTATTAGCTAGTTAGTTCTCAGGCTAATTCATATTTTATGAATTATTTTCCTTCATTTCTTCTTGATTTTTTGTTGATAGTCATCATATAGCAGTTCACATTCGGGTTTAGAACATGAAGTAACTAAACAATCCAAATTCCCATTGATGATGTCACACAACTTCCCTGTGGAGCACATGAATAGGGATAACACACTCACTCACATATTTGTCGCTCTTGCACTCAAAGTCTTTATCAAGTTTCTACCTTCAAATCAACAGTAAACAGTTTTGAAGTTTCTCACCAAAAAAGTAACTCCATGGAAATGCAGATCAAGAGAAGCACCTCCATTGAAACAAACACATTTTTCTTGTCTAATTTCCTGTTAGTTTCATTTTCCTTTTTTTTAGTTGTATTTCAGAGATGTAGAACAGTGAATCTCCCTCTGCTTTTAACTTTACTTGTCAGTTGCAATTCCATTAGAATGTACTGAAAATGTCTTTAAGTTATAGTTTGTTATTATAGAAGCCTTAGTTCTCGTAATTAGCTCTCTCATCCCTGTGGCCTGATCCTACTGTTGACAAAATCTGTTGAATGTGATTACCCTTACTCTTTCCACCAAAGAATTATTCTCTTAACCTAAATTATTCTCTTAATATTGCTGTGTAAAGTGAAGATTGGATTTTGAGTTGGTTTTTTTTTTCTCTTTCTCATGCATTACAAATGTTGATTAGGTGACTCGTAACAGCAATCATGTATGGTACGGACATGGATATCAGGTGGTTCCCAAAAGAACAGCAACATAACCAGAGTGTGGCTGGCTCTGTTAGGAGAATGATTCATTCTCAATCTAATACTTAAAAATGTAGAAATAGGAGATGTCATTGTCCTTTTAATGCCTTCTCCAAGAGAAAGAAGGATTACTTCAATTTTTTTATAATTGAGTTGAACAGCAGGCAGAAGCTCTCAAAAGTTAGGCCCTCTCAAAACAATGCAGGGTCTTCTGTAGACAGGATGCCAGTTACAAGCTTTTTAAAAAACATGTTCTAAAACAAATATAATGGGAAAATTATTAGACACAGTTTAGTATGAGTATCCTCTGGGACTGCATCGATATTAAGTATGATCTTAATGAGCATATCCTTCTTCCCAAGGAGTTTTTGAGGTGCGTTTGAAAGGAAGAAAGGCAAATATCACATTCCAGTGGCAAGGAATAAATTGTAAAATCATGATTTCTCTCAGGAATTTGCCCTTGAACAATTTTCTTTCAATGTAATGAAAACATTTTGCAAAGAATTGAGTATTTTCAAAAGTGAATGTGGGTGTCTTTGCAAAGTTCTTAATGTTGTGGGTTTTCTCTCTTTTTTTCCCTGAAACTATTTCAGGATCTTTTCCCTTCATTTGATAAATGAAAATTAAAGACAAAGTCCAAACGTTTGCAGTTTCTCTTGTGGTAATGCATACTAAGCTCAGGATGGGTGCTTTAAATATCGATGCATAAAACACTGTCTTAATAGCATCCTAAGGTGGGGACAGAAGGCAGAGAACATTTATTTCAGTGACAGAACGCTGGGGGCTGTGTAGCTGTTCTTCCAGTGCTCTCTTTTAATGCTAGAGTACTGTGTGTAGGACTTTCTAACATGTAGAACTTGGAACAGGCAGGGAGGATTTAGTGACGAATGTAGGTGGTTAATTTTGTTTCGTTTCCTTTCACAATGTCTGCCTACCTATTGTCCTATCTCCTTTCCCTTTAATCTGTAAATGTGAAAAATAAAATCGTACTTGCATCCTTTGCCATGTTTTTATTTGCAAAATAGAGATCTTGGGACCTATGTAAGTCTTAGGGGTGTTTTTTGCTGTCTTGACAAGTTTGGGATTTTTGAGGGAGAGACATTTTCTTCTGGAAAATGAGCTGAGTTGTCTTTACTGTTTTCTAGTTTAATCAAATGGCTCTTGGAGAGTGTGACTGCTTTTATAACTTTCACATTTTTAAGTAGCAGCAAATCAATTTTAATATAGTTTTACATTACTATAAATTCATGCATTTAACTTTTCGTTCTATTTTGTAATACTCAATTTAGACTTCTCCTTCTTTTCTTACATAGCTGATGAAGATTATTAACTGTCCATGGGCAGCTCCTCCTCAGTTTCAGAAAAATAATTAGTGTATAGTGTATGTTCTTCAGTTTGAACCCCTAAAGCTCTTTCAGGGCTGAAGACTTTGCTGTGTAAGTTCTGTTCGTGTGGAGATGCATTCCTGAACTACTCTACAGCTTTTTCGTTGTTCTGTGAATGGAGTTGGCAAGGTTTAGGTTTTTTGTTAAACAGTGTGCATCGTCACGTATGCAGTATGGTGGTGGTGGTTTAAATAGCTTTGATATTCCCTCTATCATCATCTTCGTGTAAACAGTTTGTTGACTGCCTGTTGTTGCCTTTGTTGGATGGGAAGGATAGTACAGGAGAGACTGTTTTCTTATGTTAGAGGTAAAAATATCCTCCTGGTTATATTTTAAACTTCTTGTATGCCACGGTATTAATCAAACAATGGTTCTAATCCTGGTAATTCAATTACTAAACCTTAGGTGAGGTAACCAGAGTATGCTGCTACGTGCAAAAATAATCTGTGACCATGTACGAGGATGCAGTTATGGCTTTCTGGATATCATCAATATATGATGCACTGCATTATTGCTGCTTCTTCTGGCAGAAGCTGAATAGGCAGCACAGCTGTATGCACCCATTAGAGTCTTAAAACTTTGTGTTTTTTCAAAGTTCAGCACTGGAGATTCAACAACTGCGACTGACTGACAGCTCTGAAGAGAGTAAGACCAAATTACTTCACAGCAGCAGTTGTAGTAGGCACAGGCACTGTGGTATTTTCTGTCTGTTCCGATATTTATCCCAAACTGACCTACATCTGCTGGATTAACAGTGTAACTTGACCTGCTTTTATTCCTGCTATGCTATAAGGCAGGGAGGCTGTTCTGGTTAGTCCCTAACCAGGGGAAAAGCTGTACTAGTTGAAGAAGAAGCAATCAAATTTCTTTTAATTAAAAGATTGTAAAAAAGTATGTTCTAGCGTCAAGCTCATTTTATATTTATCCTTTTTAAAGTCTTTTTTTTTTTCTTCACTGAGTGTTAATATGTTTTTATATGTGAGGTTTAAATCTTGACATGCTAGTTGGTGCTTCATTGTGGTACACTGGAGAACAGTGAAGAATTCTCCATTGATTTGCACTGCTTGTGCAGAGAAAGTAAGACTTCATTTGATAAATGAAAACACTTATTTACACTTTTGAATTTCTTTCAACTGAATGAAATTTTTTATGTCTTCAAATACACAAAAACATAGAACTACAGCCATTTGCAAATTGGAGAATAAGTGCAGCGGCTAGAAATATTATTCACTAAACTGATTACTAATGAAGGATTAACAAACTATTCCAACTCTGTGCCAGGTCATAAAATGATATACTGAAATATACTGAAATATTCAATTTTTATGAATTCTTTTGTTAACATCTAAGATAATAGAAGTGAGAATGAGAGAACTTCTTGTCTTTGGAGTAAACCTTAAACTAACACGCCAGTTTTTGAATGACATGTGAAATGCCTTCTTGGCATTGCAGTTTTCACTTTACAATTTTTTAACTTTTCCATTGCAGGTTTCTAATGATGGTATTGATGCGTCCAGGCTTGTATCATGTAGCCTTGTAATACTAATAAGTGAGATTTGGACTAATATGGAGGAAGATATGAGTACCATCTTATTCAGTGATGATTGTAGTTAATGAAAAATTACATCTGTGCAGTCGAAAGGGAATCCCTTCAGTTTTAAATTAAAACCAATTGTAGCAAAAGTGGCAACACCTAACATTGAGGAACTTCTCAGAACTTAAATATCAAGTCTGACAATTGATAGTACATTGAATATTAAAAAAAGTGTGTCTCATCTTTTGGTATAAAACCAAATTAGCAATGAATTAGGTTTATAGACTGTGCTTTCTCTAACGGCTGGAGTCCTCAGTCTGACATGTCTTAGGGTATATCTTTGCTGCTTATATAAACACATTCAAGATGGTGTGGTTTTGAGCACAGGCAGGGTATAAGTGAGTTAAGTATGGGTTGGAACCTTGACTTTTTGCCCATCTTCTTCAGAACATTCTTCTTACCTTGTATGGATTTTTTTGTCAAGTATTTGACATATCTCTCCTCAGTAAATGTAAAGTTTGTGGTTTACAAACTTCTGGTTAATGCTTCTTTGTGGTATGTAAAATGCAAAATTCATACCATTCTGAGACTGAATAAATCTCATTCATTCCTTGAAGAATGGTCCAAAGCTCACATAATTTCAGTACTCTCCCCACAAAATAAGCCTGAGTTTTAGAACTGGACCAGAATAAAATTAAAATGTTTTCAGCTTCCTACATCATCTTTATTTTGCAAATTGTAAATCATTGTTGCTTTGCTGCATTCTGAATGGTGACTTTTGGAGCCATTGGGAAAGCATATAATAAATAGAAATATATGAGCCATTTGTTTTTGTTTATGATAGATAAAAAACCTCAATGGCTTGTAGACTTATTTATGGGACATTCACATATGTTTAACATGTAAGATTAATGTAATTTCAAAATAGCTTGGAATATGACATTTGTCTAAGTGACTAGACTTTTATATGTTTTGTGGAAGCAATATTTGGGGGGGAGAGGGGAAGTGTTCTTGACAATAATGTGATTGCAGAATTTCCCAAATTGTCTTTGGATTTTGAGCAAAAAGAGTTATACCAGATTTTGTACAGATTGGCTTTTGTCTGTTAGAAAAAGAGGGGATACTTCTGTTCTACCAAAGGGCAATTTTTTTCTGATCTGATGCAAAATGGAGTAGGAGGAGATCTGGATGAAGAAGTCAGTTGAACATGTCCTTTAAGGGGCATTCTTCATTACTGTGATATCTGTATCACAGGATTTGGAAGTGCAGATGTCCTTAATGTTCATTAGACTGTGCCTGTTGCAAACTGAAAGAAACTGTAAATCCCAACAAGAAAACAGAATCTAGTAGCCTTTATCATTTTAAGTAAACAAATGAAAAGTTTTTCTTTAATGAATTAATATCATAGACTTTTGTTTTCTTTTAATTGGTCATCAAAAACTCTTTATCACTTGAATTTTTCCAGAAAGTAAATATCTTCAGAAAGAAATTCCAAAACAGGTGACTGGCTGGTCACAGATAAACACAGAATAATCTCCCTCTAAGCCTTGTCTGCCCAGGATACCTGTCAAGAAAAACAAACTTCTTTTTTTTTTTTTCTTTCGCTTGCTGCCTCAAGGCTTATGGTTGGGAAACAGCAGTAGCCCTACTCTGTATGCATGAGGGATTTGCTTTCTTAAGATTGTGAGGATAAAGGCCTCAAATTTGGATCCTGTCTAATCTGTTTACATTGATGTGTCAATTCTGCGACAAGTGAGCTGTGCCAGGACAACACCCAAGTGGCCTTCATGGATGATACGAAGGGATGTGGATAGAAGGAGGGCAGAGCATGTGGGCAACTAATTTTCTCTAGGAATAAAACATCCCTTCTGGAGTTACCACAGAAGCCTTTGCTGTGAGAAAGACCAAGACATCTATGAAGATGAGGTTGGAAAAAAACCCTGTGTGAGTGCAGGTTTGCAGGATGCAGTTTGCCTTTTCATCTGTCTCCTCCTATGACTCTCCAGCTCTTCCTCTCTGTGGGAAATGAAATGCAACAAGTAAATGTTTTAGGGGAAGTGCACTCTTCCTACTCTGAGTAGAAAATATCTGAGAGGGATGTGATAGCAGGCTTAGAATTATTTTTTCCTTTTTTTTTGTTTGGGATTTTTTGTTTTGTTTTGTTTTTAATTATCAGTGTTTTCTTCCCACTACTTCTCTGCCTTCCTCAAATGTGTGACCAAAATGAGGAGGAGAGCCAGTTGGAGTCAGTCCCTGGCACTGGAGCCTGACTCTTGCCAGGGGCACCAGTTTCAAATGCTTTTTACAGGGGTAGTCATAAGGCTCTAGTCTCTTCTGTCCATTAAGAGCCTGATTTTTCTGCATCAGTGCAGCATCGAAGTGTTCTTACAGGCATAGGTAGGACAGGGCAAATTTGAAAGCTGAAAATACTTCAAAAGCTACCATATGAAATCCAGGAACTGAGATGAATTTCTGCAGATTGGTACAAATGTACTACATGAGAGCATTTCAGGGTAGCTGCATTTCATTTTCCTCGTTCTGAGTTAAGATAAATCAATTGTTTGATTTGAACATTTCATTCAAATGCAGCTAAAGCAGTTTGTAGGTGCAGTTAGCTCCCATTTTCTCTGTAATGTTACAAGGCAGTCCATCTCACTGTAGAATGCAGTACTCTCCAGAATACTCAAAGTATCAATGTCACTTGTGCTCTATTTCAATTAAGAGGCTTACAGGAAAATATCTAGTGAAATGTATATGAGACATTGGAGTTGACTTATGAATATCAATGTCAAAACAGAAGATGTCTTCAGAAATACAGTTCTGCTGCTATTATGTCCTCTTGATGTGAGTGAGAATTTAGGAAATCCAGCATGTCTAGAAAAATAGAATAACTACTCTGCATGTGTAGTAATGTCCTTATCAAATTTGAACACTGGCAGCTATGCTACCACAACTTGGATAAGATGTTTGCTTGGTAGGAGTAGGCAGCTTCTTGGGTGCTGCTCTTGTCTCCTGGAAAACTTCTGGATTGTTCCAACACACATCACTCATTCTCCAGAAGGGGAGTTCTTCACATGAAAACTTTCAGTCCAGCTAACACCTTAAATATCTACCCCATTTCTGAAAGGCTTCTGCTGCCTGCAGAATAGAAAAGTAACTCAGAAACAACTTGCAACAAGTTTTTTAAACACGTTACTGAGGCTCTGGGGATGTCTGTGTCATGAATATATTTTTTGTACCTGGAACATGTGTACAGACTGTAAAGTGTCAGACTATTGTACAGGGGAATCAATACAAATATAGTGTTTTAGTTAAATTAGGGAAATAGTCCCACAGGTAGTATCAGGAATGGGTGAGCAATCCATCCAGGGTTTATGGTGCTTCAGAATAAGATTTGTATTATTGCAAGTCTGCAGCAATCTTGCATGAGTAAGCTGTTTTTCTTTTTTTCACAGTATACACTTGTAAAGCATCTACATCAGATGCTTTAATAACTCCTGACAAACTTGTTAGTATTGTTTCCTATGGCAGTGTGACAGATTTTATTGCAGAATGCACACACATATGTGAGTTTAGATTACAAAAGTAAATCAATGGATGATAATATTTGAAAACTTTTAAATAGAGAACTAGGTGGTGCTGTTCTTTCATCTTTGTTGCTTAGCTGGATTCTTAAGTATGGGCTGAGAACACGCTACTACTTTTCAAAAATGAATTTAGCTGTTAAAAATGTTTGAAGAGGTTATTGTTTCAGATTTCATTGAGAATGCTACTTTAACAGCTAATAATTGCACAACACTTTATGAAAAAGAACTTTTACATTGAACAAATGGTGTAGTTTTATTCACCAGGTCCTTTTATTTTCAGTTTGAATGACTTCAGAGCTAATTCAAATAACTTTTTAGACTCTTTGCTTGGTGTTATATTTAGGATTATTTGGTCTGATCAGTTTAGCTTGTTTAGATGTGTGGACCTTTTAAATCCTTTTCCCTTGTTGGTTTCTTAAACACTGTGGGACTAATTTGCAAACAGCACAATGAGATCATCAATAATAGCTGGAAGAAATTTGTTGTAATTCTGTAGCAGCAGTATATAAACCACAATTAATTAAACAAGAAAACCAATTTATTAAGTTTTATTCCATTTACAAAATCTATAAATTTTTAATCACTGTCTTGCCTCAATGCCATTAATGCTGCAATAGGAAATAGTGAAGCTAGATTATAATGAACTGCCTAGTTCTGGATAGATTTGTTTTATTAGTGTTCAATGTTGCAGCAGAATAATAAATGTCTAATTAGAATCCAACTTCAGTATGTAACACTTTGGTGGAGAGTGCCTCTCATTGACCACTGCTTAAACTAAAATGTTGAAAGAACAGATGAAAGATAAAGAAATAACAGGAAAATGTAGTTCTCCACTCAAAAAGAAATGAAAATGCGCTCTAGCTAGGTCAGAGTTATAAATGTGTTTGCTCTAAGTATGTAATTACTTATTCAAAAAATAAGCTGCAGCTGTTAATGGAGGAGTGTGAAAACAATTCAATGAAAGAAAAATTAGTGGAATTTATCTCCCCTGTTCCTTCTGAAGTGCTGCAATACAGGGTGGAATCTGAAGCAGAAAGTTTGGGTTGTACTTTATGCTTAATAATGAACAATCAAAAAATGCTTTTACTTGACTCAGATTAGAGATTTAGTGAAATATACAAATAATACACATACAACTACAAAGTGATATCTACCAATGTTAAAAGCAAGAATTCATTTGATGTTGATTTTTGTGACACTTCAGTGTCACAGGTGTAGTTATTCCAGTGTTTGGAAAGCACCAAAAGGTGTTTTGGTTTATTTTTGGAAACCAGAAAGAAACCTAAAACAACTCAAATTCACAAAGAAAGAATTTAAAAAATGCCTTTCCATTCCTGACAATCAAGTATTCTTGGCTCTGAAGCAGGAGTCACATTTTATTATACTCTGTATTAATCGACTTTGTACAATGTTTTTGGTTTGTACCATTAAAAACTATTAATAAAAGCTCCCTGCCAGAGTTAATTCAGTGCTTAGCACTTGCTTATTCCAGAATTGTATCTCAGAGATAGTGGTTCAATTTGCATGAGTTAGCAGACTATTTACTTTTAAAAGGGATGTGTTAATAGATTATGTGTTCCTAACCGTAATTGGGTACAAATGTGCAGAAGATTTCTGAATGCATATTATAAATTGAAAATTATTAAACCAGCTACCTTAAGAAGTTTCTGCTTTCTCTCAAAGCCTACAGTTTGGCTTGTGGACTAGCACATGCTCATGAATATTGGAAGTATTGATTTTTGCAGCATTTTCCTCTTTTTTTCAGGAAGTGTTGGACACCTGAATCAAGTCCTTCCACGTGCAAGTGTCCTCCTAAAGAAACATTTGACTGAAAAGAGAGAGAATTTATTTCAAGTGGTTACTTCTTTACAAGTCTTCTGCTTCAAAACCACTAAAATGGATCACTTGTGCACTGTACTGTAGGTGGGTCTGGGCTGTCAATAAATAAATGAAGGACCCCTTATAACTCTCTCTGCACCAGCCCACTCCTTTCAAAGCAGCCAAGCACGAACATGTGAAGGAGTGAGGTATTAGAGCCAGAGCTACTGTTGTTTTACTGATTTTTCTAAGTTACAGATGCTATTTAAGAATCTAATTTAAGCCTGTTGCACTGCAAATATCCTGTGATTTCTGCGGCATTCTGCAGCATTCCAACATAATTTTTAGACAACGGATGCTGCTTGATCCTCAGATCTGAGGAACAGAGAGGGTTGTTGTTATTTCAAAACAGAGGAAATATGATAAAAATGATCTTTATTTCTTTTGTTCTGTTTAGGTTCTGGGAAGCACAATGATTCCAAAAGCATGAAAGGCGTCCTTGCCCATGGCAGGGAGGTTGGAAATAGATGATCTTTAAAGTCTCTTCCAACCCAGGCCATTCTCTGATTCTGTGATCACTACAGCTCAGATTTGCTTTCTAAGTACATTAAAATAATATTAAGTTCTTTTTTTCTTTTTCCCCCCTCCTGAGCATTACCAGTATGGGGAGAGATCTGAATAAGGTACTGAGTCTTAGGTAACTTCTGTTTGAAATAATTTAGATTGGCACTGTAGGTTTTTTCCCTTGGCTTACCTTGCACTGAATAATTTATACATGAAGTGCAAGATGACACCATATATAAGGTTACTTTTCTAATCCAAAAAAATGCCACAATGTAAAGGAGACATAAAATACTTAATATTTTTATTTGTGAGAAAAATTATATTTTTTCCAAGATTCTTTGATTTCCAAGGTCTCTTTGGCTTTGTATTTCACTTTCAGGTTTTATTCTCTTTTAAACAACTATTTATCAACTAAAACAACTATTTTATCTCTTCTTCCTCCATTGTCTGGGTTTTTATGGTTTTTATGTCAGTTTTGTTTGGCATAAGACTTGATAATTTAAATGTATTAAATCAGTCCAAGAAGAATAATTTTGAATAGATGTGAAATTGTTTTCTGTTTCGGGCCAAAAATATAGGGAACCCACTGTCACCTGAAACTTCAGCCCAGGGTGAAGTTTTCTTACCTCAGACATAAGACAAAGTTTTGTGGTTTTTTATCTCTTGTTTGGCTTTGAGTAAGGATAATGGAGATACCACTAAACATGAATGTCTGGTTTAGTGAAAAAGACAACTACACCCAACTTAACTTCCAGTACATCTGTGGAAGGGGTGTGCAGGCTGTGAGAAGGGGGCAATAGAGAACCACCCTCTTTTTCATAACAATATCTCAGCTTTTGCTGCTCCTGCACCACATCAAGTTCTTAGATACTTTCTTTTGATATTTACAAGTACTTTCCCTTTTTTGTTTTCGTTGTTTTTCAGTTCCCACATTTACAGTAACTGTTTACTTTCAAATATAGTCAAAGCAAAACTCTTTAGTGTAACTCCAGTGTAGGGCATGACTTCGGTTTGTTTCTTCAGCACAGCTTTAGACAACTCACGCTTCAGAGCTCAGATGAAAACTAAACAGACATGTAAATACAGAGAATTTAACCTGAAGTCTTTCTTCCAAGTATGGAATTTAAGGGAGATATTTAATATTTAGAGTAATCTAAGTGCTTACTCCTTCTTTTCCATGATAATGGGATCTCGGAACATTTGGATTTAACTTTTTAAAGTTAACACTAACTAAATTGAGCTCTAAGGTTACGCTGGTTGATGATAGTGATACAATTTATTTTGAGAGTTATTTCATAGTGTTTATCAAGATTAATTCATCTTGAAAACCTCTATCTGTGCATAACATTGCAAACATAGGGGAATTAAATGGAAATTATGAGATAGGCAAATTGTTTGTGTACATTTGTCTATATCAATACCGAAAATAAGTGATAAGAAGATAGGGCAATTATCACACGATATTTGATGAACCTAGTTCAATTATTTAGCTGACTCTATGCAAATATTCCAAATATCCAGGAAATAAGATTTTGAGGGTTTTTTTGCCAGCCACCCTTCACTCTCTCCCTTTTCCTGAAGGATTTAAAGCGTGCGTGAAACTTCGCTGGCAACACTTAAAAATATAAATAAAATCCTGAAGTCCAACTCTTCTGCCTTGGAACCAGTTATCTAAGCTAAATCAAAGATTACTGAGTTTTTTCATCTGTGTGGGACTGTACTATTTGCAGTCCTGTTTATTTTCGTTGTGAAACACATAAGTAATCAGTATCAATGCTCAGATAATATCAAGGTGATTTTGTTACTCTAACTTGTGTGTTGTCTCTGATTTTATGCAGTTTTAGTTGTAGGTATGCCCATGTGTCTGCTCTGTACCTGCTTGTGAAAATTCAAAGGTACAGAAATTCAGTATGTGAAAAGTCATTTAGCCGCACAAGAGTGCTGGCATTTTCCTCAACTTGCTGAGTGCATAAGCTGTAAATTTTAAGTAATTGCCACGTAGGAACCTCATACATACAACAGGACCATTTTTTCTATGCTTGTTTGTCAGCAGCTGCATCCCAGAATGGATTTGTTCAATAAGTACTACTATTCTGCAGCCTGCTCTTGTACATGATTTTAAGTTGTCTGATGATCTCAGCATATCAAAAACTCTTCCCTCACCCCACCAAGTAGTCTTTTGAGATTGTGGAAGTACTAACATTTGTTCACAAAAGTGATATAATAAATAAGGCTTTCAGCCACCTAAAATGTTGACTAAATTATTTACTATTGGCCCATTAAAAGTTTTGTCTCGTTGCTGGGTCTGCTGGCAAGTATCTTTCAACATTTTCATGTTTGAGGCTTTCTCATTGCAAAATTCCACGAGACAAAGAATGAAGTGAAGTTGAGCTCTTCATTCTGCACTAACTCTTGAGCTGAGCCTGTCTTATTCTATATGAAGTTTATCTTCTGAGTAGCTACAGTTCACCAGCTTATAGCAAGGTTAGGAGGGTGAAAGTGGAGTTCTCCAAACGTGTCCCTGAACTGGAAACATCATGGGGCTGTGGCTGAACTGGTTAGCCTTATGTGTTGAAATTCAGAGTTTTGAGTGAGATGTAGTCCAGTTTAAAATGCACTGTCCATTGTGGTCAGTAGAAACTCATGTGCAGAAGTTTGGAAAAAAGCCAGCTTGCGTTTTCTATTATTTAAGTAAAAATACATGGTGTAGAAGTTGCATTTACTGAATATGCATGTTTGAACTATATTTATATACAAACTTTTAAACCAAGTATAACTCTCTATATCCGTATATATATTTTTCATCGCTTGATTTGCACTGCATTCAGAGCAGTGTCATGCTAAAATAAATTAAGTGTCCATGCATGAGTTGGCTTCTGGCAAGAAAGTGGGCAAAACTAAAGAGGACTTAAGTGCAGCAACTGAAGTGTTCTGAAAGTGAAAAATGAAAACGGCCCCCCCAAATGTTTATTTCTGCTCTCTGTAAATAGAAGTCACATAAAAAATGTGTACTATTTATTTTTTTGAGTGTTGATGTCAACACAGCTGAGTTATGGAAGAGCTGTTACTGGGCTGGTTCAACAGAGTCAGAATTATGCTGTTCCAGGTCATCGTGGGTCAGCTGGTTAATGCTGGATGTGAAAGGCTGTGCTACATTCCAGCCTTTGTCCTACTTTCATGAAACAGATGCTCTTCGCCGAAGAGACATAATTAATTTCTATGAAGTGGACGGCTGTCCACTTGCCATTCCTTAAATGCAACCGTTTTAGTTAGTTTGGGTTAAGTTCTTTATTGTTTGTAGCCGTAAGTGTTCGTATTTTGAGGTTGTGGATTTCTTAGTCCCCGAGAGAAGCTGAACAAATGGAAACACAAGTGTCTAATATAAATACTTCCAGGACTTTTAAGCTTTTTGCTTGTTTTGCAAGCATTTGAGCTTATTAACCCTAAAAAAAAAAGTAGTTTTAAGTGGTAACAAATGTGAGTGTTAATGTGACCTCCTCTTTTCACAAAAACAACCTCAAATTTGCAACACCAGGAGGTCGCTTGGAAGGCCTCTTGTTTTGCATTGATTGTGGTTTAATAAACATTTTCTTTCTTTCTTTGAGGTTTTTTGTTAAGCAGTAATTCTCCTTTAAAAGACTAGGCTATTTACTAAAAAGATTAAAAGGTAATACATCTAAAAAAATATGTTAGCATGAATTTCATTATGCATGTGAAGTACATCCACTGAATTTTCAGTGGCAGATATATTGTTTTTATTATTGGCTTCCATAGGCTACTATGAGGGGAGCTGCCAAACCACATCTTCTGTAGGCACCTTGCTAACGCTGGAGTTTCAGGACTCATCTTGCTCACCTACAGACCTGAGTGTGCACGTTTGCATGAGGCAGGCATCCAGGGAGAAGGGTAGGATTTGCAAGGCTGGAAGGCACCAGGGCAGTCATGTGGAAGAGGCTTCAGATGGAATCCAAACTTGGATGGTTTTCTCTCTCCTGGGCAGTACAAAGCTGAAATAGGAAAATGCAAAGAGTTCTGAAATGCTGGGTGGAAAGGAGAGAGATAGAGCTAATGTACAATAATATGGCAGAGGGGAGAGAAAACATTGTGCAAGAGTATATTATCGTATTTCTTCTCCCTTTTTTTTCTATATGGGACCTCTTTAATAATGCTATACTTGTTTCTGTGGTTGGTTCTTCCTGTGCCTGGTTTCAGAAAAGCTTGAGTGACTTCCTCAATTCAGTTTTTATATAGTGACAGCTATCTCAGGCTTCTGATTCCAAATGCTGTGTACTTGACTAGCCTCAATCCAGGGTGAATATCCCTCTATGAACAGAGCCTATACTAATAGTTTTCAGAATATATATCAGCACTAATCTCTTACTCTAAGCTGCCACATCCTGTAGACCCTTTTATGAACTAAGAATTCATTTATAAATAAGATTAGGAATTTATTGTTACTAATCCTTCTGTATTTTTAATGTCCACTGCTACTGGATTACTTCAGTTGTCATTTACAGGAAATATAATATTTGGAGCTCACATTTGTGATTTTTGTTGTTGTTGTTTGTTTGTTTGTTTGTTTGGGGGGGTTATTTTGCTCTTTTTTTACTTTGCTTCCAAGTCTTAAACTGGAAACTTAAACCAGGAAACTTTCTATAGCATGCAGGAGAAGTGAATAACTACCATTTCTCATTTTAGGCTGTTGTAGTGGTCCAGTGCTTTTAGTGACAAAGTTTTTTCTAGATGTTAAATTGTGCTTTTCCCCTACACTGATAGTTCTTCCCAAGTCTATCATCAGTAGATTTAATTGGCCCATTCTTGCCTGTGTGATAACAGTTGCTTGTGGGAACGTTAAATGAATTTTGTCCAAAGATCAATCTGAAGCTCTCCAGAAACAAGCAGAAGCTAGTAGAATTTGTTTTCCATTTGATATATAAAATATTTCTTGTTTTAGGACAATCTGAGAATATTTGATTCCTACCTTCTATTTGTGTTAAAAAATTATACGTAGTTGTTTTTTTTAATGTATCGAACATGGTATTTATCACACTAAAAATATTCTACATCTTCTGGTACAGAACTTGAAATCTGCTTTACTTTTTAATCAAAATTCCATTCATGTTGCATTAAAATAAAATGATACGGATGGAAATATTTTTCCTCCTTCAATCTTCTTCATATATTCGTTGCATGACCTTACTTGTTACCTTTCTTTTTCTCCTCCTTGCAAGCATTAATTTATTCTTGCCTTGTTTCATTTTTATGATTACATTTTTTGTAATGTTTTCAACAGGTTTAGGTGAAAATTGATCAAAGAGGACTTTACTTAGTAAAGTCAGAAGCTTCTCAATAGTTTTTTGGGTTTCTGCCCGTGGATTAAGATTGTCCTTCCAGACAAACCCTTGTGGAAGTGCTGACTCTGGGTATTTGCCACGTTTCATTGTAGACGCTTTGAGTCTTCATTTTGTCCTTCTGAAATGAAAAATGCTTTATTTTAGGTTTGATTTTTTTCCCCTACTTCATCAGAAATGTTTTCTAGTTGTTCAGTCCAAGGTTATATATTCTGCTCTCTGATTTAGCTGCTTGACAAAACAATGTGTGACATAATATGAAGTCAAGTTAATACTTTGTGGCAAACCCCCCGCCCCAAAAAAAAGAAAAAAAAACCAACAAACAAATCCCATCTCAATCAGACTTCTGTATTCCTAATACTGGTACTCATTGTTCTTGAATGTGTATCTGGAAAGTTGAAAATGTATTAGTTTCTAGTGGCATCTGCCAACAGACCAAACCCACCAAGTAGTTAATAGAGATTGAACTTGAAGGGGAAGCTTTCCTTCAGGATTTGCAAAGTTCTTCTGTGGCTTAAAATCACAGAAGAGAGAAAGCAGTTGGCATTTTATTTTTGCTATTCAATTAATTATAAACATGTACCTCTGCTTTTGAATAACATTTTTAAATACAGCTTTTGCTGACTTTATGACTTTAGAATAACATGTAAAGTTATTTCACAGTAGAATAAAGAAATTACTGCTTATTATAATGTTAATCTTTTTACTAAACTAAAGCTGCTCACCTGGGAACATTATTTTGGCATTCCATTCATTTAACAAGATTTCATTTATTCTTAGTACATATAGTTTTTAAATGGATTCTTGATCATCTATAGTTGTTCATGTGAAAAAAGTTAAGTTCTAAATTTATAGGAGATTCTTATGACAGAAATTATGTTCATCTGTGTATGTGTGTGTGCATACTTAAAAAAAGTGTTAGGAATATCTGGTGTGTTGAATTACACTTTTTTCGTTGTTGTCGCTGTTAATAAGAAGGAAAATATGTCTTGGCATCTTTTTACTCATGGCAGTTTCATGTAATGTGACTGAGACGGAAGTTATTTTGGCTTATGTTTCTTCCCCTAAAAGGTTACAACTGTTCATTAAGAGTAACTTTTAGAAAGCAGGTAGTGGACTTAAAAAACTTAAATAACTCTGAAGTGCTTACATGTCTTCTGTAGCATGTAGATATATGGTAGAAGTGTGCTAATATTCTGTGTGCATATATATGTAAACTCTCCTAGAATATTTTCCAAGCATGTTATTGAACATTTAATTTAATAGGTATTCAGGAGCAATCTTCTGTTTCTCCTTTGCTTAGTCATACTCCTGAAGTGCTTCCTCTGCAGAGCATATTACAGCAAATCTTTTGAAGTGTTTCATCAGAAACTGCAGGTGCCTAAGACAAGCGAGACACACGAATGAAATCTACTCGTTATGTGGTATTCAGACAGATTCATGTTTGTCTACAAGTCCATTTAAAATTCAGTTCTTTCAGTAAGCACCAAGACGATGGTTAAAGATTTATTTCCATCATAGTTGCTGAAGAAAGGAAAACCATTAGGATCAGGTAACTGATCTATTTCCACTACACTGTTTTTGAAGATTCACTTTATTGTTGGAGCAGATGAGAAAGAAATAGATAAAATAAGTTCAAAGTTGTCATTATTTGCTGTGTTTACCACAAAGGACATCTGCTAAAACCTTACTAAATCCAGGTGCACATTTAAAAAGTCATGTAACTTATTTAAATTATTTAAATTATTAAACTGGGGATGACACATTAAAAGACTGATTCGTTGTTTATTTTAACAGCGTCAGTTGCCAGAAAAATTGCTATCCTCCTACATTGTTTCCAAACACTTTTGCTTGGGAGAGTGACCAAATTTTTCATCATTTCTGACTTTGCCAGGATGCATTTGTTCTGCGACTTAAAGCTGTTAGATATGCTCTAAATACTCTGAAAATTACAGATCGCTTGGATGGCAGTGTTAGTCAGCATCTTCAGCTGCTGTGTCTTCCAGTCGCTATTTCGGGGTGATGGGTAGAGCACACAGTGTTGCTCAGCTTTTGGATTTGGCCCTGTGCCTCGGTGGGGGTTTTCCTCGTGGCATCCTTTGTGCGCCTGGCAGCTCTGGAAAACGTGGAGCTCATCCTGAGGCAGCAATCCCTCCATCTCCTTTGATTCTGCGCTCACCCACGTGGAGAGAGCTGCAGCTGGGGTAGGGGGGAAGGTGGTGGCACCTTTGGGGAGCGGTGGAGGTTGGAAGAGGAGCTGTAGGGAAGAGGGACTGGTGAGGAAACGTTGTCGTGCCTCCAGGAGAGGAAGATGGGAGCCGTGAGGAAGAGGATGAGGCAGCGAGACTGGATCAGAGCAAGAAGGAAGAGAAGCTGCAGCAGTGTGTGGTGGAGAGACAAGGATCTGTGGAATATGGACAAAGAGGAGGAGGAGGAAGCAGTAGCCATGGGCATTCAGAGAAGGCAGAACAAGTCACTCAGACACTGCTTAGAACTGTGCTTAGAACCCTGTTTCATTTGTGTGTTTCCATACTTTTGTAATCATCAGCATTAAAATCGTTCTTTGTCTCTGTTCTCTGTCTAAGATCTTTCTCTCTTCTGATGATGTAGCAACATAACCAGATGACCCTGGCATTGCTGGGGGTTTAATCCATGAGCTTGGAGTTCAGGGCACAGCTGGTGTGCTGTTGACCTGGGTGTGTCTCCGCACTGGGATAGTGCTCCAGGACACTCCGCTCTGATTGTTTTACTCCAAATTTAAGACAAATTGTCTCTTTTACCGGGTAGAACAGTTTTACAGCTGCCAACATTTGCAAGTTTGACGGTGTCATAGAATTTGTTTCACATATGCATTAACTTCTAAAATAGATCCTGACTACAAATGCTAAAACAGTTAATGTCTGTATGCCGTTTCTCTTTGTTTTCAACTGTATTGCTTTGAATGTACCACACATTGCAAAAAAATAAATGTGAATGAGAAGTAGAGCTGAATTGAGACTTTGGCAATGAGCCAAATATAATTGAGAAAAATAGTATCAAACATGTTTTAAATATGGATATTGTAGTATTTCAAAAGAATATAATATTCAAACCCCGATGTGATTATTTTATGAATAAATGTATATAAATAGATTAAAATAATTGTATAAATATGTACTTATATAAGATTCTGAGACCTTATGTTGTTCTAAACTGTGCAGTAAACACAGTCATCCTGGGAAAATCAGAAAGAATTTCTGTCTAGCTCTTTTCTCAGCTTCATGTCTGGCTTTTGCATGAGCTAAGAATACTCTTTAGTTATCCGTCCTTGGAGCCTGTCTGAAATTGTCAAATTCAAATAGTTAGAAAAACCCCAAAACATCCAGAGCCCAAAGCTAATGCCTCCCTCTCCCTCTCCCTCTCCCTCTCCCTCTTCCTTTTTTCATGTCTTAGATCATTCAGGTGAAAGTGAAAAATACAACAGCAGAAGACATNCCCTCTCCGTCTCCCTCTCCCTCTCCCTCTCCCTCTTCCTTTTTTCATGTCTTAGATCATTCAGGTGAAAGTGAAAAATACAACAGCAGAAGACATGGACATGTTTTTCTACATGTCAGAGCAAACTTTGCCCCCCTTTCCCCCTCACTGATTTTTCCCTCATCTACCAGTGTGAAATTTCAGAGGGAACACAGGGGAGGTTACTGGATCCTTCTGTGACTGTGGCTTCCTCCTGGCTCGTCAGAACTATTTTGCCAGTTTTATTTCTTCTTTTAGCTGCCTCAAAGTTTATGGCCCATCTGTTGGACATAAACAAGCCAACAAGTTGTCTTGGGTTGCAAGAACTGCCTGATTCGATGGCATTTCAAAGCCTGTTGGATAGGGAGGATGTTGTTGGCAAGGATTAGAAGTGCAGCATTGCAGAAGCTTTTGTCATGCAACAGATATTGAGTGGAGTAGCAAATATGAGTGACTTGTGGCTGAAAAAGGGAAGGGGTGACAGATTCCACTGAGGTCTTGTTCTTTCTTCCCATGGTCAGTTGTTAAAATCTCTAAATCAGCTTGATGCTTGCAAGTGATTACTATCTTAAAGGTCCTGCATGGAAATAACTGAAAATATTTCATTCAGTTTCAGGGCATCAGGATTCAGCAGGTCCATAAGTTTTGTAAAGTCAAAAGGTTTTTGCCATCACTCCCTGATGTAACAAATTGCATGGATTATCCAGAATTCAGCTGCAGCTCCAAGCCCCTGTTCTTCCCCAGGCTGGCCTTGCAGACAGGGGTTTTCATACTGAAAGTGTCAATGCTCCTTTTGCTGCATCTGTTGTCAGCTCCATGTGCCAGAGCATTGTTGGGCTGTAGAGCAAGGCCTGGAGGGTTTTATTTATGAAATAGCCCGATTTTAATGTCGGTGCTTACTTGGTTCAAAAACTCTCAAATCGTCTTTTTTTTGAGAGCAGTGCTGTTTGCACAGTAAAACTGCTACAGCAGAGCAGTTTTATGTAAGAATATGCTCCACATTTGTAATGGTAAATGCATCCAGTACATTGACAATGAACACTATTAGCTTTGTTACTGGGCCACGGTGGTTGTAGATGATCTTTTTGGAAATTTAGCTTTTGTGTTTTGGGGTTTTTAGAAGCATTCAAGGTTTTCTGAGTCTCACCACACTTAAAAAGTGCTTCAACTTGCTATCAGTTGATCAAATAAAATACAAAATATAGATAAGTAAATTTAAGTTAATGCAGGTTTGGAATTTGCATGCCTGGGATGCAGAGGTCAGCATTTGCATCACCTAAGAAATCACAGGTGCCTAGGGAAATGTGTCAAAGATTCACTGTTACATATTGGCAGATTCACTGATTTCTCATAATTGTGGATGAATTTGTAAATCTTGATTCTGTGAAAAGTGGGCAAGAATTATTTGTGTATTCATGCAAAGGCATGCTAGTACAATCTAGAAAATCATTGCTTTAAGCTGATGTGCTTGTTTTGTCTGTAAGTTTGAAGCAAATTCTGTATTTCGATATTTCCCTTACTTTTATTGAGGCTTTTTTATTTGTTTTTGGCTACTTGATTGGTTTCACTCTTTTGAGGAATTTCTTCCCATACAGCTATAGTATTTATGCAGATGAAAACTAACTAAAAGGGACACTTTGCAGAGTCTTGCTTGAGGTATTCTATACAAAACAGTTTCTTTGATCCACTTCCCAAATAGTCTGATATCTTACTTTCAGTGTATAGGCCAGGATACAGGTGGAGAAAAAATAAAAGTGGAAAACTGATGTGAAACAAAGAAAGTTTGCTTTTGAGAACTTCCTTATTTCGAAAAGATTTTTTTTTTTTCCCAAACAAAACAGAAATCATGTCTTAAAGTGTATTCTAAGAATGATTCATTGATTGGGATTGTGAAATATGTTGGATTTAAAGTGTTATCTGAAATAAGGCATTGGTTCTGGCTGGGATGGAGTTAATCTTCCCCATGACGGTGCTTGCTGTGCTCTGCTTTGGCAGCTGGGAAGGTGTTGGGACCACCCCAGTGTCTGGTGCTGCTGGGCAGTGCTGGCCCAGCCTCAGCACTCGCTCTGCTACATCCCCACTCTGGGGTGGGCTTTGGGTGGGCAGGTTCTGGGGAGGGGACCTTGCCAGGACGGCTGACCCAAACTCACCAAGGGATGTTTCCTACTGTGTGACATCAGCTCAGCAATGGAAGCCAAGGGGAAGCAGAAGAAAGGTTATTTAAAACATTTGACTTCCAGAGCAAACACTATGTGTATTGAAGCCCTGCTTCCTGGGAAGTGTCTGGTCCTTACCTGCTGAAGACAAGTAGAGAATAAAATCTTTTGTTTCCCTTTGCTTCCACACGCAATCTTTGTTATTACTTTGTTAAACTGCATTTGTCTTGACTCATGGCTTTTTTCTCATCCTATTTTCTTACCCCCCTGTCCTGCTGAGGGTGGCTTGGAGGACCTGCCAGCCAGAAAAGGACAATCCACCACAAACAGCAGCAAAATGTATTGATACTTTGGAGATTTTCTGAGAGTTTTCCCAGTCATTCTGTGCCTCATCTAGCTGTATCCAAATTCATTGGATGGACGTGAGTTTGCTACTGTTAAAGGAGTGTCTGGCTACTCCTAGGTACCTTAATAAGGTGGAGGGAGAGCTGAGTATTGATTTAGAAATCTGAGTCCACTTTAGAAACTAAAAAGGGATTCAAACTCTGAAAAAACTGGGACCAAATTTACCTCTGTCTATTTCAGAATTCTTCTGATGGTGGAATATTTTGTTATTATCCATGTGGCTTTAGTGACATTTTGGAAGTAGATGCCAAGGGTTTGGGTTTTTTTGTTTGTGTGTTTTCTATTTGTTTACTTGGGCTTTTGTAGTTTTTTGTTTGTTTGTTTTTTGTGGTTTGTCCTTTTTTTTGTGGTTTTAACACTTGGCTTTTACTATTCTGTGATATCACTGGCTTCTGTAATATTGAGAAAATTTTTAAACTGCAACTTTCCAAAACAGATCATGTTGGTGGTATAAGTGCAAATGTAGTCTCTAATCTATACTTGCACATTGATGTCTGTCTTTGTAATGGTGCTTCAATTTCACCTTTCTGCTTTTGATACCAAATTGACTGTGTAGCATTTGGAGTTGCTTTCTGTCATTTCCTTCTGTTTTTAATATTCCATTTGATTACTTGTCTTAGACTAATAAATGGTTTTGTTCTGACATCCAGAAAGTATAGTTTTACTTTAATTGTTATATCTGATTTCACATTAGTGTGCAGTATCCTAGCAACTTAATTCCTTGGTAATTTTTCTTACTTTGCTGTTATTACTTCTGCAGTTTGACCAACCTTTTATTTTCTTGTCTGTTGCAATGTGAATGTAAATATGATTCCATCTAACCTGCCCTTTGTTTCTTCAGTAAAATGGAGAATATCCAGCCATAGAAATGGAGTCTAGTCAAGTCTACTGAAAACTGATGCAATGTGGATCTTCTTGCTGTGTTAATGGATTTCTGTTCTTTATCTTTTATTCGGATGAGGTAAATGTAGCTTTTTGCCCTGAAACCTCTCGTGACCCTGAAAAACTGCTTTTTTAATCTTTAGTGCATACAGAGTTTTGTTCTGCAGAATTGGCATGCACACTGGGTAGGTCGTCCTGACAAGTGTGTGTTTTCATCTCCAAGGCTGTTTGTCTGGGAAAGTAAATGCAGAGAACTCTATTATTTCTGCATATGCCTGATGTTGTAGCAAATAGGTTTTGTTTATTGGGTATCTAAATAGGTTTGTGTTGGACTATATTCTGGGGTTTATGGTTTTTTTTTTCTTTTCTTTTAGATTTTGAATGTTTGTAGTGATTAGATGTGTCTACTGTTAAAGTGACATATATATTATAGTTTATTTAGCATCACTTTTCTTCTGGGTAGTCCCTTTATCAGAATACATTTTGGGAAGAAATTTGTTTGGGGCCTTGAAATAGAAAGCAAACATCATCCTGGACTTAAGATTAACATCAAGCTTGGAGAAAATAGGATTGGAGTGCTGTGCAGCTGGAATTATTTGAAAGTGTGCTGGGCTGAGGAATTAAAGGACAGATGTTCTTCCATGTAAACTAATATGGATATATTAAATATGAGAGTAGTGGTGACATGTTTATAAAAATAAGAAGTACAGTATACGTGTATCTTTAAACTGAGAAAAATTTTAAATTTTTTTTGACATTACAAAGTTAAACATCGAAATAAATAAAATTTGTCAAACCTGTGCATAATAGTTAGTTATTGAAGTGCTCCCTAACATGGGGATCAGCTTCACAACTGTAGCTTGATTGATTGAATTTCACTCTTTGGCTGTAAGGAGTCTGTTTGTAAATGACAAAGGTGACAAAGCTATCTCTGTGAACAGAGAGAATGCCTATGCTACTTGATAATTTTTGCTAAATAAAATTCAAAATATCTTTGGGGGAAAACGGTACCTTGTTAGAAAAAGCACAGCTGTAAATACCTGTTACTACAGCACACATGTCCTAGAGACTGTAAGGTCAGAAGACCTGAGAGACCTGAGCAGACTGAACCCCCTGAGAATCCCTGTGGTGAGAAGTAGATGTCCAGAGAATCCCAGCTGCACCTTCTGGCTGCTGCTGGGCACTGGGAGTCCTTGGGGAAAGCAGAAAAGCAGATTTAAATCTGATCTCACAAATCTGCTGTGGAAGGGATAAGCCATTGCTTCAGCTTGAGCTCTGCGAGTCTGTGCTCTGTGAACTTAGACACGACTGTAGTTTTTCCTTCCCTCTATCCCCACTTTCCTGAGATTCTGGATTTTTATCTTTGTCTGTAATATTTACCCATCAATTAATCTTTTCAGTTGATGGATTGAATGTTTAGGCCAGTTAAGGAGCAAAATAAAATTTTTTAGTCTTCCCAGTGAAAGGCTCCTTACCAGTCCCTTCTCCTTATGCTTTCAGTACTAAGAGTGTTAAGAAAATATGTAGTTATTATTAGAATTCCCAGGAAAACAAAGAGAAATTGATCTGCATCTTAGATTAAGAATAGAAGATATTCAAATAAAAAAAAAATAATCAGGATATTTAATACATCCTAAATTGTGGCTTTTACTAATGAAATTTAATGTAATGTATCAACACATTTTTCCAGGCACAAATGAAGAAAAATAGAGATCCAGTTTGTTTTAATCAATTTTTATTAATTCTACCCTGAAGCTCTTCATGATTTCAGCATGGAACACAAACATGCAGAGCAGCAGACAGAGGGGAAATCTGTCTCATTAATCTCTTTTGGACAGAGCAGGGTGGAGAGTCATTTAGGATGCAGACAGGTTTTATGGATAACGTGCTGTCCATGTTTCCACCCAGGCCAGAAAGGCCTCTGTGTCCTGGTCCAAAAAGGTGCCAAGCTATTAACACAGAGAGTGCAGTCAGGGAAGGGCTGAACAAAGTTTCCTGTCTTCGACTTGGGAGGTGGGGGGAAAAGGCAGAGATCTTGGGATTTTTCTTCTGTGAAAGGAGTTATTGATATTAAACCACATAGCTGTGTCTTATCAGAGGCCTTCAGTGCTAGTTTCAGGCGTCTTTATTTCTAATTCATGGGAAATATTTGTAAAACTGTAAATAGCTGATTTTAAATGGTTTTTAATGTAAGTTTTGTTTTTTCAGTTTGGGATTAAATATTTTTTTTTCCCAGGTTTACTTTAGGATAAAAAAACCTCCAACAATAATTGAAAAAAAAATAATTATGGGAAATACTTTTTAAAAAGACACAAAACCAACCCCCAAACCTGTAGGAGATAGCAGTGGGTGTTTTAATGAATAGCAGTTGTGCAGCAGATTTTGTAGCTTTTCAAGGCAGTTTGCTCAGTTATCTTCACTCTAGAAATTTCCCAGCTCTTCAGCCAGGAGCTGGAAGTTTTCATGTACCAGACTCCAGCTCCAAGCTTTTGCGGGCTCTTGAGCACAGGCAGTCAGATTTCTGTGCTCCAAAGTGCAGTTAGGCTCCCTGTTCCAGAGAAAGGAGACACAGAAACTTGGGCACAGAAAGGCTGTTCCCTGCCCATTCATACGAGCTGATAAATAATTGCTGATATGGTGGCAGTATGTCCAGAAATTGCCAACAGGGGAAGGCAACCTCCCCAGCTTGTGTGCCCTAAAGTTTCTGATTTCATAAAAGGTTAATCACCTTTGAGACATTTTGATAGCATTTAGCGTTTTCCAGAAATCCGTTAGAAAATAACTAGCCCTGTTTAGAATCAATATTGAAATGCAGCATGTTACAGCTGTGTAAAATGAGATACTAGCCTGCATCTCCAAAGTGGAATATAATTTATGTCACATTTTATAAGTTATTTTCTGATGGAAACTAATATATGATGTAGCTACAGAAAGTGTATGTTCTGTAGTGGATCACAAAATGATTCCTGTTCTTACAGGGAAGTAAGAATTGAAGCTTTGTGTAGTACTGTCCATACAGTCTGTATTCCTAATCTCTACTCAAAAAAAAAAAAAAATAGGTTCAAAGCTTTGCTTCATTGAGTGTTAAGTTTTATTATTTAGTAACTTCAGTGATCCTTCCTTTTTCCTAATGATCTGTATTTCAGAATGTGAAAGAACTCATCTTTCCAAGAGAACAGGGTAGGAGGGAAAAATTCCAGCTGGACAGCTCCCTTGTAGTTTGGCTTCATAGATTATAAAGTGGCTCTTAAGGATGTGCTTGTTTGTTTGTTTGTTTCCCTTCTCCAGTATTACTGAGTTTATTGCTGAATTGGCATGAGGGAGAAAAGAGCTATGAGTGCAGTAACAGTGTCTGGTTTGATAGAGGGCAACTGAGTTAGAAGAGTAAAAACTCAGAGGATCTCCATAAAGCAAAAAAGAAATTTGCATTCCTTTTGCTCTATCTTCTGTGTTACACTTGCATTTTGGCTTTGGAGACTGATAGTTTGCTGTCATAATCTTTTTTCTTTGTAATGTGTCTGAGTGCTAAGTTACCATTGTAAACCCTATTTACTGCTACTCTTCCAAAAAGTTAATGTAAAGGAGGATTATAGCCATCATCTTTTGATGTTTCACTACATAATATTATAGAAATTCTTCACTGCCTGGGTTCCCTCAATATCTTTCCTGTCAGATGAAAGGCATCAGGAAATGATGAGAATACTTTTGGTTTAGTCTGCTGTCATCTCTTTCTGGGTAAAAAACTAAAGCCCAGATTCACAGAACAACACTGGAGTAGGAAGTAAGATATCTGAGGGATGATCTGCAGTTACCTGTCGAGGAGTCTAGACAGGAAGGAAAATCAGGGTGCACTAAATGAGCTTCCAAGACATCTTCTATTGTACAAGGACCACCACTTTCATATCTTATCATCTCTTTCATGCCAAATCAGAGAACAGATGCCCCTCTAAGTCATCAGGGGCTCCTGGCAGGTGTCACCTGTCTCAGATAAGTGCTCTAACCAGAGGGCTTGGAGAACACAGCTCCAGGAATTCCCTCTCTAGAACAGCAGGTTATAAAGTGTTTGCTACTCAGTGTTACAATTCTGATAGGAAAAGTGTGCAATAAAAACTTATTTTACTTGCTAAACAAGCTTAATATTCCCTTGGTGTGACAGCATGGATTAAAACTCTTCTGTCTGGGTAGTGAGTCTGTAATTCACCATGTTTCGATTATTCAAACCACTGCGCTTTTGGGATATTACACATCCTGCTTAAATGGTAGTGGATCAGCAATACCCTGTCCCCTTCTGCTTTCTGTGATGGTTATTTGGAGTACAAAAAGGTTCCTCATTTTACAGTTCCAATTCTAGTGATGGCAAATTTTAGACCTGTTTATTAAACTGTGTTAGATTCTCAAGATAAATGCTTAAACCTCTGAGACCTGTGGAATGAAATGAAGTGTTCACTGTCATCTAACTTGTATATTTTCCTTTAAATTGCATCCTCTGCTCTTAAATTGCTCTATTCTGTGAATGCTCTATGCAAACTGGACCCTCACTGTTGACTGGGATATGACACTTAAATAATTGCAGTAACTTTGCTCTAAAGTGCCATAGTTATCTGACTGTTAGAGATGGCTCTTGCAAGTTTAAAGTTTTTTAACAATTTTCTTTTGTTTGAAGCTAAGAAATTCTTCATAATGTCTTTATAGTCTTCTCAAAATCATACAGTTTTCCAGATTTGTTTCTTTTTTTTGCTGAAAAAGCTAATACCTACCGAATGAAATGGTGTGATTACTCATCACTGCTAGAGAAAATAATTGTCTCAGTTCAATGCAAACCCCAGGTAATACTTGTACAAAGAGAGAAGCAACAAGAGAAATTGGGAGTTATGATAATGGTAGTTCTGAATGGCACTTGAAAATTCAGTCCACAGCTGCCATGTGTTGGGAAAAACAAATTGATTTTCCATGTAGCCTGCTGTAAGGATGTAGTTCTTTTCTTCTGACCGCCAAAGTGAATGTATCAGGCTTATGTTGCTGCATGATTAACTCATATGAATATAATAGTTTTGATCAATTTGCTTGTAGGGGTATTTTTTAATAGGTGCTAGCAGCCGAAAAATTACAAACCAGTTTTCAGTGAGATTTCTGTGAAATTTTTTGTGGTTCAGTAACTGCATTCTGTACAGGTTAGCTGTCCACCATGGTTTGTGCACAACGGAAAGACATTGGGCTGAACTCAACTGAGGGAGAAAGAAGAGTGCATATGAATTTCCTTTGAGAGGAAGAAATTCCTGTTTTTGGGAATTATTCTTCCTTTTCTTACCATATTGAGTCTTCCAGGCTCCTGATTACAAAAAAACCTCTCTCTAGCAAAGGTATTTAGATAAAGGAAGCAGTCAGTGGACTTCCGAACTAACTTCAGAGGGCTTATTCCAAGGATATTTTCATTATTGTTCTCTTCCTTACATTTTCAGCAAAGAGTATTTGTCTGTAAGTATTTATGTTTCTATTAAAATAATTTAACTGAATCTTAAGTCTTTTTAGGTGTTCATATTGGTGACTTTCACTAACTTACTGAAGTGGCTTTAGAATTATATTTATTTTGTAATTCCATTTGATCTTTCTGTATTCAGAAACCTCATAAACAATATCTTGGTATCCCAGTTGGCTGATTAAAAATAAGTATGAATGAGTATTCTGTCATTCTTCTCATATCCGTAATTTACGCAACATTCTAAAACCATTCACTTCTTAAATATTTTTTTAATTAGTTGGAACTTGCAAAATGTGTGTTAAGTTTATGCAACAAAGTCTTTTATATTAGAAATGCTTTATAATTACACTTTTTCAGTCGTGAAAAATGAATTAGTGCTGCATTTTATGCGATGACAAATTTTCCTGTTTGTTCTAATTGTACTGAATAGCATGCTGTAACTTCTTGGCACAGCCTAGAATAACTCTATTTAGCTATGAAAGCAGGAACTGTGCTTAATACCAGAAAAGGCCAATATTGTGTGTAAACAATTAACTTAAGTGAAACCAAAGCAAAACGACTGTGGGAAGGGTGACACAGGGACTGGGCTATCAGACACCAGCACAGCAGTTTGTCTAGCCAATTGGGATCAATGAAAGTGCTTGAAATGGAGCTTCAGCAGGACTGCTGGGCGAGTGGTGCAGATATTTTCTCTTCTGGGAATATTAGTTTATCCCTGTCTAACTTTGTTTTGATAGTGGTGAAGTAGGAGACGGAAGACATCAGGGTTTTTTTTATTCATCGCTGAAAAATCTGATTAGAGGCATAGACTTGCATTTTATTTTGTCCTGTGAGAAAGTGTTGTTTTTGTTTTGTCCATTTCAGATGAAAACGGAAAATACCCGAGAGACAAATTCTCAAAAGAAAACATATTTCGGGTCTGTCAAAACACTTTGTTTTGATAAGTGTGCTCTCCTGTTGTATTGTTTTTAACCTTTATTAGAGATTGGTAATCAGGTTGCCTACTATTTGATGTAGTTGGCTTGCTAGCCATGGTTCTTCCTGACACTTCCTTGGTTCTCGTACGTTGTCAGATGGAACCAACCAACCATGTTGTTTAACTCCAGGGAGTTAAGAAACACTTCAAACAAACAAACAAACAAACCCCCCAACCTGGGGTCCACTGATTTACCTCCATTTCATGTAGCTTTCTGAGCTAGATCCTGCTAATAAGCGAAAAGAAGGATTTTAGACGGGAGAGATAATAATATTAATTTAATTCCTGAATTAAATTGCTCTTCTGGTACTGCCTTCTAATGCTCAGGTTAATACCTAGTTATTTGCTTTTCTTTCTGCCACGTGTATGCTTTTTGCCATTGAGACACTGTGCTTCTTTGTAGTGCATATTTAAAGTTCAGAATGGTTTTTTTTAATCTTACAACTAGTGTAAGAAATGCATTGTTCAAACAGGACAGAATACTTTCCATGCCTGTGTGTGTTATTTGTGATGCCAGATGAATCTCTTGAGCCACTTAATTCAGAGTTTTTACTTGTCAACTGGAAGGCTTCCTCAGCTTTTGAATCTGAATGCTGTGTCAGATGTTCAAAAGCTTTCCAAAAGTCGATGTACATTGCATTCACTGCGCTTTCCTTATCTGCATAGACAGTCATTTTGTCACTGGGGGAAATTAGGTTGGTCGAGCATGATTTGCTTTTTGTAAATCCATGTTGACTGCTCCTGATTGACCTTTTTAAACATGTTTTGAAATGAATTGTGAGGATTTACGATCTGTGGCTTATGCCTTTCTTGTTATCTCAGGTGGTTGCCTGATTTCCTTTTAAAACACAACAAACTCAAACTCCATAGTGAATGATTTTGGCTTTGTTTAAAAGCCTTTGAAAATCTTCGTAAATTCCTTAGATGGAACATCATTAACCTTGTGCTGTTGTTCCTCACAGAGCTGCATTATGTTTCCAGGCTTTTCTTCAAAAAAAGCCATGTTGACTCTTCCAATATAAATCACTTTTATCCACACATTCTACTAACTCTACTCTTTTTATGTTCCCTGCTATTTTGCCTAATGTAGGGATCAGTAACCTGCAGTTCCCTTAATAAACCATGGGACCATTTTAATTTATTTTTTTTTAATTTTTTTTGACAACTGTTGTTTCCACTTTATAGAAAGGAAAGTAATTTTAAATGTGATGTATTGCACAGCAAGCAATGTACTGTGTTGGAGGGGTGGATCCCAACCAACTTCAACATTTGTGGGAGTATCTTTGCCGAGTTTTGAAATGGAAATTTTAATTTTAAATTGAGATTTTAAATTTAAATTTTAAAACTGAAAAATATAATTTGGACTGCCTCGAAGAGCCGTTATCAGCCTGGTGCTGATCAAGACATTCATTTGTTCTTGGCTAAATATGATTCTTAAAAAGTAGTTTGCACCCTAATTTAGTAGCTTTAGGCTGTTCCAACAGGTATAACCCAGTGGAATATGTGATACGGTTATCCAGTCTTAGTGACCAATGGAGGACAAAAGGTCTGCTTTGGAAAGGAAAGTTTATGAAGTGCTGACTTTTCACAGACTTGGGGAGGTTGTTAGCACAGGCAGCCCAAGCACTACAGAAGCAGTCATCTTCTCAGTGTAGAACTTGCCACCAAATAATACAGCAGAAACAGTTGTGTAAACATCCTACCCATAATTATAGCTGGCTCCATTATTCTAATGTGACCTCTGTACTAGTTTATATGGTTTAAGCTGAGTCTAAATCAATTGGATAAGTAGCCAAGTGATGAGAGTAATTTGAAATTCTCTTAAGTGTTGCAAAAGCAGACTCAGTGCAATTAGGTGCCAGCCTCGCCCAAAGTGTGAGTGGTTTTTTTTTGCGTATTTAAATACATTTTTTGTTGAAACAGCATGCATGTTTCTAGCTGAGTTTAATGGTTAGTCACGTGGGAATTCGTGGAGCTCCAGCTGATGTGATAGTCATAATCTGTGGGTGGTTTTGCCACATAGAATGTAAGAGTGGTTGTGCCCACAACAGTAGTAAAAAAAAGATGCCAAAAGAAAGTAAAAGCAAGGTGAACATCTTTGGTGAAACTTCTCTGGAACATTATCCTAATTTCCAATACATTATGATTAAGATAATACCTGTGTTACAGGTGATGTTTCCTCTTTAATTAGGTGTTTGGTTCATGTTCAGTCATCTTATCTTCAATAGCTAACTTTATCAGCAAACTGGATTACTTTCCTATTCATCTCTTCCTTGAGATAATTTAATAATGGTTCACCCAGTTGCTCTCTTAGACCACTTAATTGAATATCTCCAATTCCAGTATCAATCCTTGCAGAGCTCCACCAGTGACTTCTCTCTACTGTAACCTGTGACCATGTGCTCCTGCACCGTGCATTAGCCAGGTATTTTTTCATGCTGGATCTCACACCTGGTGGCAGCTCTGTTTCTTTAAGCACCTGTGGAAGGGGCATTTTCAAAAGTCTTTTGTATTTCAAGGTAGACCCTTGTCCGTGGCTTTTTGACACCTTGACAAGACTCCAATAGCGTCCGGAAATATCAGTCCCCTTTACAAAAGCCAGGAATGTCAAACTTTAATCCTTAAGCCTGCCACCCTGCTTTTAGTTACAGTTTCTACTAATTTACTCAAAAAATACATCAAATTCACAGAGATATAATTTTTCCTATAATACTCAAAAAACGTTTTAGAATTAGGTGTAGCCGTGTTTTGTCCCTTAGTGCCATGCTATAATTAGTAGTTGAGCATTTTTATCCCTTGAATTCATGTAAAACTCTTGGCTGGAAACCTGTCATTTGTTTGTGTCCTGCTCGTTTGTTTGTGTTCACTTTGTGTGCTTAAGGTTTGAATCCAGCCCTTCAAGTCCCCCCTGCAGTAGAACATCAACACGGGAAGGTCTCTTCCCTAGTGACAGTGACTTTTATCTTCTGCACATCCTCTTATACATCTCTCCTCAGAAGGTGCTGATGACTTCCTGACATGTTTCCTGCTCCCACTGAGCTTGGAAAATGATCTGCTGTTAATTTTTATAACTTATTCCCCAAATGTTCTTCAGATTAACTTACTGAGTTCTTACCTTAAACTCACCAAATTTTAAAAAGTTTCCTTCTTTTCATTTGTGCAACTTTGAAGAATGTCTTGTTTTTGTTATCATAGTTTACTCTGCTGTCAAGCATCTTTTTGTGCATTCTCAACTCATCTTTGGTAAATGTTAATTTGTTTTGGCCTTTTTATGTTGCTTGTTTTTTTGGGTTTCTTTTGCCTCTATACTGTCTACAAAGATGAACTCTTTTGAACTTCCTTTCAGCTTTTTTTTTAATCAAGTATCTTTATTTTTACGCAACGCTCCTTGAAAATAAGCCCACCAGGAATATTGTTGATATAAGATTAAGAAAAGTATGTAAAACACTTTTTCAGTGCTAATCCTTGTAGTTCATCTGCTTAATGTTTGTTCGGGTATTTAAATGGCTTTTTATTTCAATATTAATTAAATGCCAGTGGACAGAGAGGTACCCCTTTACACAAATTTTGTCAAAACTGACTTTAATTTGTGGTGAGTGAAATAAGTTAAAAAAATGTGTCAGGGTCCCAGGAGCACTAATAAGCCTTAATTGCCTTGACCAGCATCACTTGGCACTGGAGCCCACACTCTCTGCCCATTGGCCTTGGAGCTCCATTTAAGCTCAGGCCAGGGAGTTGATCCTGCTTTGACTCTCTTTCCAGCCTTGCTCCTGCACATCAGTGGGAATTCCCTACTTGTTCTTAGCTCATTCCTTTCTCTACTGCTTCCAGGAACACGTGGGTGAGACCTCTTCTCATCCCTTTGTGGCTCTGCTCACCTTGTTCAGACACTTCAGGGCTGTGCTCTGCCCAGGAGGCACCTTTTGTGCTGTCCTTGTGCATGGCTTCTTGCTTGGGGAGTAGCCCAGCTCTTGCTGCTTTCTGCCAGTGAGGTTGGTGAGTTTTATAGATTTAAAGCTTAAGATTTAAAGTAATTGAACCAGTATTAAAGATTGTTTATTCTAGTTACTAAGGAAGATACACTTAAAAATAATGATGTGGTGCATATTGCAAGTAAGGGCCAGTGGCAGAGTGTTCTGTGTTAAAAAAGTGTCAGTGTGGTGCTTAGGGACATGGTTTAATGGGGTACTGGGCAGTGTTAGGTTAATGGTCAGGCTTGATGATCCTAGAGGTCTTTTCCAACCTAAATGTTTATATGATAATTTTTTTGTTTGTTTAATTGTTTTAAGCTGTGCATTGCACCTCTGCAGAATCTAGTAGTTGCACAAAAGGCTCTAGACATCAGTGACATAGCTTCACCTGATGTGGGAAAAAACAGGTGCAGGAATGTGAGGTTCATGGAGTCCTGTTAGCTGAACAGTGAGAATAACAGGTAACACTGTATAAATGGAGTTATTATGTTCCGTATGTGATACTGGGCTACGTGGTTAATTACATGATGTATATGATGGGCAGACATGTGACAGACTTTCTCTGTTCTTAAAGTCAGCTGTAAGCAATGGATGTTTCAACTGATGTCTCCTGTCTTTCAGCAAGAAGTGCTGCTTTCAGTCTGACATTGTCCATGTGCTCAGTGGGCAGAGCTAATGCTGTCAGAGGAAATTATTGCTCACATCTGCCTACAAAAATCTATTGTAGCTTTGACTGTTTGAATTGTGTTGTAAAAGTTGACACAGTGTAGCGAGCAAAGAATAACATTTTGGATTTTGTAGTAATTAAAAAAAAAAAGCTTGGGTGCTGTCATGATTGCTGCATGCTCAGAAAATGCTGGAAAGGGTGTACAGATGCAAAGAGAAGTTGCTGCTCTTAAAACATGCAGATGTGCTTCTTTATGTGTAAACATATCTGTAATTGAATTAATGTAGAATTAAAGGTAGGGAAAGCCATGGAAGATAATTAAACTGAAAGATGATGTTCCTTTTTCACTTTTCCCTCTATTTCTTAGTATTTAGCTTGGCAGAAATTTTGCCTGAGTTTTGAGGCTTAACTAGGTGTACTTCAATTCGGGAATAATCTTCTGCTTGGTGTTGGTACCAAGATTCTTCCCTGGCTGCCTGTGATAGCGCTCTGTGTGCTGCCTGAGAGCTGTGTCTGTGCAAACAGGGTTTTACAGCTGCTCCCAGCTGAATGGGAGCAGTGCTGGCGTGCCTGTTGGATTGTGTTTGGAGCAGCTCCCTGCAGAGTGAGGTTTCACAGGCAGCAGGAGCAAAGAAGTTTCTCTCTAAGAAAATTTTGCTGTGAATAATGCAGAATGCTCCTGAGTGTCCGGGTTGGTGCTGTTGCAAGCTAAAAATAACTTAATCTTTTCTCATAAACTGAACAATCTCCTTATGTTGTTCTTAGAGGTAATGGATCAGTCTAGGTTAGTGTAACCCTGTAGTGGTGCTGGTTTTTTAGGTAGATGCCTTTGTGTTTAGCTTGTTTTTGATCTTTTTGAAAGGAACAAATTTTGGAAAATTGTCACGAAACTGCCACGAGAATTGACTACAACAAAATTTACTTTGTTTCAAAAATTCTGTCATGAGACAAGATTTTGCCTTAAAGGAAAGGAGTCAAACTAAGTACAAACTGAAAATAAATGCTTTAAAGCAAATATGCAATAGCATTTAAACCCACATGCTACTTTAAGAAAGGTCTGTCTCTACTTCTAAGAACTGGCATGTCACACCAACAGTTCTGCTTTTGAGTGCTTAGTTACCTACTGCAATTCACATTGCTTTCTCACTGTGGCTTTGTCCAACATTTAAGTTGGATTACTTAAAATGGATTACTTGGAATAGCAGGGTACCTTTCGTTTGTTTTCCTTCCACATGTAGTTGTCAGAGCATGTCTTTGCATTGCACTGTCTGCTGCTCAAAGTTGATCTGTGCCAATTATTAAGGATTCAGCTGCCAGCAGCAACTGGAGTTGAACCACTGTTGCTACCAGTCATTCACCAGACTCAATTTTGGCATTCTGCTGAAAGCCCAATGGAAGATTCAGAGAGCTTCAGTAGAAAATATAAGATTGACTTCATGCACTAAGATGTGAAGAACTCTTAGTTTATTCTCTCATCAACTTCTTTTTATTATCTCCTACCTTCCTTTCTCCCTCTTCATATGATCCTGTAGAGAAATCCCTTCTCAGGGAAACTGACTTTTTTATTCAATAGAGGCAGGGATTTTGAAAATACTGTATTATGTTGCCAAATACTTTCTCTACAAACTCTCTAGGTTTAAAGCAATTTCAGCTAATGAATAAAGTATTTACAGCCAGTGCTCAGTGAAACTATATTTGTTTATGTGATTTTAAATGTATAAACTATTTCATATATGTTTTTTTGTTTCTAAGTTTATTAAGCTTTCCTCTTTAATGGTGGACATTTCAGTACATGTGCAGTAAAACCTTGTACAACTGTTGCTTCATTTCTGTGGTGAGAGCCACAGATTGTTCTTATCTCAGACCATCAAATGTACTGATGCTGTAGCTCTGTATTTTTGACATGTGCATTTCTTGTTGCTGCTTCTTTGACATGTATGTTTCTTGGAGCCTCATTTAGATGCATATCTGAATTTGATACATGATTCAGGGCTTCAAATATGTAAGTTTAGAATGTGAAGCCTTTGCTTCAAGGACAAATTATATTATGAAATGACCATGTTTTTTAGCCATTGTTTCTTGGCTCTCATTGTTGTGTTGTGGTATAAAACACTCTCCTTGAAGATAGCTTATTTTAATTGCACAGTTCTTCCCTTTGTCTTGAATTGTTGTTTGGAGGTCTTTAAACCTGTTATTGCTAGTTGTTTCAGTAGCTTCTTTGATTTAAAGAGGCTTGTTTCAGATCTGCTGGAGTGTGTATAAGCAGGATGACTGAATTTTTTGAGCATCAAATGCTGGGTGAGAAAATTGACTACTTTGTATATATGCTTCAAGTTTCAAATGTGTAAAAATATGTTTCTTGCTTTCATTGGAAGACCAAATGCCATCCAAATAAGTACTGAGTTAAAATATAACATGAAAAACTTGGAAAAATTTATCTATAAAGCTGCCTTTTTTTTTTTTCTTTTTAACTACATTCACGGATATAAGCATTTTTTTCAAGTACAGTGGTTGTTTGTTTAGAAACATATTTGGTTAGTGGTCCAACAGCAAGGCCAGAAAAAGTGTCTATGTGGTGGCACAGGATCTGAGAACTTGCAGATTAAAGCTAATCATTCTGCTAGGTTATTTTGTGTTTGGATCCCTTCCACAGCCCAGAAGCCAGCAGTCAGAGTGTAGGTGGCACAGCAGCAGAAACAAACAAAATGGAATTACAGGGAGAGATGGAATTCCTTCCTTCAATTCCTTACGGTGTCTAAATTGATGTGGAGCTACAAAATAATAGGGACAGAGAAGCCCATCTGAAAGGGGATTACCTGCCAACTCAATACTTTAGAAATATGACAGTGGTTTACATTTCACCTTATAATTTTATTTCTTTCTGCTTTTGAAGATTTTTGAAGGAATATTTAATTTTTGCTTTGGTAAAGGCAGCTGGCAGCTTTAAATTTCAAACATTGGCTGAAGGTGTATTTCAACAGTTGATACTTGCAGTTAAATTAGTTTTTCATTTGATCAGGCATAAGTAAAGACTTGGACATGTTCTCCTCTGATTACTGGTCGGGTTTTTTTCTTATTTTGTTTTATTATTTCTAATTCTTTATTTAAACAATGCTGCTACATTTGAATTGTAAATACTCTGGAAAACATCCAGTTGAAGCAGATGTTTCTACTGTAATCTGTTTAATTACAAAAAAATAGTTTAAGTGATTTTCAAGTTTGGGAATTCTGAAGTTTAAGTTGGCCTGGTCATACTTGTTTGCAAATACTTTGATTAAAAAAAACCCTACTAAAATTAGGAAATATAAAAGAGACAATTAAATATTTCTTGTTCGTTTTCATTACTTAAATGAGACTAGCTAAGAGAGGATGTCACTTTGTTCAGTTAGTAAGTAATTGAAGTTTATTTAATACTTGTAAATAAAAAAGTTACTGTATTCATACTTAATGTCCTGCTTCTCATGTATTGCAGGAGACTTAATTGCAAGTTAAGATATTGGATAGATGATAGATGATATTCAATTGAGAAAAAGCAGTTTTGTACGTGCAATTTCTAATATGCTAGCACAGCATAGGATAATTTCAGTTGGAAGGTACCTTTGGAGGTTTCTAACTCATCCTCCTGCTTTCCAAGCAGCATCAGCTGTAAGGTCTGACCAGGTTACTTGGATCTTGATCCAGTAGGAGCTTGAAAGCCTCTGAGGACTGAGACTGCACAGACTTCCTGGGCAATCTGCATTGCTGCCTGCCTGCCCTCATGAGGAGGGGCATTCCCATTATAGCCAGTTTAGACCTCCCTTATTTCATCTTGTTCCCACCAGGCAGCACTGAGGACCCTGCCTGCTTTGGGCATCCACCTGCTCTGGTGTGGGGTCTCCCAGGGGCTGCAGGTGGATCTCTGCATTCCTGTGGTCCTCCATGTGCTGCAGGGGCACTGCTGCCTCACCATGGCCACAGGGGCATCTCTGCCCTGGCACCTGGAGCACCTCCTGCCTCTCCTTCCATTGGGGGGTGTGTGGAGTTGTTTCTCATCCTCACTCCTCTCTCCCACTGTTGTTTCTGTTGTACAGGTTTTCCTTCTTAAACCTCACTTCAGATGTGCTGCCATCATTGGTGATGGGCTCAGCCTTGCCCAGCAGTGGGTCTGCCTTGGAGTTGCCTGGCATTGGCTCTGTCAGACATGGGGGGGGAAAACCTTCTGGCAGCTTCTCACAGAAGCCACTTCTGTAGCACTCCAGGCCACCAAAACCTTGCCATGCAAACCCAATACAAGCAGCTATTTGCTTAGCTCTGGCCTGTTTTTTTCTAAAAGGTGGTAGCTTGATAAAACTGCTGAAGCAAACTGTGTTGGTAGTGTTGCTGGGTCTAAATGTACATCCAGGAAGGTGGTGTGTTGTTTTTCTAAGCCTACTTGGTAGCTTCTGTGATGCTGTATCACAGTTCTGTGAGAATAAGAACAAGAAAAAACTGCTGTGACTGTAATAGTGGGGGAAAGTCTTGAAATACAAAATGAGATTGGGGCAGGGTGGCAGCAAAAATGAAGAACCCTCAAAAATAAGTTTTGTGTAAAAAAGTTGTCACAGCTTCTGAACAAGAGCTGTATGTACTGTGAGAGTGTGGGGCACACTACTCAACAGAAAACAGTTGTGTTGGAACTCCAGATATGAGTACTTGAAGCTGTGGCATAAAGGATGATCACAGGTAGGCTCACTCTTTCCATAGCTGCTGTTTGGAAGACCAAATGAGAATATGAAGGTGGATTAATGAGGATGCAGTGTTGGTCTGTTTCTCCATTCCTTTTGCCTAGTAAGACACCTTTATAATAGGTCATCTGACTCTGGCCCCTGGTCTACATCATGGCCATGTCTCTTTCTGTATTTGTCAGCATTTTGGAAAAAAACCCTGCTATTTCTAAAATACTATGAAAAGTTATTTAAGCTTTTTCAAGAAGCTGTATTCTTCATTCCAAATGAGAAGAAGTAATGAGAAATGAATGTCTGGATTTCACATAAAATTGTTGACTTATGTATTGTGTCTATTACCTTTTCTGAAAAGCAAAACTCTAACCTAAAATAGAAGCAGTCAAATAGTAGATGGTTATATTTCACGTTACTTCATTTTCAAACTGGATGAGAATTTTTATACCTGGTTATCTTTATAAGAAGCTAAGTTTAGTGTGTGGGGATGTATTTTTTCTTCACAGTGTTCTACCACTTACACTTTTTTTGACAATCACTTTTTTCTCCACCCTCCCATATGTGCAAGATAGCATTGCCTTCATTGTTCCACGAGCTTTTCTCCATGAAAGTCATCTCTGAGAAGCTGGTGAGGCACGATATGGCAGGGACTTTAACTTGAAATCAACAAGGTTAGTTGGGAAAACAATTCTGTTCACTGAAGGTTAAGGTCTTGCTTTAGTTTCCTTGCCTTTGCAGTTGAGTGTTGCTGGATGACCTGGGGGGCAAAGCGTATTTCAGTCCATGAGATACATTTTGCATAAGTTGTTTTATATTGGACAGTTGCTTTTGGTCGTAGAGAGGTAATTTGCTTTCTTTGACACAAATCCAAGAAAACCTCTTTGTCACTTCCCTTAGTTCCTTCCCAGTGGGCAGCTTTTCAAACTTTTTGTGCTGGATGGGTGGTTCTGGGGTTTGATTTTATTTTTTAATTTGCTTTTGCCATTTCTTCAAGTGGTGTCTTATTTTTCAACATGCCAAAATTGCTGAGAAATGACTTTTTAAGGAGTAAGAGGAGATAAGGGCAAAAGACAACTATGGAATGAGACTGCTACCTCATTGCAACACTTGTCCAGATCTAGAAGCGCATGGAAGTGGCTGTGTTTTCCTAAAAGCTCTACCTCTGCTTTTGCTGCCAGTACTCATGGATTATGGCACTTCGATCTGTCAGCCTGCTTTATCAGGACTTCAGATCGCTGCCAGCAGAAAGGAAAAGGCTGTGTGGAGTTAACCCCCCTGTTACTGGAGTATTTAGTTCGGATGAGCCTGTGCGTGTTAGAGCTGCCCTGCAATCCTTTTGCCTGCTTGTGACCTTGAGTGCCCTGGGGAGCTGATGCTGCCAGGCTGGGTGCCCAGTCCCTGCCTCTCCACGGGGCTGGGAATAGCCTGCCCTGCCTGACACTTGGGAATAGCACACTTGTTTCTGTCTTAGACTCCTGCAGGCTTAGAGGTGGCATTACCACGGAAAATTTGTTCCTTTCTGTGGAACAAGCTACCAATCAGGAGCTTCTATGGAAAAATGAGGAACAGCCCTGAAAGCCCCAAGGGGACAGGGAGAGCGGGTGATCCAGGTGCAGGAGAAGGGATTCCCCTGCAGTTTCTATTGAAAGCAGGTCAGATATTCCCTGGCAGCTGGTGGACAGGACCATGGCAGAGCAAATCCCCCTGTTGCAGTCCATGGGGAGCCCCCACAGGACCACCTTTATCCCAAAGGACTGCAGCCAGTGGGAGGATCCCATGCTGGAGCAAGGGAAAAGCACGAGGAGGAAGGAGCAGCAGAGAGGAGCTGGGGACTGACCATGAACTGCTGTCCAAGCTGCCCAGGGAGGGTGGAGATAGAGGAGGCGGAATGGGGCAGGGTGTTTTAGTCTTGGTCTTTGTTTCTCACTGTGCAACTCCATTTTATTTGGTAATAAATGAATTTTCCCCAGGTACAGTCTACTTTTTTTTGTGATACTAATTTGTAAATGATCTCCCTGTTTTTATCTTGACCCAGAAGCTTTTTGCATCTTCTCCACTGATGAGGAGGAGGAGTTGAGAGCAGCTGGGTGGGTGCCTGGCAGCTGGCCAAGGTCACCTCATCACCACGAGGAAGTGAAAATCCACATGTGCTCTTGAGGGTGTTTAGCACAATTGTTTAATTTCAACTGTTTTCCTGCTAAAGCACTTTCAGAATTTGTGTGTCTAAATGTAGCACATCTGTGAGATCAGCAAAATGTAAGTGATATTTTACTTAAAATTTTTAAGAAGCTCTTGAACAATACGTCTCCACTAAGGCATGGAAAAGGCCATTCATTTCTAGGGTGCTTTGCCAGTTAAAGTTTGTTGGATAGAAACAACTCATGTTTTCATAGCTAATTCCAATGAGAGAAATTAATATTTGATAAGTGAGGAGAACTTGATGTGGTAAATAGTAAGCTTCTGGAAAGATTTGAAATAAATATTGTAATAAAAAATATGTTGAGAATCGTCCTAGAGTGCCTCCATTCACAGAGAACAGATGGCATGGAGATTATTAATGGCATACAAAGCTTTTTACCTCTTGGTCATGAGTTTGTACTGCCATGAGGCTGGATGTGATTGAAAGTTGTGACCATCTGTCCAATGGCCTACATGAAATGAGTTAGTTGTCTAAATCCAGTTACTAAAGAGCATCACCTTCATCATCATGTAAATATCACAAATAATATCCATTTTTGTCTTTGATCAGTTTGCCTTTTGAAAAGGTTTTCAAGAATAGCCAAAGCTCCTCTGGATTGCAGATATATTTTTGCCATAAGATGAATTTGCTTTGTTTTTCCACAGATATGTGACTGAACACATTAATTTAAAATATCCTGGTTTTAAGGAAATATATTAATGTCCTGGCTTATTATGTTGAAAGAGGCATTTTATTTCAGTTGGCAGCTGCCAAGAGTCTTAATCTGACTCTGATCCCACAGTTATGCCCCTGTAGTACCTTTGCTGTGCTCTGTCTCCACACTGATTCAATGTTCCAAAGGCTTTAAGGCCATTTTTATTAATTTTAAACTTTCTGGCTCTCTAAAACTCAGAATGATATTAGCAAACTCTGTACCCTGTTCACCCTGCAAAGCAAATGTTGCTGTTTTTCTTTTAAAAACTTGAATGATGTCAAACAAATAAAACTTTTTTTTTTTTTGGTAAGCAGATGTTTGTAAGAAAGCCTGATATAAAAATCTGAGCCTTTTGATTCTGTAGCTTTTAGATCATAGGCTTAATTTGCAGAGAGGAAAAATTTATAAATGAAAAAAAAAAATACTGCCTTGAGAAGAAAAGAAACAAAAAAAACGTTTGCACCCCTGTTGTCTTTGATATGCTTACTGTGTGCACTGTGGAGAAGAATTTTTATACAGAGCTGGAAAATTTATTAATATATTTGACATGTTTCATTATAAACAGCTTTTGGAAAGGCTTGAAATGCTGACTGCTTTCTTTTAGGGGATTATAAAAACACAACAGGTCATGCTGAGGATTCCTATGCTCTGTTTGGAATCTAATAAGCATGTGAAAGGAATCAATGAACTTTACTACTTACCTGTATCAGTCCTTATATGTTTTTCCTAGTATTTTAGTGACCAGTTTCCTAACAAGTTACCATGTAGTGAGAGAAGGAGAAGTTATAAGGGACAGGAAGACTAATCTGAACCCACTTTATCATAGCCAGATGCTTTTATTTCACTGAAAATATTTGCAAATATTTTGTTTTACTTCTGTTACATTAATGAGTGAAAACCACAACTGAACTCAATAAATGTAATCCTGAGTAACTTATTCTTATACAGTTTGATCCTAAATAACTTGTGCTTTTTTTGCTCTCATTAAAATTGTTCTGTTAAGTGTGTAACATATTGGTTTTGGCTCAATAAGTTGATGCATGCATTGATTATGCGTAGATAGAAGGAATTCTGGAATAGCCAGAATTTCTGCATCTGCACTGTCTGCCCTTATTGACAGATTATCTTGTACCACATCCTGTGAAAGGGAGGCTTTTCTGGTGTGCTGAATAACAGTTCAGCTCATATTGTACATTCTGTAGCCTCTCTGCATGATGAAGGATGGGGGAGAGCTGGGGATGGACTTGCTTATGTCATCAAAACTAAAATTGTCACAGGACAAGATATGCTCTTGGTAGAAGCAAGAGGTAATTGAGTGTTTCCCCCTGAAAAGGTGAAATGCCTATTTAAACCTTAACATTACTCCCTCTAAGTGGGAAAGAATGGATTACAACCTAGTGAGAATGATAGTTTTTGCAGTCGGAAAGGAAACCCTTTTCTTTTTGTTCTTTTGGTCATAAGTCAGTCAAAAAAACCCCAAAAATCAATGAAAGAGGAATTTGCTGAAGTTATAAAGAAACCCTGCTAAAATGCTGTTAGTTATATCCATCCACTGGTTCCTCTGAAGCCGTTCTGAATATTCAAGATTATGGAGAGGCAAACCACTATTTCTTTATTTTTAAGTAATAGACCTTGTAGCTGCAGCACAGTACAAGGGAAATAAAGGAAATTGTTTTTTTTATACTGAATGAAAGCGTGTGATGTCACTGCCTTCTTTCTCTGTTGTGATACTCATGGTCAGAGGGATGATAGCAGCTGGCAGATACTTTCCTAATGGTTAATGGACTTTAAGTTTCACTCTGGAACTAACATAAGAGGGAGATTGCTTGGGAGACATCCTTCTCTCAACTCCAGAGCATCAGTGAAAGTGCCATAAACAGGACACCTCTCCCCCAGTCTGTAACAAAATAAACCAGACCAGGTCTAATATTGTTGTACATTTTAGTTTTAGTCATCTTTTTGCAGATCAAGTCTAGATGCTTTTCAAATGTTTATTTGTTTTTAGTGCTTATTGATGGTGTTTCTGGCTCTGTTAGTGTCTTAGTGAAATTTCGGCATGTTATGCAGAAGTGACACTGGCAGAGGAAAGGTGAATCTTAAAGGCTTCATTTGGTTAGAGCATGGTGCTAATAATGCCAGGGTTGTGGGTTTGATCCTGTATGGGACATTCATTTAACAGCTGAACTTGGTAATCCTTGTGGGTCTCTTCCAGCTTGGGATATTCTGTGATTTGTGGCAGGTAAACCCAAGTGTGTGTGTTCACTTCTCTTTACTCCTTCTGACAGGAATGGTGAAAGCAGAGTTTCCCTGTGATCATGTGCAGGATTTCTTTAAGGTGGCACTGACAAAGCTGCGTGTTGGTGAGAACCAGCTGTTTGAATTTGCAGGAAGAAAATGTGTGTCATTACCTAGGAATGTTTTGTGAGCTTCTGAAGTCACGTTCAGCGCTGCTCTGGTGTGCTCTGCAGTGTTTGTGCTGTTCTGCAGCTGCTGAAAGCGTCAGGCTTTAAACACGGTGTAACTCTATGTGCTATGTTGGGATTGAAATAACACGGGTTCATTTTTGCAGATAGAATATTGGTCATTAATATGCAAGCAGATAGCCAATTATTATTTGCCCTGCTGTTTTCGGGCAGAGTGTCAGTGCTGGGATGGGAAACAAGCTCCTTAGTGTGAAAGGTCTCCCTTGTTTGTGAATAGTTCTGACTGACTTTTTAAGGCTTCTTCATTCATTAGGCAGTGTTAAATGCTTTGCTTTTTTTGCAATTTTTAGGATGTTTAAAAATGAATTTTGCTACAGCATTTGAAATAATAGAGCTGATATCTTTGAAGCTACTTGGTGTGTTGCTGTTTTTCTCAGGTAACTTATAAAACTATGCTGATAGAATTAATATAAACTAAGAGTTACATAAGTTTCACAGGTAGTTGAAAGATACAATTGGGTTTTGGCTGAGTCTAAAAAGCTGCTTAACTAGAAGTAATACAAGTTAATATTTTACAATTCCATGTGAACTGTGTCTTCAGAATTACCAGGTTCTGTAAAAATGACTAACTAGATCATGCAGAAAATACAGGTTAGCTTATTAGAAACTACTAGTGGGGAAAAAAAAACCAACGTGAAGCAAAGCAAAAATGTTTAGACTTGGTGTAAAAAGCACACGTAAAAGGTTTTCATGTATTCTGCCTCATTTCCAGTCTTGAGCTAAACTAGGTGCATATGGGTTTTTTTCATGTCTTATGCTTTGTTCAGTGGTTTCACTGTTGTTAAAACATGTTTCCTTTGTGCCAGCAACACTTGCTGGGTAACAGAACTAGTGTTGTACTTCTGTAAATGTAGAACTAACTTAGTCTCTTTTAGAGAATGTCTTTAGGCAAAGAGAATTTTTCATTTTAAGTTCTTCAAATAACTTTAAAAAAAAAAATACTGTATTGACTTAAAACATATATTTGGCCTTTTGGTCAAGGATAAGAGCTGTAGGTAATAAGAATATATTTGTTGCTCTTCTGTCAGCCCTCATCTTGGAGGGAAATGCACACCTGAGAGGATTTTCAGGGTTTGGGGTGTTCTTTGCATAAATATGCAGCAAGATGTGGATTTTACTTCCTGAAGAAAAGACTGTTAATATACTTTATTTGGAATGGAAGCTGATATGGTACTGGTAGTCATTACAACTTAATCCACCCTTCTACACAAAAAGCCTAGTAACGTTCCTCTGACCAATTAGTTTGTCCTAAAAGAGTAGTTTGATGGCAGATGTTTGTCATGGTTTATTACCACATTTGCACAGAAGCTTTGGAGGGCATTTTCTATTTTTTGAGTTGATCCTGAAGCATCTGTCTTGGTGACTACGCTTGCCAGACCTCATATTAAAGTATGAGTGTGTTTGTACTGGCCTGTATTACTGAAATATACTTGTTGGGATTTTCCAAGTTTTTTGAAATTCAACATCAAATAGACTGATAAATAATTTTGGAGCTGAGGCTCTGCTGGGTTGTCTGCAGCCCTTAAACTGAATTAATGGGAACTTTGTTAATTTTGAATTCCATGGAAGTAGGTAGGCCTCTACTTGAGAAGGAACCATGCTGCTTGGGAAGCACTCCCAAATATGTCTGATATTTTATGTTGAGTGGTGTGGAGCATCCTCTGCTGTAAGAATGTGTTCAGGCTGCAGGCTTTCACAATCCAGGATGCTGTTTATGGTCCCTAGGTAGGTCCTCAAGGAGTTTTATTTTAGAGCAAAATTAAATAACATAATTTTCTTTCCTCTCGATGACTTAGATTCTTGTTAGAGCTGTGAGATGTAACCCTCTGCTAAGAGATGTGTTTGATGTTAATCTGCACAATCTTGCTCACAGTATTTACGGTGTTCCCGAACTAGAAATAGTGAGTAGATCTATTTAGCACATTGTAAAATGATTCTTTCCTTATCAAAAAGATGTTCTTGAGGTTTTATTGGAATGATCAGTAAGCGAAGCACTGAGATGGTGCAGAACATCAAGTTCTCTCCTACCAAATATATGTTGACATGTTACCTCATGTATCTGAAAGGTTGTTAAACACATTTGGCTTAACGTGGTGAGGTGGGACCCATTTATCTTGCAGTTTTTGAATCATCTCTTGGCTTCAGAAGAAGCAGAATGTTAAATTTAGCAGTGAATCTTCAATCTGAAATGTGGTGGAGTTCAAGTGATAAAAGGCACTTTATTTTCTTGAGATTTTTTGTGGCTACATTCTTTTTAAAGCAGAATATCTTCTAGTTTTGGGATATTTTTAAGCCAAAGTATAAAAGATATTACTACACAAGAGTATGAAGGATGAGATGATTGATTTTTACTTCATTGGCCTGAGGTGTGTTTTTTCTTTTTACTTTGTTTATAGTTTTTGATAGTGTTTTGTTCGGAATTAATTCAGAAATTTAGTTGTGTTCGTAAATGCAGATCTAACTCAGATACTGAATTCTGTCTCATAATCTGATTTGGTTTCTTTAGTTGCTGTCATAGTACTTGGTTAAATGGATGTTTTTTTCTAATAGTTTTTTGAATCCCAAAATAGATTTAAGCCTCAGGGAAAAAAAAAAAAAGAAATTATATGATTGTAGCTTTCTAGTTTAGAGAATTTATGACTGATCTGATTCATAAATCTATAAAATATTACTTTTCCCTAAATTTTGTGTCAAGAGCTGACATTGTGACAGAAGGTACCCCTGTCTCTCTAGGCTGGAGTTTGCTTTTGCTACATAACTACAACATTTATAATTCCAGTCCTCTGTGGAGAAAGCCTTTCCATGACTCTCCTGTTTCAAGCTTTGCAATGAACAGCAGATATCCTGAACTCTCACTTGTGTGGCTGGCATGTTTATCTACTGTGTTTTCCCCTCAAATATCAATTCCAAATGAAACTTTCAAGAGGAGCAAAATCATGTTGAAATTGGAAGGGATTTGTTTTCCCTACTTCTGTTGTGGTCCCTTTTGTTATGGGCAAAAACCAACTCACAGTATGTATACAGGGCCAAGAATTTATTCTTAATCTTTTTAATATCTTTAGCAGTCTAATAATCCAAACTACCTAATTAATGCAGGAAAGTCTCAAAAATAAATATTAAGTCTTCATCTGCATCCGTGTAACCAGCAGTCTACAAGTATCAGAAAAGCAGCAGTGAATTTGGTTTTGGAGTGGTAAATGAATCTCCAGCTTGCGGCCCTTTTAATGAGATTTATTTTGCGATTTGTGTGCTGCACTTATGGGCTGGGGCAGAGAGGATTGAATGATTCTGGGTTCTATTGGAAATTTATGAATGTAACAAATGATGGGTTGAGCTGTTGCATGTAGCAGCAGCTCGAGAGCTGAAGCTCGGTGCAGCAGCCATCCATATTGGATGGAAGAGGAGAGAATGATGGAGATAAGACATTCAGACACAAATTGGGCAGCTGCTGAGGTGCAGCCAGTCTGCACCCACAAAACATAATCTGACTGAAATTCAATGTGTGATTTTTTTTTTAAGCAGATGTTACTTCATAGGAGCACATCTAGTTTGGATGCTCTTGGGTCAGTCTAAAGCAGAGTGTTTCAGTTTAGGATTATGTACACTTATGTACAAAATTTATTTTGTTCTGATAAACTCTTAAACTTAGCAAGATTTGTGGTATGATGAAAAACTCCTCTGTCAACTGTAGAGACATGTCAATACAAGAAAGGACAAAGTGTTTCTATTTTTTTCTTTAAACCAACCAAATATGTGGTTGAAACCTGTGCCAATGTATATTTGTGTTTCTTCCTTGAATGAGTTTTGGCACAATAGGTTTAAATTGTTTGGAGTTTTCTGTCCTAAGCTTGTTAGTTATGTAAAATTAATCAAATTTTATCTAATGAATCCCTTGACAGCTGTGGAAGTTACTTTAATTCTGTCTTGAAAGAAGTAACGTAAGAGTGGGATCTGAATCTTGTTGTACCTCCGTTATTTAGGGGAATGGTTTACTAATATTGTGGCAGGAATTTCAAAGGCTTCATGCTGCCTGTCAGTTGTGATCCAGGTGGATATGAATTTCTCTCTCTAGCTCAGCAAGACATAAAGGAACTCTTGAAAAGTAATATATCTTGCTAGTTCTTGAATATGTTGTTGCAGGAATATAAATGAAGAGTAACATTTGCTTAATTTCAGTTTGGGTTTTTTTTTGTTTGTAGTCTTTGGGATTTTTTTTCTATGTGTTTTTTTTTTTAGACTTTTCATACCTGCATTTCATAGTAAAACCATTCCTCACAAATACCAATACTTGTGTATTTACGTACAACAGTTATGTGGTTCTAGTCAATGGTTTAAAAAAGTTAAATTCTGGCACTGAACTAAGAAGTATTAGTAAGGGAAGAAAAAATAGGAAATACAAATTCATTTCTGTAGTTTACTAGAAGCCATTTGCAATGAGAATAAAATGGTGTGAAAGATTGGATCAAATGACAGGGGCAGTAGTGTGAGGTGGGGAAGAAAATAAAGAGTTCAAGGTGTGTTGAACTATGTGTGTTTTGGAAGAAAAACGTTCAGTTGCCCAAGCTGCAGCTTCAATTCCTGAAATAAAGATAAATTATGCAAACTGAAATAACAGGGGTTAGCAGAGGAAATGCTGGGATTTTAGACCTATGAAGAGTTCTCAAAATAAGATTTTTCTGTATGAAGTTTCCTGTAAGGGAAATATTGTTAAAGATGGTATTATGCTGAATTAGAGTTTATTTTCATGAGGAGTGAGACAGACAATGCTTGCTGAGCTCTAGACTTGTGAAACAATGTATAATGAACAGTATCTACCCAGACAGTGACATAACACTCTGAACCTTAAACTTAGCAGTAGCACTGAGCGTGGATACAAAATTTGCAAAGGAGAGCTAGATATTTCATCTATAGTTATTAGCTACACTTCAGGCTCAGGGATGCACTGCTTTTTGTTGGCTGTTACACTGCAGCTGTGGTTAAAGTGGCAGGAAACACTCAGGATAGTTGAGAAATGCAGAGAAACTTCGTTAACTCATCAAACGAGGTGCTCTGTGTGATCTGTGCGAGTGCTGCAGTGCAGATCAGATCGGTGGTGCTGGCCCCAGTCTGCCAGGCGAGTACAGTGAATAGTGACAGAACTGTGCTTGGAGGCAGCTGCTGACTTGCTGCTTCATCTGAAATTCCAGTGAGTCACACCAGGGAAAGTGTTGAGCGTGGAGTTCTGTATAACAGCCTCTGATGAGAGCAGCAGGCTGGAGAGCAGCCTCAGCATCGCTTTACTGGGCTAAAAGCGATGAAAGATATGAATGGGTCCAATTGCACAAAGTTAGCTTTCTCAGCAAAGGTTGGGTTCTTAAAATTTATGTAGAAGATTTTAGATGATATACTATTTAAATAGTGGTTGTAAACTTGATTGGTAGAGGATGTTTGCGTGAAAGTCAAAGATTTTCAGTTTGGCTGCTTTCTGTCTGATCAGATTTGTTACTGATACTTGGAGATGGTGAATTTCAGGTAGTTTGAATAATTCCGTGAATAATGCTTCAAATGGGAAGCATCCTCCCCTATGGGATGTTTGTTTTATTGACTAGAAATCTAAATGTTGACTGAATCTGGTTAGCAAAAAATTCTAAGAGACTTTACATATAAGAAACAATATGTACTGTTTTCTGATGACTGTGGCACAGCAAAAGTGGTGGTGTGTTTAAGGCCTAAAGCCAAAGTTGGAGCAATGAACTCGTTTGTCTCAGTTGAAAAAGGTATGAAAGAGGTTGCACTCCTCCTTTTTTTTTGTTCCACTTTGCAGTAAGAAATGATCTGTGATTAGGTCATCATAAAAAGATCACAGTTGAGATACTGGATGGGGACTCTTCACAAATTAACCATGCTGCTCGATATTAGATCTTGAATTACATCAAGAAATTCTAAGCAGAAAGAAAGGAAAGCTCATTCGGTTTAATTAGTGATTATTAGGGAATAATCACTGAAAGTGACTGTAGTATTACACCTATAGAAGATGGCTGGAACAATTGTCAAGATTGCAGATGTTTTGCTAAGGAAGAGATGAGCTTAATGAGAGATTGTCTCAGCTGGCTGAAACAAAGAAAACTCCCCAGCAGGTACCAATTGAGGCAAATAACAGGGTTAAAATGTGAGAAGCATTTAGTAAGGATTTCTGGGTGAAATGAACCAGTGCAGTCTAGATCTGGTTTTGCTGCTTTCAAATTTTAAGGTGTGGTGTAAAAGTATTGGGTTTTGCTTATCCACTGCAAGAAGTAATATTTGTATGGATGCAGTGAATTATTAATTACTGAAAGTAATTTTTAAATTTAAAGAATATGGAATTCTTAGATATCTTTTTTTTTCTGAGTCTATGTGACCACAATACCAGCTAAATTAGGAATATAATGTTACAGATTTGTCAAAACTCCCCCAACTGTTATTGATCTCTCCCACTTGTTTTTGAGTGTCCATAACTTTTTTCTTCTATTACACTGCGGTAATAGTAGGAAACTTTAAAAGAGGATGTCTTTAGTTCCAGTTAAGTTGCCAGGTTACACACAAATACAGGAAAAAAAGCAGAATTGCAGAGATCCAATTCAGTTGTCCTTCAGGAACTTATCCCACAACTTTATCAAGCCAGCCTAGTCCTTCCATCTTTGATTTTTGTTTGTTTTTTTTTTTACTTGACCACATTTTCTATCTACCAATATGGGTCTTGGAGAGTTCTGTTCTACAAGGTAACTTCAACAGGTTGAAACAAGTTCCCACTTAAGAATCAATGCTTGAAAGGACAGCAGACAATATATTCTATACATAAGTTAAGCTTAATGACAAAGATAGTGCTTTCCTCGTGTCCGAAGTGTATAATGCAGCTTTCATCAAAGCTATAAATTTGGGGTCATTTTTTCCTCCTGATTGTAAGCTGGACTGTCTTTATTTGAAAGATGGGAAAGTAGGGGTTCTTAAATAAAATTTTGACCTAAAGAGCTATTATATTGTCATAGGGATCTTACACCTTCCATTTTTTCCAGAGAACCTACACGATATTTGTGAAGCAGTAAGGATGACATGAGTCTTCAGGGCTGTACTTAAATGTTTAAGGAAGAGAGCTTGCTGGGCTTTCCTTTCAATACACAACTTGTTTTGGAGTAATTTCTCATTTCAAAAAAAGAGCCTCCAAAAGAGAAGGCAAGCCAACTGACAAACACTGGTTTCTTATAGTTCAAATAGAATTATAGGGTTTTTTTACATAGATCAGACAAAGCTCTTTGCCCTGAAATTTGCCTTTTTTTTTTTCCTGTTTAGCACAAGTTGTTCTGTTTGTTGAAAAGGACTAGGAAAGCAGTAATTTGGTGCACAAAGATGCTTTTGCTTGGTCATTTGTAAATAGTAGCAAACTGCAGAAGTTGAAAATTGCTTATTTTTTGATTTCTACCTGATGTAGGTAAATTTGGGGTTGAAGTGGCACATCAGTCAGAATTTTGCTTGAGACAGGAGCTGATGCTGATTTACAGCTTAAACTTTTGATCCTGCTTTGAATTCCTAGCTACCAAACTACAGGAAACTTTGTAGCCCAGATGCAGAACAAGTGGCTGGACTGAATCAGGCTTAAGGACCATTTCCAGCAATGAGCACAGTAGCACAAGTATTTATGATAATACCCCTCATATCTCTATATCTTAATTTCATTATTTTTAGAGCCAGATCTGGGGGTTTACATAATTGGCTGCCCTCTTTTGATTGTTATTCCATGAACTTGCCTTATCCCCAGAGTAATATTTGTTTCACTTATCTTTTGGCAAGGAGTACAGCGGGTTTATCTCCCACTGCAAGCAAACTCCTTCCTTTTGTTTTAAATTACACTTCCATTTTGATGAGTACTGGCTCACATCTTTGAGTGTACAGTCTTACTTAACTGCTCTCTCTGTGCCACTGGTGACTCTGCAGGGTTTGTAGTCATGGCTTTTAAATGCCTGAGTTAGCTGCTGCATGATTTTGTCATCGCTGTTGCTCACTGAGTTTTTCCCAATGCTTTTTTTTTTCCTGTATCCTTGTAGATGAGGTGATCAGAATTCAACACAGTATTCAAGATGCAGACAAACTGGGTGGATACTGTAGTCCAGTTGTGGCCTCTGTTTTGTTTGGTTTTCCTGATAATCACTAGCATTCCATTTTGGGGGGAAAAAAACCCCCAAAACAACAGAGTTTTGGCTTGATTTTTATAGCATTATCTAGTGTTATACCAGAACCCCACTCCTGAATGGAGACAGTCAACTTAGCCTCCATAAGGACAAACATGAAGTTACGATTTTTGCTGTGTGTATCAGGACTGGTACTGAAATTCATGTACCATTTCGTTGGAAGTCACAAAGTCTTACTAAGATAATTTGCAAGTCTCCATTTGCCCATTGTACTTACTATTCAAAGTAATAGCATCAGTAGAAGCATGTCAATTTATTGTTTGTCTCTAGACAAAACAAACAATGTTTTTCTAGATTATTTGTGTGTGTTTTGTTCTACTGCTATCTATAGACTTACCTTTGGTTGAACTGAAAAATTGGGCTTAGAATTGTCAGGATAGTAATTTACAAGCTGTTTATGGGATGGGTCTCTGCCCACGATATCAGATAAAACTATCTCCTTTTGTTTGTTAAAATCCCTGAGGTGGTTGTTCCTGCTTGTTCCTGCTCAATTTCAAGGTTTTTCCTTGTCCTTTATACCAAGCCAGCTCCATTTCCTGGTTGTTAGCCCTTCTAAACTTTTTCCCTCACTGTTCTTCAGGTGTGTGAGCAGCTCTCCAACATAATCAAGCTGTTTCCCATCACTACTATCAATTGCAGATAAGTACAATCCTTTTCCAGTAACTCCTGGAAAAAGAGTCTTTGACTTGTTTTAAGTCTTTACATCTTCATTCAGCTTCTGTGAAATTACACTGAAACCTCTGCCTGACATTCTGTTCTTTTCTCTGTAGTCATTCCTCAGGCATGGGCTCTTTTCTGTTTTGTTTTTCTTTCTTGTAGATATGTTAAATTAGCAGGCATCATAGTAGGAGCCTGGTCTGTGTTTTGTGAATTTTACTACCACAGGTAAATGAAGAATCTTATACAGAAAGCAGCTGCTGCCTCTTAATGTAGTGGATCCCTTCTGTAATCATGTGCATTAATAAGGATGCCTGCTGTAGTTATGGGAACTGAGATTCTAATTTTATCTCTATTGTGCCATTAGGCTTTCAGGTAAAGTTAAAAAAACCCTGAAGTATGTATCTTTTTTCTTTTAATTTATTTCCTAAGATTTTGTGATGTGAATTGTGAAAAGTAAGGATGGTAAGAGATGGGTTTTATTTTCCTGCACTCTTTTGTTTATGGAGGTTGGCTTTTTACTTGATCTGAATGCTAAAATGTTATTAGGATTCCTGAAAGATGCCACATTCACTTATTTTCAAGAAATTCAGCCATATTTGAGCTCTGTTCTCAACAGAGGAAGCAGTTGGACTGGCTAATGTGCATTAATGTTTGAGCTCAAATTAGGTGATGGGGGTGCTTAGCACAATGAGTGCTCTGGACATGGCAGAGGAATGGGTTTGTTGTGCTCAGCTGAAGTGGGAAATGGGGAACATAAGACAGAAGGGAGTAAACCACTAGGAATTGAACCAAGAAGATTATTTGGGAGTGATGAACTTCATTAGGAGAGGCAGGTGCAAAAGGTCTTGGACTGCTTGAAGAATCTGGAAGAGAATCCAGAATTCCTGAGTCCCAGACTTTGTCAGGTGTTGGCAAATAGCCATGAAATCCTATTTTTTCCAGTAACTGCAAATGTGTGCTCCATTTCTCTCTTGCCAGTTCATGCTGCTGCTCTAGGTTAAAATCTTGGATCAGTTAGGACTGTCAGCATTCATGTGACTTCTTCAATTTTAATTTGCCCCTCATTCTCCCTGTGAGTATGTATTATTAATTGTCTTTAATTACATGTTAACACACTCTTTCATTGGATTCTTACTCAATTTAATGGACGGTATTTGGAGAATGAGAGTTGTACAGTTAATGAAGCTGTTGTCTCTAGGGCTTCTGCTAGCTTGGTGCAGAAATAAAGTCATGTAGTGAATGGAACAGATAAATTAAGGAGAAGAAAAATAATGGTCTTCCAATGTAAGCCATTCCAGAAGATTACTGTTCTCATGGCTTCCAACTTTAAAGTTGTTTAAACCACCCTTTCATGTGTCTCCCAAGCTCACAAAAGTGACTTTAATACCTTGTCACTTCCATGGTAGGTGTCTTGGAGGAGCTTTCCAGATGCACCAGAACAGTAAGGAGGAAGGATGACTTCAGTCAGTGTGCTGGAAATCTGAAGGAAGAAAAGTCTTTGAACTCACAGCTACAGATGGTGCCGTGTTGTGCCAGGGTTCACAATCTTAAACTTGTGGGATGCTGACGAATCCATAGCCTTTTTTAAAAAGGAAGAGGGCTTAAGAGATTTCTAAACCAGAATTGCATGACTATTTTTTTTTCCCTCCTGTCAGTTTTAAGGAAATCGTGGGAGAGTGCTGTCCTGTACCCCATCTTGTTCTAGGCTGGTCTGTCTCACTGTCCTTGAGCTGTTTTTCCATATAAATCTGGTGGAAGGAAATGAGAAAACACACTTAGATTTTTGTCACCCTCTAGTTAAGGCCTTGTTCTCTGCCCAGTTTGTTCAATAAGAGGCTATTTGATGGCTTTGCACTCCCTGTGAAATAAGAGAATGGCATGAAGGCTGAATGGTGCAGAGAATGGCTCCTCTTGTCAGCGACAGCAGACTTAGGTATGAACTGCTGAGCATTTCCATGATAAAAGCAGTTGTATTTATGTACTGAAAATAGATTTCTTGAAATCCCTTTGGCATTTTGTAGTAGTAGTGCTTTGCTGGCAAAATGTTGTGTTTAGAAGGCTAGCCAGCAGCATTCCTTGGTTCTATCCCAGGAGCCAAAACACTAAAGGTTCAGAGCCCAGGTTCTTCACCGTGGATCCAGTCACACTGGGGCTTTCTGGCTGTAGGACACAGGAAGTCATGCCCATGCTGAATGAAAATGAAATACTCTTCCTTACCATCCATATCTGAGACTGGCTGAATTGAATTTAGCTGTAATATCCCAGCATGAGAGGGAATGTAAAATAAGAGTGGACAGTAAACCTCACATTTTGTGAAATGATGTTGCATTTAAAATAGTGATTTTTTTTTTCCTCACTTTTTGTAAATTACTTTTCCACACAGTGCTTAAAAAAATATCTTGCAACTAACCAAGTCAGATCTCTCTGAAACGACCTTCGCAGAAACATTTTCTCTGGCAACTTTTTTTAATCATGGAATGTTGTTAGAAATGCTAGCACGTTTGTACCGATGCAAAATAGCATGCATGTTCAGAGTTCATAAAGTTAAATCCAGAGAGAGGTTTGCTATCAACACAGAAAGTAAGTTCTCTGCAGTGTATGTGCGTGGGATAGTTGGTGGTTGTGAGGTTATAGGAATTTTAATGGGCCACTATAAACATATTCTTTAATGTTAAAACTGTGATATTTTACTTTCCCTATCATTGAAGAAAGCTATAGCAACATATACCTTTACCTAATGGAATTTTTTTGGTAAAAATAAATCATAAATAAAAATTTTCTACAGTGCTGAGTTACATTGATGAAGATGGATAAACACAAGTACTTGCTTCAGAGGAAGATAGTTATTTTTCTATAAATGTTTTATAAAAATGCATATAAGGATGAGGAGAATTCTAAAGTACTGGTGCATCTATTTTATGGTTTGAACTTCCAACATTTTTCTATATAATAGTCTTCTATTTTTAATGCTGTATGTAACAAATGTAGGTGTAAGCCTTTTTAAGAACTTTCTGTAAATGTGAGCTTAAAAAGTAAAATTCTGACTATGGGTAATGAGGCTTGATGATATGCCATTATTGTAAAAGGAACACTGGCAGAACATCCTACTTTTTATGGTACTGTATACTTTTGGTTTTTTGACATTAAGAGAAAAGGTAAATAAACTCTTCCCCTTGTAGGTGAAAAACTGGGGATATTTTGCTTGCAAATTTTCATTTAAATTATTTTGTTTAGATAAAATTTTCAGCTATTTTTAACAGAGTTGGAATTTTTTTTAGAATGGTCAGTCCCATGTTATTACCAGATAGACAATAGCAGATGAAGAATAAAAACAATAAACCAGAATGTGAATTTAAAAATATTTACACTGACTCTAATTGCTCAATTATTAAGGGGTTTAGAATTCTTGAGGATGACCTTTAGTTGCATTGTTAACCAGTTCTGCTCAGTTTTCTTCTAATTAACTGAAGAGCACTTGCAACCTGATGTTTCAAAGTGTGAAAAAACCAAAGCTAACCTTTCACCTTTTTTTTTAGGCTTATTTTTTATCATTAATGATTTTTGCTTTTCTCAAGTTGCCTTCTGGATCACTTGCCTCATTTCAAAGTGCTAATACCATCGTGTATTGACAAGCTGATTTCAGCAGAGTTTAGTGTTAACCTGCTCTCTGTTAAAAGTTTGGGGAAAATGAATGGAGTAAAGGAAGGGGCTTTGGTATTTTGTGAAATGGAGTGGACTTCCAAATAGGGGCTGTAGTTTTGCTAGGATTTTATTGTTTGTGAGGGAATGTGTTTGCATGTCCTGTCAAATATATACACAGCAAACATGGCTGCTCTCAGACTTTGTGCCTTTGCTGAAAAAAACTGCCTGTAGAAGAGAATTATCAAGGATTTCTTGTAATTTAGCTTTTTTTTTTAGCACAGTTATTCCAGTTCAAGTAACTAGAAGCTCTGGCCAGAATAAGCACACTGTGTACCTGCAGGTCTCCTGTGGTGCCTGTGAAGGTGGTGGCACAGGGCATCAGCAGTCCTGTGCCTGTGTGAGCATTTCCAACTGGAGTTTTCAAACATCTGCATCCTCATTAGCACAACAGGCTCTGATGCACCTCCTGGGGAGATGGAAAGGGATGTGTGTAATTTGCCTCAGTGACACGTGTATTAGGCTCTGGTTTTTTATTTTAATTTGCCTGCAAGGCTCTCCCAGAGAAAAAAAAAAAAACACTTTGCATTTTATACCTGTCAAAGGATGCCTCATTTAAAAGTGTGCTGGTTTTCCAAACCCTAGATCTTTACAGGGAGAAAGCAGGTTTGTTATTTATTCTTTAACTCAGAATCATGTGATGTCCTTTCTTGACCTGTTGTCTTTGTCAGACTGAAGGGTCGTCGTTTTTTCTTCTACAGAAATAATTTGGTACCTTGTTACTCTGAAATATATTTCCAGTTCAGCTGCTGGAAGAACAAACTCTCATTTAAGATGCATATTTCAGATATGAATAGGGGAAAATGAGATTTAAGGCTTACCAATGCCTTCTAGCTCCATCTGAAATCAACCATCATAATATATTTGCCATTCCTTTTACTTTCACACATCCCATTCAGGATATTCCTGTGGGTTGTAATCTAAGCCTTATCCACTGTGAACCAGATCCTAACGTGGTGATTAAGAGTGGGTCTTTAGAGTTGGACTTTACCACAGTAACAGACTGGAAATAAGACTATAATTTTTGACCTGAAACTTAGTTTAACTTTGTTGCTTCGCCACCTCCGAAGGACTGAGTTTGGAACTCAGTACATTTGCCTTCTGTGGCTAAAGGTTTCAGAGATCAACATATGTTGTTCAGAGCCCTCCACAGGAGTAAATATCTAATAACCAGTGAATTCCATAGTGACCAATATTTTTCCTGAAAAAATGACTACTGTACTTCAGTGCATAATAGTGCTTTGATTAGTGCTATTTTTAGGAGAAATTAGAGCTCAAAATATGAAACTGAAGTGATTTGTGATTCTGAAAAGAAGGCAAACAGAGACTACCCTGCTTTTTCCTTCTTGGGTAGCAAGTAAACAGAAGGGAGGTCAAGGCAGTGAAGATATCACATTTTGTACTTTAAAGATCAGTATAGTTGCTAGTGGTTTTTTTTTTTTTCTAAAATTGTAAGATGAAATTTAAGAAAAGATTTCTAAAATGATTCTTGATCTCTGCACCACTGTCGTTGTCATATTTCTTTCCATTTCATTGTTTGCATTAAGACCAACAATCAATAAAAACAAACTATTTCCAGTGTTTGGAAAGCCTCTGAACTGTTAGAAATTTGAATAAATGTTGCAGCCTAACAGGACAAAAAGAGGCTTTAAGTTTCCATGCCGACTTCAGCTTTCTGGCCTTCCTGTACTGCATTAACATTTTAGTGCCCAAGTATTTGAGAGATGTTAAATCTTCAGCAGAGCCTCATATCCATGCAGTGTGTATAGAACTATCCGAGGTTTTATCTCTTCTCAGCCACCTCTTCCTTCTAAACATCAGCATAAAGATTGATTCTGGGAAGATTTATGTACAAGACAAAATTTATGTAACATTAGGAATCAAATTTGAGGCAGGCTGGTAATTTTCAGTAATCAATTTGCTTTTAAAAATCAAACTGCAACATTTCTGGCATTAAAATTCTTTGGTTTTGTTACCTTCTTGTCATGACTGTTTTGTTCTGAAATAATTCGAATGTTCAAAATTATTTTAGTGAATCTGCAATTGAGCAAGTCAAATTTATCTCTTGTCCTGCAAACCAATTATGGTAAATTACAGTCATTCAGAACCTAAAATCTGTAATAACTGTGACAGAATTATGAGCAAACTAATGGGTCATTTATTATCAGATAAGTTTGCTTTCATTGAAAATGAATATATACTCGGCTATTTTTCCTTCTAACTCGAGAATGGCTGTTAAACCAAAAAAACTTGAAAGATAGCCTGCTATATTATTGTAATACAGTTCTACCTCATACTGTGTTAACAAAGCTCTCTTAGATTGGAATAATATTTCACCAGTAACAGAACTGACCAAGTTTATTTTTATGTCACTGGAGCACTTGTTAACACTTGATAGTTTTCTGTTAGATGAGCACAGTCTGGGTAATATTACCCAGGGGGTGGGAAAAAAATTCCTGTTTGGCTGTTGCTAAAAAGACTATTTGCATTAAAGACTATTCTCACCATTTTAAGTTGTCTTCCTCACCAGAAAGTAGGGGATGTTTTTGTTTAGTAACTTGTTTGTAGGGTATATCTGTGGAGTGAAATACCAGCAGCAAAGCAGTCATCATGGAGATATCAGGTGGTTATTCCCCTAAAATTTGGCAAATGAAACTATCATGGTGTTTGCAGATAAATTTGAAAATACATGTATTGAAATCAGGTATGAATGATTCATTGGGTTTTTTTTTATACAGCAGCAGTAGTAAACACATGCACATCTGGATATGCATTATCTAGCATTGGTGTGGTTTCTGTCCCAAAAGCTAAAAGACAGATAGATAATTTAGGTTCTGAGTAATGTCAATGTTTTTAACCATGTTATTTTTTGGGTTATGGATTATTTTCTACGTGCTTATTGGTCTGTTACTTGCTCTAAAATTCAAAAGTCTGTCTTAAACTGTAATTCCTTCATTTCAGAAAAACCTGATGCTGCTTTGATCAATATATCTCATCTAATTTGAAATTTAGGTTTGAGCTTTATGTTTAATTGTGTGCCTGAGAGGGGAAGGACATAAGTTTATAGCTGGAGGCACTTTTGAGAAATGTTTGAGTAGGGTAATTGATTGATGTGATCAACCAGCCTAATCTATAAAATCACAGGGAGATGGAAGAGGTTTTTTTAGTAAAGGATAGTTAACAGAGGGGTTCAAAAAGATCAGCCATCATGATTAATATCAGTAAGTGCCAGGAGAATCTAAGCCTCAAACTGCCAAGGAAATAGCTTGCTGAAGGCTGTTACTTTTACTGAGCTTAATCCAGGGGGACTTAAGGCAGGATGATAGAATTTGGAGTTGCCAATAATTTTTAATTCAATTTATGAGACAGCAGTAATCTAAATAAGGGTGGAGGGAAAGGTGAAGATGTAAGCTGTTAAAATACCTTTTATTCTTCCAAATTGTTGGGGGCCGTAAAGTACTTGGAAGCACCAAAATGTTGGGTATGAAACAATATCTAAGAAGTGCTTGAAACTGAGGTATTTTGCCATCACCTCACTTCTGTCTAAGAGCAGGTACAGAGGAAATGCAAAGCCTGGCTATTATTAATTCTGGCATTGAGACATCCAGCTGGGGAATGTGGTGTGGTGCTGGACTTGGCAGTGCGAGGTTGATGGTTGGGCTGCATCTTAAAGGCCTTTTCCAATGTAAGGATTCTGTGTATTGTTGACTGGAACTCACTGAGACAGTGAGTTTGCCAAGATGAGGGAAAAAAAAACACCTCTTAGGATAAGTACATTTTAAGAGATGCAAGGCCTGTGGTGAGCAGGGTTGTGGTGGAAGGGTTGTGTTTATCAACTGGGCTCTCTTTGGTCCTGTCTCCTCTGACCTCAGTTAACTTTGTGGGGCAGTGATTCTCTGGTACAGGTGAATTTGCAGCTCAGTTTTGCTCTAAGTTCTGTTTCTCCTTTGGTTGTTAACACTTGTTGGTTTCTTTTCTGTATTTTTTTCTCTCTTCTGTTGGCTATCAATAGTAGGGCTTTTGTACCACTGTAATGTGTGTAAATGAATATGCATTTCGATGTGCTCTGATTTGTGATAAATAACCTTTTTCTTCACCTTAGTTTTGTGTGACAAATAAAGCAACCTATATCAGTGTCACATTGTTGAAAAGCTCTTTGTATCAGTCTGCATTTTTTATCCCATTGGTGTTTTTATTAGCATCATTAGCTGTTAATGATGTTTCTGGAGAAAACAAATCAGGAAAATTAGAGTTTAGCTGGTACTAATAAACTCATCATTAAGTATCTTTCATAAAGGCATCATAAAAACCATATATTGCAGATCATTTTCATAAGAGATTTTATTTTGAAAAGAGAAAATGAAAGGGAAAACGCTTAAAAATTGGACAATTCAATCTCCAAATAAATATGAAACACCAAAATTCTGTGTTTAGATTCTTTCTTGCTGACAAATGGATACTTGCAACGTCTTGCTGACTACATTTGAAGTTAGTTTGACTGTGACATTTAGATAACCCTGTAATTTTTTGTTGCAACGATGAAGCACTACCTTAGTCATCATTTAGTCATTCCCATAATTATGGACAATATAAAAGAGCAGAAAATTAAGGCCAAATGCCTATTTGAAAAATATTATTTAATGGTTCTGTATCTATTACTTAGGATTCATAATTTAGCTTATAATGAAGAAACTAGGATGGGTTTCCTCTTTTCCTTTTTTTTTTTTACTCTGTTTCCATCCTTCAAGAGTTTATTTAATTCATTGAATAAAATACTTTAAGCAGGATTTCTGATCTTTGAAATTTATTGCTTATGATGTTAGGGAATTTTATTTCACAAAGAAAAACAATACTAAATACTAAGTTCAGTTGCAAAATGAGTCTTCAGCATCATTTATGTTCCAATTCACAGACACTGAAGTGTCTGCAAAAAATGTAGTCCTCAAATGCAATGTAAGCCAGAGGAGAGTACAAGCCTTGTTTCTTTTTCTGTCCTTTGTCTACAGGAAGGCAGGAGGAGTCTATTGCTAAAGACAGGTTTATACAATGATGGGTAGATAAAGTGACAAAAATTCTGCTACCATAGGGACAATGGACTAGAATGAAAATATAACAATATATTAAATAGGTGATATCAGGTGTAAAGAGAAAATTAGGCTTTAAAGGAAAGCAAGGGCCCTTGCCAACTTGGACTCTTAGATTTTGCTGTCTAGAACTGTGCAAGCTTGTGTTATCTAATGGAAAGGTTGATGAAAATGATGCGTAGTTGAAAGACAATTGAAGATGAAGATATAAGAAATAATAATAAAAGAATTGGATGGAAGAATTAAAATTATTACTAAGGGCTTAGGGGTTTTTTTTTAATGGAAATGGTTTCAAGTTTTTAAGAAGAGCAAGGATATACATGTCCACACGATATCAGTATTATGCATATGCTTTTGTGTTCTAGTTCATTTAATTGCTAAATGCATTCAGAGTCCTTTATTTCAAATTTTTTGGGAGACAGGGTAGAGGATTCTACATAGTGTGATTATTTCCCTACTCTTCTATTATCGAATTATTTTTCTTCTATCTATCTATATCAATAGCTAGTTGAACATTAAGTTGACCACTTTCTCTATGGTGAAGAAGCTGCAATGGAATATTCTAAGCTTGAAGTAAGAGTGTGGCTGCCTAAGTTGGAAGTCAATGATCCAAACACTGGTGGTCCCTGCCCTGTCCCTGTCAGCGTTTGAGGCATTTGGACAATGCCCTTAATAATGTGCTTTAATGCTTGATCACCCTGAAGTGGTCAAGCAGTTGGACTGGGAGGTCCCTTCCAATTCAAGTACTTTCCCATTCTAATTAACACTGTTGTCATCTAACTCATGGGTGGAGAACAACATTATGAGCCATGAATTATGGATTACTTTTAAAAAGAGAAAGGGACTCACAAACATGCTGAAATGCCTCAAAAAGCCTCAGGCTTGGTGACATTTCTTTCTTACCTCATTCGCAATATATTTGTCAGTAATAATGTCATTGTAGTTGACTTAAAATGACAAACAATGTCCCTGTTGAATTGGTTTTTTTTCATTCAGAACTGCTCACAGTGTGTTAATATAGCTTAAGGTCACTTTTCTCAAGCTGTCTTTTTGCTGAAATCTAAAAATCCTTAATTGCAGGTTTGCTGTGTAACAAAACACGTTATAAATGACAGAGAAAATGGGAAACTCCCTGATAGCAGATAACTGATACAAATTTTGTTTTCTGCATTTTTAGTGTAAAATAGGAAGTGAACAAGTGCAAGACTGCTACAGGCAAAACTTATTTGAGGGCAGAAGGGTAGAACTTTATGCACACACTAAATCAATACATACAATCAAAATCTCTGTTAGGTCCCACTACAAACTACAAGTGACATATTCTTTTTTAATTAATCTCTTCTGTTTGACTATAAGCTGTTTTACTTTTTAGACATGGCTTTTTTTCAGCAAATCCCTTCTGATAGCACAGATCAAGTATATTTTCTTAGACCTTTTGTACTCTAGTTTCTTTTTCAGAAGTGTCACTTCCTCTCATATTTTTAGGGGTAAAGTAGAATGACATTTAAGTCATTTTGATGATGAAATAGTTTCACTTAGTGAAATAATGTCTATTTTAAAAATTCCCTTTCTATTCTGAAGTCGTTGAAAACAGTGTGCAGTCTGTCAGTAACTGATTATTTCTTGTCTCATATTGAAACAGTATTAATCTTTTTATGTGATGCAATAATGAGTTTGGGCATTCTGCAGTCAAAGGCAAAAAGGAAAAGTTTTTCAGCAATGATTCTGGTGGGGGCTTGTTTTTCATAGTAATTTGCTGAAGTTTGGTAGAACTTCTGTATTACAATTTCCCTGGCATTTTTCTTTCCCTTCTAGGTGTGTACCACTGGCTAGATAAACATTTCCATAAAGCTTGGTGTGTAGATAAATCTTTTTATGCAAAATGTTTTCAGTTTATTATGGTGTTAAGAGCTTCAAACTAACTTTGGTCAGATCTGCTGTGAAACAGAAGCACTGATGCACCTCAAATGTGTGCTTCAGCGAGAACTTACAGCAATTATGCAAGCCATTAAGCTCTAGATTATACTAAAATGCTGGTTGTAACATTGTAGTAAGACTATCTCTTGATTGCCACAATAAAAACAGCTTTTCTTAGTCAACCATGAAATATTTGTAGAGAAAAGAAAAAGATGCACATTAAAACAAAGCTGAAGTCCCAGCAGAGCTTATGGGTGGATTGGGGAGATGAGGGCACAGGAAATGTTGTTGCTTTGACACTTTGTCACGCTGTTCATACAGTGAGGGTGTGATAGCTCAGCTTCCTGGAGGATCTGTTTGTAATTCCTAAAGTAACTCCCTTTGTTACACAGTCCTTATATACCTCGGGGTTGGCTTTTCAGTTGTCTAGCTGGTGTGCCTACATGCAGTAGGTTTCTCCCTCTTCCCTTTAAGTACTTTTTTGGTGCTCATGCAGACTGTTGTCCTCATGAGAACTTTAATCTGCTTGATTCTTTTGTATTACCAGTAGTGCCTACATGCACCTTTGTGATTTCCCCTCTCCAGATTCAGTATTTGAGTGGAATTCTTTGGTTGAAAGCTGATGGCCTTTCTCTTTCTCCTTTGTAAACCCTTTTGTGGGGGACCAATGCTGGGAAAAGAGCTATGTATTTTTTTTACATTCTGTTTTGAATGCTGTTGATGTGAAGAATTCAAACTGAACCCTTCATAATCGTGCTGAGTTTGATTGTATTGAAATGAAAAGTCCATTATCTTGTTGATCAAAGTTTGTTGCCTCATAATGGCAGCTTCATGCAGGACCATGTTCTATAGTGCATAAGGAAAAGAGATCTAATTTTTTCCCTCAAGAAGTAGATATGGTGTATTGCAATAAACAGGAACACTCATGTTTTAATGCTTTTCATAGTTGTTTTACAATAGTTAAAATAGAAAAAAAAAAAATTGTAGGAAACTAGCACAACTACCTTTTTTATGTTAACCTTGTTTGATTTTAAGAACTGCAATATCATTCTGTGAACATGGAAAACACTGTATTCATTCTTTGTATGTTTTTCTTTTCATCTAAACAGCTTCTCTTTAAAGCAAGTCACCTACCCAAATAGCTTTTTAGTTCTGTAGGAGATGGCAAAAAATTCAAGGACTCATAGCAAAGTACACAACTGGTGAGAAAGAATGGCGGCTGCTGCTAATTGACTGCATGAAACAATTTTACTGAAAGATACTTCTGTGAAAAAGCTGATGCCTCCTCCTGAGAACATTTGGTTACCTGGATAAATGCCCATTCCTTGCACTTAAGGCTGCAAAAACTGCAAATATATTTAATTATCCATTGACAGCATCTGAAGGCTATGGTAATATGATTAGTTAGAATTTGAAATTTTTAGTAGTTTATTAATTTTTTTTTTGGCAGTGTTTTTGGAGTGGTGACTCACATGCTGTGGCTGCATTTCTTTTCTTTGGTTGCTTCTGTTTGGATACCTTGAGGGGGGGTCTCTGGCATACCCACATTCAGTGCTGTTTGATTTTTGCAGATCCCCTTTTCACGTGTGTGTGTTTTCCACTGTTAGCAGTGTGATGTGACCTTTGGATTCCTGCTCGTGCTGCTGCTGACACTGTTTGGGTTTCTCCTAGGCTGATCTTGAATCTCAAGGATTTTGCATAGGTAGCAGTTCTCCCTGGAGTATGAAGTGTGTATTATTAGCCAACAAAGCATGTTCGTCTGCAAAGTCTTGACACTTTTGCACAGTCAGCTGTTGTGTTTTCTCTTTTGACCTGTCTCTCCACCGTGCTTTAAAAGAGAAGGTTAGAACATAAAAGTGCTGGGTGGTGCTGCCTTTGTGAAACTCGCTGTCTAGGTTTATTTTTCACACTGTGTGGTTGCATTTCATGTAGGCTTGCTTTCAGATGAATTTGGATCACTAGACCACTGACCACTGTTTGTAGCCTGCATTACATTCCCGTGGAGCATGAGTCCAGTGCAGAAGCTGCTCACATCAGGTCAGCCTAACACTGGTCTGCATTTCCTGTTCCATGAAGGCAGGTGGTTATCTGGGCATGGTCTTTTTTTCAGAGGATTTTCACATCAGAATTGTCTTGTGTGAACCTGGATGGGATTGCATGGTAACCAGATGCAGAATGAGTCCTGCAAAGAAGCCCATATGAAAAAAAAATTGATTCAGGAGCAACTGAGACATTTTGGTAGTTTTGTTAGTGATACTCATGTATTTTTATCTGGTCTGTGTGTTACAGGTTGTTCATAATGGAGGCTTTGAGCTCAGGCCTCTTGTTTCCTTAAATACTTGCTGTAGCTTCTATGCTCTGTCCTGAATTTCTGGTTGGTTTTACTTGAGAATTAAAGTAGTATGGGGAAAACATGCTCAAAATAAGGGTGTTTTAGTCGGATGCATAGTCTTCCTCCTCCTAAGTTACTGGTTTTAGCTCCAAAGCAACTTGTATCATGTTATCTTAGATACACTTGTGTCTCTTATTGAGAGATATATTTCTTATGTCCATATTGCCACTGAAAACAACCTATCTTTAGGAACAATTTTGAGGCTTAATGCACTGTGAGTAATGAAAGCAAACCAAGTACAAACCATGTAGGCCATATTTGGGTAGGGTTGTCAGCTGCTGTTGTGCTTCCAAACAGATGCTGTTTCAGCAGGCAGCTCTTCTGAAAGAAATGTCTTTAAAAATGGAAGTAAAATCAAGTGCTTGGAGTGAAAAAAAAAAAAAAAATTGAAACACGAAGCTCAACAGAGTTTAGGATGAGATTGCCTGAGAGCATTGGGAGCAAGCCAAGCATAGAAATTAAATGCCTATCTGCTTTTTGTCTTGAGAGATATCCTAAAAGCTGGTGGGCTGAAATGACCAGCAGAATGATCTACAATCTCACTATGTTCTTAGGATGAAGCTGCTTTTCTGAAGCTCTGTTAAATTGTATCTGCTATCACGGCTCAGATGAAGTTCTAAATGAGTCAAGGGTGTGTGGCTTCCTTGGTTCTCAACCTCCCACAAATGTTCCCTGCCTTGTGCAGAACAGAGACTTCTTTAGAGAGACAAGACTTTGTAGGTGACGTTGTACAGACCTCGGGCTGATATTATTTAGCTACATATAAATCTAACTAGACAAAGAACTTAGGGAGTACCTCGGAACTTCAGGAACATCTATCAAGCTGGTTTTTATAAGTGTTTTATTTTTTTGTGGATTTTAAAAATCAGTTGTTACCCATAAGTTGTTACCCATATATACCCCATACAAAACCATCTTGTTAAATGGCTTTATGTTGTATGCCCAGGTGAACAGACTTTAAATTTCTTCTTGTTTTAGAGCAAATGCCAACAATATTCAGGTTCTTACGACTTTAACTATCTGTTCATGAAAAATGAATTAGAATTCTTCTGTAGTCCTGTGCCCCCTGTATGTGCTAACTTTTACTTGTTCTTTTCTGTAATGAACTCTGCAGACAATATAGACCTCAGATAAACATCACAGTCATGGAATTTCTACATCCAAGGTGAACATGTCAGCTCAGTTTTCCTGCTTAACACGTGTGCTGGGTATCAGCACTATCAGAGCATTTCAGATCCCTAATTCTTAGCTGGACTTTTATTGTCTATGATGAGTGAAGTTGGAATTGCCAATGAGATCAGAGTGTGGGAAATGTATCCAGATTACTCAAAAAAGCCCCAAAACAAAACACCCCTCCCCCCCACAAACTTCTACAAAATATGTTCCACACATTGTACTGAAATCCAAGGTAATGGTTATCACAAGGGCTCTGTTTCAACAGAAGCTACAAGAAAGAAAAACAAAACTGGGGAAATTAGTTTGGTTTTGGTTTTTTTTTTGAGTTTTGATAATGTTTTGGGTTGGGAGTGGTGTTCTGCTAATGCTTTCTTGAATGTGTGGGGTTTTTGGTGATGTTTTGATTTTTTCTTCCCTTGGAAAGACACTTCAGAGTTTTCTTCTTCCTTTTCTAATGAGTTATAGTTCATGAGGAGGAAATGAGTGCAAGGGTAATGCCCCAGCATTGAAGAGATATGGAGAAGATCAAGTCTAAATGAAAAAAAAAAGTTTAATTGTTGAACACAGTCTAAAAAGTTTGTTACAACACCCTGTTTAAACGTGCTTGTATTTACCTGAGATGCATCAGATGGTCTGCTGTGAGATGCAGGGAGTGCCTAAAGGTTAATACTTTTAAAAAAGGGAGAGGGAGGGAAGAAGGCAGCGGGGTGGTGAAAAGGGTTTTCATTGACTCATAGTCTCTGCAGTCCTACACCAGCACAAAATGATTTATGGTGATCTAAGTAAGTCTGGAAAAGATGACTCCTAGGTAGATGAGTAGGAAGGTGTACAAAACTGTAGTGAAGAACAGATTTAAACAGAGATTAAGGCTGGTAAATGGAAATTCTGTCTCCAGTTTAGAAGCTTTTGTGAATATTGGATTTTATAATCCCATGAGAATTTGCAATAAAAATTAATTGGGACAAGACATCATCAGCTGCTTCTGTTGGTAATGGTTGGCCATAATATCTACCTGAGTAAATGTATGCAAATTGCTTCATTTGGAGACTACTTATTGTAAAATGCCCACAAATGTGAACATAGATAAGAATATTCCTCCCTCACTTCAGTGACTGATGAAGAATTTTTCTATTACTGTGTGAAATGTGTGATAGTAGCTGCTAAGGTATGGCCAGTGCTCAGCATGAATCCTGCACTTACACTGTGAAATTTTCAATGCTAAGTGTGTTTGGAGGTTCTTACACCATAAATTAGGGTTCTAGAACACTGAAAACGGTCCATTTTTTTTTTCTATTTCCTGAAAATAGGCAGAAATCTAAAGAATTTCCTTATTCACTATTTCTTTTTTTTTTTTTTAATTTTATTTTTGTTTTAGCAAGGTCTGCAAGGTAACATCTTTCTACAGTGGACTCAAACTCTACTTTAGGAATTGAAAGGGTTCATATGAGTTAAGTGGGGAACTTTTGGTTCAGTAAGAAGCAAAACAGCTCGAAAGTTTTTGAGTAAGGGATCTGAAGCTCATTCTAAAGCAAGCAAGTCTAAGGAAGTCTCCATTAAGAATAGTTTAGTAGTTTGGTTGTTTTTTTCATGTTGGTGTGTTGTGGGTTTGTTGGTGTTAGCTTCTTTGGGGGATTTGTTAGTGCTTGCTGTTTTTCTGTTGGGCGTGTTTGTTTGGGGTTTTTTTAGTTGGAATTATACTACATTTTTCTCATTCAGTGTGTGCAGCCTGTAAGCCCCAGATCGCCTCTTCTGACCAATGTGACACAGTTACTAGGAATTGTGATAAGCAAGGACAAATAACACTGTCCTCTTTCCTTACCCTGCTGAAAAGTAGCCCAGGCAATTAAGTAATTTCCCAGTAGAGTTAAACTGTCCTTCCTCCCACCCCTTCCCAGCCTTTGCTTTATTTTTTTTTTTTTTAGCTTTCAAAACTTGGTATGTTCTGAGGTTTTATTCTGTTTGAATAATGAAGTAATAAAGTGAATTCTTTAACTTGAGTAATATAGATGCTGGCTAAAATTAGTGATTTTTGAGAACTATTACAGTAACAGATACTTGTATATTGCTCATAATTTTTAAGCATTATCATTTTATGACAAACAGTTTCTCATTTGAAGAAGATTTAAGTCTTTCAGTATTTAAGTTTTGAGAAGCTGCAAAAGACCCCAGAACCACTGTAGTAAATGTGTGACTAAACATGTGAAGAAGTTTGAATACATGCTTAATTAAATTCTGTTACTTTATGTTCATGGGAAGGATTTGTGAACATTAATTAATTCATTTGCAAGACAGTCATCTTAGCAAATTATTCCTTTCTTTTTGTAGGGTCAGATGTTAAAGTAAAAACAGGTGAGGGAAACCTAGGACTGTAGCAGTACCTTAGCAGACCTGGTGCCGAGTCCTGGTTCTGTGCATTTACTGTTGGACCATAGCCCTGTATCTTTTCCATGCTTTGCTTTGATAGTGACCTAAATATTGGAAAATTTTCCCTTTTCCAAATAAGAAGTTGAAAACCCAGGTTATTTCTAGTTGGCTGTAAAATATGAGCAGCGTAATTTCCTCATTCAACCAACACTTTATAGAACACTTGTACCATATTCATGAAATCAGATTAAGAAACCTTAGGTAGAAGTTTGTAATAAAATAGAAGGAAACTGTTTCTTAGCTCATAGTTGTAAATCATTCATACACTGATGGAGAGAAAGTAACATAAAACATCCTGATTTATTCTGGTTTTTTTTCCCCCCCCTCATCCATGATGTTTTAGAAGTGGGGTAGAGTTCTAGGGGAAAAAAGAAACAGGTTGCCTCTTCCTTTGTTGAAGGCTCATCAAATGAATTTAAAGGAAAAATGTGCTGTCTGTTAACATGTGTCTGCTAGTACAGATGGTGATGTAGTTTACCTGCTTACCTTTCACTGAGCCAGCATGGAGTGTCCAGGTCATAAGAAGCAGACTTAAGCTTGCCTTGAGCTCCAGTGAGTGTGCAGAGCCAGTTTGATAACCTGAGCTAACCTTTCCCAAGCCAGCTCTTGTGTGTTCCTGCTTTGCAAGAGTTTGCAGCGGTAGTTTTTGGATTTGGGGCAGCAAGCACTGAGGGTAGGTCAACTCCCTTCATTTCTCACCATCTTTATTACTTTTTGCCTGGAAAGCACTGTTCTCAAATAGATCTCCTCCCTCCCCCCATAAATACAGTATTAGGTGAATAGCACAAGTACCTGTGAAAGGAAGGTTGTGTTGCAGCTGTTTCTTCTTACTCGTTGCCTTTTTGATTTAGTTATTTTAGTCCAGAAAAAATGAGGTTTGTTTAAGCAATGCTATGCTTTGATATCAGATGTGTTTGATTTTTGAATGTGATGGTCATTTTTAAACATTCTTCAATAATAAAGCATATTACATTTCTTTCAGGCCTGCTGAGAGTCTAAAATTGTTTATAAACACCAGTCAAAATATTCCCCAGTTGTACCCATTTTCCACGTGGGGGTTGTGAGATGGGGGGGAGATTAAGTGACTTGTCCAGTGTCAAGTTAAGTATCTACTAACAGCAGGCTCTTTTCTTGGACACTGTTACCTTTCTTCATTTAATGCATATAAATGCCAATTTATTACCGGAGATGAACTCAGAAAACTGGAAAAGAAAATCCTCTGTACAGAAAATGAAAGATGTGTACATTCATGTGCTGCCAGTGCTTTAGAGGAGGGATGAAAAGAGGCAATGTATGCTGAGATCAGACAGCAGATGGTGTTTTTAAGCACAGGTGTAAAGGTGAATCAGGTTTTTCTCCTGTTGAAGTGTGAGTGTGGTAGGCTCGCAGGACAGAGTAACCTGTAGAGCCAAGGCTGTTGAGTGCAGCCCTGGGGAGGTTTGGGGTGCCCAGAAATAAGAGTGGGGTGAGGTCACCAATGCCTGCCTTGCAGCCTTGGGGCTACCATGGCCAGTGAGGGTGGATCTACAGGAGGAAGGCCATGTCTGGGCGAAGCTCTGTGTGAGTGTCAGAGGGAAAGTTAATGGGCTCATGTCTCCTCAAATGAAAAATAAAGCAGAAAAGTGGTGTCTGTAAATAGCTGCACATGGGTGCAAGGCTATGTAAGAACTAGGGTGAGTAATGGAGTTTGATTTCTGCTCTAGTGGCAACTGGCAACAAGCCTGCAATGCACTGGGCTTTTACTTTTGCATGGGAAGAAGCCTGAGGGAGGAGGGACTGAAACTCAGTCATAGCCTACAAACACAGTGTGCTGCTGTTTCATGAGCAGCCTGCACCAGTCAGAGCTGTTCAGGCTTGGGGGAAGGTGTATTTTTTTGCCTAGGTGAATCTAGCTGCTAACTGCTTAAGTAGAAATGATCATGTTTTCTGTCCACTGCGCTAGCAGAAAATGAAAATGGCTGGTAGCAGGTTACATAGCATCAGCAAAGGCAAGTTAAAAGCCAGTTAAAAGCAATTTTGACCTCGGAGCAGGGGTGGGAAAAGAGAAGGAGCCAGAATGAGCAAGAGGGAAGATGGATGGGCTGCCATGTGGTCACTGGACTCTCAGACTGAGAGGAGAGGTGCATGATGGAGCCTTACCCTGCTCTATGACTGGGTTGTGATGAAAGCATAACTTGCCAAATTTTTGTTTGTTCCATCATTTTGGCCTGGATTGACATTCTTTATGTGATCTGTGCCCTGTGATTTGCAGGAGTTGAGAGTGGACAGATCTGGTGGTCCTTTCTGGAGTTTTAATTATAAAAATGTCTTGTGTTAAATGTAAACGTACATAAAACAAATTAAGGGCCCTCAGTGTGATTGAGGAGTGCACTGCTGATTATAGTAAGATTAAGTATTAAACATGGATGTTTTGGAGGCCTCCTGAAATGAGATCTTTTGTGGATTTAGTGTTGCCACCTTCTCACACTACAGTTCTGAACTCTGACGGGTCACACAAGCTTTCTCAAAATATCCATCACAAAGACCTCAAAACATTCTGCTGTTGCTGTGCCTTTGGGGAGAATCAACCCCTTTCCTTGTGTGCTGCTGGGAAATCCACTGAACGCCGCATCTCGGGGTTGTGCGCGGTAGCCGCCGAATTCCATGGAATGCTGTCAACAATCCTGACTATACGTGAGGGTTCCCTGCCTGGGGATGTATTGTTGAGCAGGATTGACTGACAGCTTGCACAAGGTCGTTTCAGGTAGAACTGGGAGAGAAGCCAAGCTGTTCTGCACACAGACAGAGCGTGGCTCTGCACTACCCTTCGGCGGCGGCGCTGCCTATCAGCGTGTGACAGCGCTGCTGTTCCCCTGCAAAGGGGCTTGTTTACTCCTTGAGCCCACATCCACTCCTTCTCCCACCTTGAACAGGGTTGTTTTCTGTAGGTGTGACAACTGAACCATGGCCTCTTCCAAGAACTGAGGGAAATCCTGGAGTATATACTATTCAGGTGTACGTTTGTTTGGCACCCTTTAATGTAAATCAACTGTTTGTGCTCTCCAGAGAAAGAGCAGGACAAGTGCTTGTTGCTGCCTGGAATTATACCTGTAAATAAAATGATGTGCTTACACATGGAAGTATCAGCTTTCATGCTATAGATTTCACATACTCTGTTTTATCTTGTAGTGTTTTATTTGTTCGTGGTTTTGGCTTGGATTTTCTTGTTTTGTTTAGGTTTGTTGTTGTTGTTATTGTTGTTTTGGGGTTTTTTTTGTTAGTTCGTTTGTGGGGTTTCTTTTTTTTGTTGTTGTTTTTTTAGGTCAAGTACAGATGATGTTTCACTCTCTTGAGTCCTTTACTATGAAATCTTTCAGCTGTAGCCAAAATAATTTCATGTAACTTTTGTAAGATGGCAAAGTTGTTGTCTTATGTACTTAAGTAAGGATGGGAAAACAAAAGATTATAATGGGGCACTTCAACTGCAGGGGTCTCAGAAGATCCTTGCAACAGATGGAAGAAATAGTTTGTAAAATGTAGATGTTTCTGGGAGGCTCAGAGAATCTAGAGTCTAGTCAAGGATGGCATGTAGATGATAGCAATGAATGACTGGGAAGCAGATTTAAGAGGACAGAGAAGGAATTCATTATTTCTCCTTGGTTGTTTCTCCCAAACTGAGTTGGAAAGTAAGGACTGTTCCACAGGAAATCTTGTTTTTAAAATGTCACTCAAATTCAGGACAAAAATTCTGCTTGCCACAGAAATAACACCCAAATAATTTAGTTTGGGGTGTATTGAAGTCTTTTTGCCTAACTGATGTTGAATCATTCCTATTTGAGTTGGAAAAATCAAAACATTATAGGTTGAAATATATTGAAATTCAAACAGAAAAACAGGAAAGTAAAGTTTTAGCAAAATGGAAAAGTCCTAGTCAGGTGTTTTGAAACTTAGCAAGATAGAAAATATTTTCAAACTATTCTGAACAAAAAGCAATTTCGATAAAAACACTTTTTTGATGAAAAAGTATATAACTTCCCTTACTGTTTTAAGTCCTGTAGGCTATATCACACAGAGATGAAAATGAGGTAGTTGGAGCTATTATCAGGCACTGTTAGCTAGAAAGCAATTGTAAAGGTGGTGGGCTCAGATGGCATCCTGCTTCTGCTGCATTTCCATGTTGCTGCTGAGCATCATTGTACCTATTTTAAAACGTACAACAGTTCTTGTATGGCTCACAACAGACATCAGCTCCCTGTTTTTAAGGGCCTGACTTGCACTGTTGAATTGAAATTTTCTTATCACAGCAAGAGATTCAATGGATGACAATCAGGCTGCTCACACAGAAGTCCACAGAGTTAAAGTTTGTATTTATATTTGTCTAAAACAACTTGATGTGAGGGAGTGCTTTTTTTTTTTCCTAAGCAGCTTTTAAGGGATTATTGTAAGGAGATGCCCTGCAAAGCTGACTGGAGAAATAAATGACAGAAACAATCAGTTCTATGTTTGTGTATATTTGCATAGAGTTGTACTGTCAACAAAAGCAGTAAAACAGACTTTCCCAAATTTGTATAATCCCAGAGGAAGGTACAGAAGCTGTACAGTGCTGATGATGCACTTAATGAAATAGGTGTATATGATAATAGGAGAAGCAAGTTTTGTATACTTGCTGTAGGCGTAGCAAAAAAAATGCAGGCAAGACCATTATTTCAAAACAATTGTTTGTAGTAGAAGGCAGCCTTAGGCAGCAGTGAAGAAAAATGCTTCAGAACTTTTCATAACAGTTCAAACTTTAATTTTTAGAATATATCTTGGGGGGTTTGTACAAGTTTCTGTTGATGTTGTTTGCCAAGATCACTAACAGAAGACATTGATGTGAAATAAACCGTCAGGTAAAACTGAGGGAATGCTGTGTTGACCTGTCCATTCCAGTGAGGTTTCATTTATGTTTCTATGCTTAAATTTTGGGGTACAGGTGTCATTTTAACTGGTAATTTAAGGATAAGATATCTGCTCATATATAATCAGTGTGGTTTCAGCCTATGTAAGAGGAATCAAATCCAAATGCATAGAAGTTCAAGTGCCCATAAGTACTGGCTTTTTTCTATCTTTGCTGTGTAGGTATTGTGTAAGTAAACAAATAACTTCAGATTATGTTGATAAATGAGTGCTGGTGTATCAATATGTCTTTTACCTAAGAGGAAAAATAGGCTGATAGGGGCTTATTTCCCTAATTTTGGAGTACATGTCAATTACTATGCATTTATGAATTAGTTAACTCCATCAAAAAAAGGCATCAAACCCCAAAAGTCTAAATCTATTTCCAACATTGAAATGTACCATAAACTGACATGGAGTGTTTAATGTGATTGAATTCCATCTCAGGTGTTTGGTGTGTGTTGGATTTTTTTTTTTAATGGCAGATTGGTATGTTCTGTGACTGGATTTTAGAGTTTGTACTGTGGATGAGAAGAGTAGTATTTAGGTGATTAATACTGTTTGTTTATATTCTTCTCTAATTTGTACTGACTTTAAATAATGAATTAATACATTTGCCTGAAAAAAGCAAGCCCTCAATCCTTACCAAGAACACAGCAATGCAGTATTTGTAGTGTTTTTAGAAATCTCAAAAGATAGGTAAAGGTATCTATTCCAGGTCAAAAATATTGTGCACTGGGAGATATTTTTATTTATTACATGGTAGGTGTTCACTCAAGAAACGGTCTTTGATTTTAGTAGAGATCTTGTTTCAGGAACAAAATCCATTATTGAAAAAAGAGATATTTTTATATATACATATAAAAAGTGGTGCTTTTCTGTGTTTTCTCAATAATTAACCAATTTTCCCACTCTGAACCAGAATGTGTTACTAAATCTTTCCCAGAACACTACTTTAAAACATTTACACTCAGTGTATTGTTCATTTATATAGCTCTTGTTCATTCATGGACAACTCCTTAAGACTTAATTGCTGTCAAATAAAAAGAAATATTTTTGATCAGTTGGTGATTTATAAGAAAGGATAACATTTATTCCTGAATTTATTTAGATTTTATCAGACAAATTAGGAAGCTTTTCAATAGACAGCAATTATTTTAAAGATGGGGTCTATGGTTGTAGATTCTCTGAAGAATGGGGTGTATTAATCTCAGTCTCTTTGACTTCTTTATTTTTCTGTTAAGAAATTCAGTTTTCAAAAGCATGTTTTCCTGAAATGTTTAGTTAATTCTGCAGAGATATTTTACTGATAATCCAAGTCCTTTTCTTAGCAGACTTTTTCCCCCCCCTCTTTTTTCAATGTCAAAACTTTGATTCTAAGCAGAGGTTTAACCTTCCAGCATGGGAGATGTTAAGTGATTCAGCCACAGTCTGACTTTTATTTTCTCAAGAGAAGTAAAACCCTTAGGTAAATAACAGGAATAGTAATAATATATTGGAAAGCCCACTAATACTTTTGGATTTTCTGAACCTTAATATTTTGAATAGCCTGGCCTTTCATATTCTGTCTAGCCATTATGAAATTCAAGAGTATTTATTCTGTGTATATAATTTTACATAGAAATACCTATAATTTTTCAGTGTTCATCTTCACACTTCTTAAGCAAATTGGACCTTAATTAAAGTTCCTATTGACTGTCAATGCTGCTCTTCCTAAGAGATGAGGAGATATAAGAGAAAAAAACTTTGTTACTAGATCTTTTACTCTCTGGGATGGCTTGTATCAAAAGGATAGTTTCTCCCATGTATTTTTCAAGTAATAAATTTTAATTTATTAGCTCTCACTTATCGTGTTTGTTCCACAGCCACACTTCTATTACTACAATCACATTAAACATATAGAAAGCACTAATATTTTGTGTGTTTTGACTTTCATCCTTTTAATTGTTTGTTTGCTGAGTTCCAATACAAGATCCAGCTGGGCAACTGAGTTGTATTTAGGGTGTGACAGGTTTGTGGCCTTGTTGGTGATGCTCCTGAGGACATGGCACTGCTTGAGAGTCAGACCAGTGTGTTGGGATTGTGTCGAGGTGTTTCATCAAGGATGGAGGTGGTTGTACTGTGAGAAGTCAGGAGTAAACATATTGCTTCTGCTTTCCCTAAATTATAATATTATAATTTAGTATTATAGTATATATATTCATATATATATTATAATATTATATAATGATATTATATAATAATATTATTATTATTACATTATTATGTCTGAAAGTGGCAAATATATCGTAGCTGGATCCTCATCAGGTGAGACATGACACTATCTTTCATTCTGGAAAATGTGATCTTTGCACAATCTTTGGAAGGAAGATTGTACTTTTACAGTGATGAGTTTGTTTTTTTTTCTTTTGCTGCATTAGCAACTGGGTTTGCTGTTAACCACAGAAACCTTTAGATATTTTTCTTCTGCTTTACTAGAATGTACTTGTCTGCTGGGAGGTTGAAGTTAACTTGATTTCTCACTTGAATTGAAAATCAATTCAACTACCCCTTAGTCATAATGCTATAAACTACATGTGAGAAGCTGATCTAGAGTTGAATTATATGTGAGTTTGTGCTGGGAATTGAGTCCTAGCTTCCTGAAATGGAAGTTTTCATATGACAGGCTTTTTTTCCTTTTTTCTTTTAATAGCATCTGCCTTAATGAGAAGTAGGTATAAATTATATTTTGCCAAAAGATGGAGGAGGTAGAGTTTTCTGACTTTGCTTAGTTGCTGTTTGCGGGGTTTTAGTTGTTTTTTGTTTTGGTTGTAGATTTTGGTGGATTTTGCCTGCATGGATACAGCATAATGTAATTTTTTTAAATGTGTAAGAATTTTGTCACATTTTTAATGTGAGAGTCTTTTCATTAAGTGTTTGTGGTCAGGTTGCAGCTCATAAAGACAAATTCAGTCAACAAGCAGACATACTTGATTTTGATAATGTTCAGATTTCCTTAAGGTGAAGGTGTCAGACTAGTTTTCCAGGTGAAATTTTTTGTTACTTCCAAAACAAATCCAAAAAGATTCATTAGTTCTGTAGGATTTTTTTTTTTCCTTTGGTCTTGTCTACCAATGGCTGGAAGTCAAGTTGATGCAATTCAGCCATTTGAGTAATTACCCCTTCATGCCTTGCTTGCTTTTTTCGGTGACCTTGTGAACTGCTGTAAATTTGAAAGAAATTAAATACTCCCATTAGTTTTAGCAGAGATTATAGTTGTTGGCTGAATTTGCTGCTGGCTAATCACAGATGTGATTCAATGTGATTCAGCACATCTGGATTTTTAAATTACCTGTGTCAGGCAGCTGCTGCTGCAGTTCAGGGTGTGATTATGAGTGCTGGAACAGACCAGATGACATGGAAGCCAGTGGGAGTGAAGGTGTGTTGAGGTGGAAGAGGTCACGGGAGAAGTTATTGGCTTTTTGAGTGGAAATACGGGATTCAAATCCAAAGGAGGCTGAACTACTTCAGTTTGATTGATCAGCTTGATGCTTTGAGCTTTACACTTGGTTGATGCTGTGGAGAACCTCTGAAGTATAAAGTCTGTATGACAGAAGACATGTTATGGTGGTTTGGGTACTATTCAGACAGTCCCACTTCTTACACATATGTGGCAGTGAGAGGCACAGAGCATAAGCATGAATAGCATGGAGAACTTAAAAGAAGAGCCTCTTCAATTTTTTTCAGCGTTTAATTACATCTTGTCTGTATTAATATAAATATGAGTCGAAATTACTGAAGAAATGTGAACTTCAAGGATATGTTGTCAGTTTTCTGCTTAACTATACTGATAGTCAGCTGTGATATGGAATATGATTTTCTCTTGATTTTTAACATGGGGAGGAGAGAACAAAATTCTCAAGCATAGATGAAGTTTGCAGGCAAGTGTTTAGGTCTGACCTGTTTTTTCTTCATGATTTTTTCAAACTATGATCTGGAAACTTCGAAGTTACCTCATAGATCATGCTGAACTCATGCTATTTAAAAAAAAGGCAGTATTATCATGGCATTTTTGTGCTGTTGAATGAATCTGTTTTGTGATTGTAGCTGTGACAGTCAGGAATTTGTTTTTGTTAAACGTGGGTCACATTACCACAAATCTAAGGGGGTACACACATTCTGTGTTTGAAGGCACCAGAAGTTATGCATGCATAAACTACTATTTCAGCATTTCTTTCCCAATACTTTCCCAATTTCTTTACCAAATTTTCACAAATGAAAGACCAAGTACTCATCTTGGGTTTTCGTTTTCTAATGACAGTTTTGCCTATATTAAGTTTTTACTGAATATCTTTTATGGTCAGTTCAGTTCTATTGTTTTTTGAATTTAATAGAAAGAGGTAAAATCAAGTTATAGCTAACCCAGGTTTGTTAAGACTATTTGCTTTCATTTAGTAAAGTCACTCTGATTTTATATGTTGTAAATGAGGATAGTTTTGTCTCTGTGACTAGGAAAAAGCTACTTGATCTCTTTTGGTTTCCCATCTGTTAAAGGGTGCTTGCTGCCTTTTATCACCTGTAGGACAGTAATACTTGAAATATGTCTAAATCCTGTGCATGTAAAGTATTCTATGGACTGTTGTGTTTTGTGATTTCAAGTACCATAAGAATGAAACTTGGCTAGAGCAGTTATAAGAATAAGAAGTAAATAGATTTATGTCTGCAGCATATGATAAATTTATGGCAGTGAGCAGTTTCAATTTTTCAAATGGATTACAGTACTCACTTGGCATAAACTGTCTACTGCCTGCCAGGTAAACTTTTTTGTAGAGAAACTTTTGTGTTGCTACCTGAAATACCAATATTAAGGACAATTATTTCTTCTTACACTTTCATGGGTTTGTTCATATTAATAAAACCCATAACCATATCTCCCTGTGTTTTTCAAGGTAAGAAAAGCCTTGATGAAGTAGATTTAGATTTTTTTTCTGTACAGGTTTATTAGGACTTTTTGATTGCTGTTTCCATTTACAGCTGGATTGAAGATTACTCAGCAAAGACAAGTTCTATAGGCCTTAACAATTTTTGTGTACAAAGTTATGATTGGAAAACCCCCCACATGAAATAAGAATAAAAAAACAGCCAACAGATATGTTACTGTATATGCTTGCCTGGTAAAACAAGATTGTATTGGCAGACAAGCAGTGTAATGACTTCCTGCTTTATTACCTGTTGTGACTCTGTAATGTTGGTTCTACCCCAATGCAATCTACTTGATTATCTTTTTAGGACGTATAATAAACATGGAAAGCCCTTTGCCATAGAACTTTATAAGGGAACACTTGTGGTAGTTGTAAACAAACCACTTCAAATAGTGTGTACTGCATAAAGCACGAGATTTATTCTTTAAAATCTCATCGTAAGTAGAAAATGTGGTTACAAAACTGCATCTTGATCATACATCAGAAAGTGACAAGTTATAAAAAGACTAAATTTTTGGGTTTTATTTTATAGGATGTGTTCTGAAATTTTAAAGTAGTTTGTATGAAATATCTTGGTTTGAACCTTATTTGTAAAACTGACATAATTGGAAGCATTAGGATTTTCGCATGTTTACATGCTTTCAGAGAAGTAATGTTAAATGTCTTTTTTTTTATGAAAAAACCCTAATTTTACTGTTTTTTGAAGAATAGTATTCTCCTTTCTCTTAAACTGTAGAGCCTACTAGAAATTGAAAGCAATCTAGCTTATAGTGACCTTCCCTTCTCTCATATGGTTCATATGAATTCTGATTCTTTTGTCCCAATTATCAATGACAATCAGTGACAACAGTAGTCAAGTTAGATTACCTTTTGGAAAGTGGTGGGGTTTTCTCTGTTGCTTTTCATTGTTTTTTCTTTTCCTGAAAGAAAATGTAGGCCATATTTTTTTAGGAATATTGAAAAATTCATGCAACATTCTCTCGAGCACAGTGTGCAATTCTGTCCTCTTAATTTCAAGAAAGAGTTGATGAGATGAGAGAAAAGCTGGTAAAATTATCAAGGTTGTGGAGTAGCTGCCAATAAAGTGATGAGCCTCAATATTTGAGTCTGAAGTGAGGGATAGTACTAAAGTTCAAAAAAAAATCATTTAAGTGGTCAGGCAAATATAAAACTGATTTTGAAATCATGTCAGTACTGGGGACATCTGATTAAATGAGCAGAGATGTATGAAACAGATGGAAAAAAACTACTTGTTTACACTGGCTTGTGAGTTTCTGGAAATTGCTGCCACAGGATGTTTGTGGGAAATGGTACCAGCATGTTCAGAAAATTATTAGATTATTATTTGTAGGCAATGGGTATGGAAGGATACCAAAAAGCCTAGGCAGGGATATAACTTTTAGTACATTACAGAATGATTAAGTTTGGAAAAGACCTCAGAGATCAAATCCAACTTTTGACTGAACAATGCCATGCACATTAAGACATTGTGGAAGTGCCATGTTTACTTGGTTTTTGAACACTTCCAATTGAGTAGTTGAGTATAAAGAAATGAACCCTGGAAAGAGATTAATTCTTGTGCTCTTACTGGTGTCCCCCTCTGCTGACAGAACTGGGTTAGCCAAGCTACTGGCTTGATCCAAGAGAGGATTTCATAGATAATAAAGAGTTCATAGTAAAACATTGAGAATGAGCCCCAAATCATGTGTCTGTAATGATATACAGAAGGCTTTTCAGCATGAAGCTACACGTTTTCATTTTGCATATTAAGCCATCTCAGGACTTAAAGGAAAATTGCTAATGTTTGGGACAGAAATCTCTGAAACCAAACCAAAACTGCCATTAATTCAGTAGGAGACCTTCTAAACCACTTTCCTAACTATCCTACATAGTAAGATTGGAGGATACCAGGTGTTTGAGATTTTACAATAGACATTGTTGAAGTTCAACCATTTGGAGGTAAGATGACTTCCCTTTCCTTCCTTCTTATATTTTAAGGCTTTGCGTGAAGATCTTGGAAAAACCTTGGAACCCTGTGAGCTTTACTTACCAGTGCAGTAAACTATCCAGTGGGGAAGACTGCTCTTCATAACCCCAAGCTGCAGTCTCCTTACAGGACATGAGACTTGTCCTTTTGGCTGGTTTGTTTTTACTGAGGTGTTGTGGTTTAACCCCAGGCAGTGGCCAAGCCCCAGGCAGCCGCTTGCTCATTCCCCCTCAGTGGGATCAGGGAGAGAATCAGAAGGGTAAAAGCTCTAAGACTCATGGGTTCAGATAAAGACAGTTTTTAATGGGAAAAGAAAAAGCTGCACACATAAGCAAAGCAAAACAGGGAATTAATTACTTCTTTCCATGGACAGGGATTCAGCCATGTCCAGGAGAGCAGGGCCTCATCATACATGACAGTGACTTGTGACTCCAAACATGCCCCCACTTCATATATTGAGCATGATGCCATAGGGTCTGGAATACCCTTCTGGTCAGTATGGGTCACCTGTCCCAGCTGTGTCNTTAATGGGAAAAGAAAAAGCTGCACACATAAGCAAAGCAAAACAGGGAATTAATTACTTCTTTCCATGGACAGGGATTCAGCCATGTCCAGGAGAGCAGGGCCTCATCATACATGACAGTGACTTGTGACTCCAAACATGCCCCCACTTCATATATTGAGCATGATGCCATAGGGTCTGGAATACCCTTCTGGTCAGTATGGGTCACCTGTCCCAGCTGTGTCTCCTCCCAGGCACCCCCAGCCTCCCTGCCAGCCTGGCCGTATGGAAAGCAGAAAAGGCCTTGGTTCTGTGTAAGCCCTGCTCAGCAACAACCAAAACATCTCTCTGTTATCAAGCCTGTGTTCAGCACAAATCCAAAACACGGCCCTGTACCAGCCACTGGGAAGAAAATTAGCTCTACCCCAGCTGAAACCAGCTCATGAGACCCCACCTTTCATGGGTATTATGAGGACAACAGCCCCTTTTTGTGTTCCCTTGACTGCCAGAATAATTTTGGATGTATTAAAGCAGACCTCTTAGTCCCTCCATCAAAGTGGAACAGAGGAGCTGCAGAAAAGGATAGAAAGAGTTCTTGCTGGGATGGATTAGCAGTAGGCTGTTTATTGATTGATGCTTCCATGTGGTACCTTATTTAAGCTAAACTGCAGCCATACTGTTCTGTCTGTCTGTGTGTTGTTCCAGACAATAACTGAATTGAACCATTTGCGGATATGCGGTTTGAATTTATTAGCGGTATTTTACTTGAGTATAAAAGGATTCCTGACTCAAATAGGCTTTGTTTGAGAAACTGTGTAACTGTTTTGTTTATAGAACAGTACATACTATTTGACTTGATTTCCTTTCAGTGTCTTTTGAAAACCTTTTCAGGTGTTCAATAGGAACACAGCCAACTCCACACCAGACAGGAACAGTAGTTGAGTGCACTTATACTTGTTGTGTGCAGTACATCAAATATAATGGGAACATAACAATGTACTGTTGTATACAGTGATTTTTTTTTCTCTTTAATAATAAGTTTTAATGTTGTAGTTTTCACAACTTATAGTTTGCTGTACCATTCTTTTTATAAGTGTAATACTTGGTTCCCTGCGTTTTCAAGAAATAGAAATTACGTCCTGTGTGCTGGTTTTTTGGTGTTTCTTATTTTTAAAAAAAGAACCTCTCATGCATGAACAAGTTATTAAAATTATGGATGTAGATGTGATGTATTCATATTGTCCCTTTGTGGTTTAATGGCTTTTTCATATTCCAAGTGTCCTAATGTAAGTAATAAAGAAAAAAGATTCTTTTTGGAAGAGAAAAAATAAATCCTTATTACTGTGCCTTTAGGAAAACTCACCTGTCTTGAAAGAAAAGGTGAATAATACCAAGCCTTTATGTGTTCCAGAATCAGAGAACTTACATAACGAATAAAATAATTTTGTTACATTTTGTATATCCAGAACAGCAGTCAATCCTGAAATTGTGCTCAGTGGTTAATTCAGTGTTCTTTTAAGCTTCACTTAAAAATATTCCCAAGTCTAAGCTTAAAACACCTAGGAGGCAGCCTCCTCTCTTAGTACTGCAAATGCAATGTGTCACTAGGTATTGAAATAGCTATGGCTATACCTTGTTGAAAACTGGTTAATCTTCTCTGCTGAGGTGATAGGAGCAAGGGGGATTGATAATGCCAGTTATCAATCATAAACCACAGTTCCATCATTCCATGAGAGCCATGAGCCATTGGGGAGCAGAATTGACATCAGAACTGTGACAGGTGTCTGCTTGGTGGAGCCATAATGTTTATTCTGTCTCTACTTTTTCTTGTTTTACATGGGTTTATTTATTTTAAGTCAAACGTGGTTCTTCAATGTTCTGTGTCAGGCACTGTCAAAATCTATTATGCATTAATGTAACATTTTGCTCACTTAAAAGCAGCTTGCTTTGGGGACTAGAATTTTTTTTTTTAATTGCATTAAATTTTCCTAGAACACTGCCATTACAAAACTAATGTGATCATTGACTTTCCATGTTTTATATTTAACCTTCCTTGAATTGATTTTGAATGATTCTTCCTTGCTCCTTCATAACAAATGTTTTGTTTGTGTTTCAGATTATATTTTTCCTTGTTTTTAGATTCTTAATTTTCCATGAGAACAGAAGCATTCGAAAGTTCTTCTAATTTTCTTTCTTTGGATTTACCAGAGGGACCCTTAGTTGTGAAAGGAACTCATAAATATGAAGCTATTTATTTCAGCCTGGGTTTTAAGGCCTGGTTTCATGCAAAATAGGGCCACACAGCAAAGTAAGATTGCTTATATCCATATCTCCATTAAATATCCTCCAACAGTTAACTCAAAGGACCAAGATGTGTTTGTGTTACTGAGCGGGGGGTAATTCAGGGAGCCTGAGTGGGAAGTAACCTACGTGTGCCAGAGATCCCAAAATGGGACTCTGGTTGTGGCCTTGGAAAGGGATTTTCTGTCTCTTCCAGAGGCATGCAATTGTGAACTTCAAGAGAGTGGTCAATTACAGGCAGAACTGTTTTGATCTTTTTAACTGGAGGGTTTTTCTCTGAATGCCACAGTTCTGAAGGAGAAGGGGAAAACTGTTTCATTGTGTGATAAAGTAAATTCTGTTAGTGTTGAGACCTTGTGTACATAGTAAAGCCTTAAGGCTGGATCATGAGAAAAAAAAAATGGACATGACACTGAGAACTCGAAAGAAAAATTGCTCTTTAGTATTTCATCATTTTTAGGCTAATCATGAAGTTAAACTTCAAGGAAAACTACAAAATTACCAGACTGTGGGAATCTTAAAATATCATATTACTAACACTGAAACCATGCACACTTGGTCAGTGATATATTTTTTGAGCCATGCAACCCTTAAGCCTGATTTTAGAGCACTCAGCTGCTAATTTTCCAGCTGACCACACAAAGTGCAACTGCAAGTGAGAGCAACTTTAATAAATGCAAAGATGCTGCACAGAGATCAAGAGAACCCAAGGACAGCTCGCACATTGGAAGAAGGGACGCTTCATGCTGCTTTAGCTGCAGGCCTGGCTATAGAAAGGACCAACAGAGACTGCTGAGAGTCAAGGATGATGCTTCTTCCACCCCTTCCCAGTGGATTTTTGTGGAGAGGTTTTGGTAGCTGGAGGGGCTGCAGAGGTGGTTTCTGTAGAAAGCTGCTAGAAGCTTCTGTATCTAATAGAGCAAATGCCAGCTGGCTCCAAGATGGACTGGCTGCTGGCCAAGGTTGAGTCTGTCAGTGAGGGTGGTCACACTGCTGGGATAATGTATTTAAGAAGGGAGGGGTAAAAAAGTCGTGTTAAAAGTAAGCTTGATAATCCAATACTGCAGTAATCACAGTCTCTAAATTAGCTACTGTTATTACTTGAGGAAAACAAAAACCCACCTCATGGGGACATTATATGTAGTTGTATGAAAACATCAACGTAGTCCTAGCTCCTGTTATTGAATTTCAGAAGGGAAATGGAATCAAGAACAACTGAGAGAAGATGAGTATTGAATTGGCAATTCATGAGCCATGCTATCTTGAGAAGTCATAAATTAAAAATAGGGAAGTTGCACAGCAGGATAATGAAGATGTTAATTTTGGCAAGTTTTCCATTTCAGGTGAGATTAAATGTGCTGTTGTACACTATGACCTGGAAGGGAGGCAACTGAGATGGGTATAACAGGAGCATACAACAGTAGCATACAATGGAAAAGAGGAAGGAAAATTTTATTCACAAAATAATATGTTGGCTATAATATAAATAAAATCTCAGGCAACTGGTTTAAAATTAAAACTGCCAACTTACAAATGAAATAATTACTGTGAACATCAAGGATTCAGAATGCTACTGTTGCCCAAACATGAACTCAGAAAGAGCTATTAAAGAAATTAACACACACTTCTGCTTAATGACCATTCATACCAATTACATGTGTAGCTCCAAGTACCTAAACTGCAACTTGTTATAAGTGGGGATAATACAGAGCCCTCTGTCACAAAAGAACTCTCTATTTTAGTTTATTTGTTCTTTGGTCACCTGTCAAGGCATGATTGAGTACATGGAGATTGGTTTTCAGCTGGTTGTATGTTCCTTGTAGACAAAATTAGGCTACTTAAGAAGAATAACTGTTGCTCTGAATTCCCACTTCACCCATACTTTGACCACTTAGTATAGATTGGTAGCTATTCAAAAGCAAAATCTGTCCATTATTTTACATCTGCAGTTTTTACAGGACTGTGGTGCTTGACTTTTCTGTGTAGGAAAGCCAAGAAAGCTGAAGAAAACTTGTTAAATTCCCGAGTCAAAATAGTATATGAACAGCATCATTCAGTTGTAACCTTGTGAGCAGGACTGTCAATCTTCAAATATTGCTTAATGAGCCTTAAAAGAAGTTGTTTTTCTTGTATTGGATAAATCTTTAGTAGGTTTTCTAGTTCTAAAGCATGCTGTAATAAAAAGAAAAATTGAAAAATTAATTTAGTAGACAGAGAAAAGAATTTGCAGTAGGTTTGCCTCAGAAAATTGTCTACCAGGTGAAAAGAGGTGGTTGCTTTTGATACTTGTTTAGTTGATAAGGTTGATATACCTTAGTTGAAGGTTTATATAATATAGTGTAAGATTAACTGTTCTAGGAATTTTAGTTTTTCATAATTGTCTCTGCATCTTTCTGTTGATGAATTCAGGTCTAAAAAATATTTTGTCAATTGAAAGGTAACCATGTTATCTCTGCACCAAGTTAACTTACTCCTTAACTAAGAAAAAAAAAAAGCCCTTTCATCATTGCTGTTGTGTGCTGGTACAGAACACAGCTAACAGCAGAAATATGCTCCCTTCCTGAGTGGAAACTTCCAGTATTGGCAGATATTGTAATCACCAATTTTTCAATTTTATGTATTTTTAAAATTATTATTTGTTTTTTATATAGCTTCCAGAGATCCTGAGAAGCCTTTCCTGAATATTGAAAAATAGCTTTTCCTTGTTCCTTATTTTGTTGCTAGGAGCATGTTCATATTCATATTTCAGGTTGTATAAAAATCTGAATAACATTTGCCCTGCTAAGTGACAAGAAAGAGCTTAATAAAATACAGGAACATTTTAAAGTTAGGAGTAAGGTGTTGAGAATAAGTAGGTGGGGTGCTCTTCAAAATGTTTTAACATCTGTCTTGTTAGCTTGGGTTACTATAATAATGGTAAGAAAACAGAAAAAGTATGACTTTTTGAATTCTTGTAGCTGTAAGAGAGAGAAACTCCCCTTGAAAAGAAAATACCAGAACTTTTTCACTACAAATACTTTAAAAAGAATTTGCCTTGTTGTAGAAGGGAACCTGTGCAACTTAGTAGGATTCATAAGAGTAAAATAAACCTTACAGCCTAGTTTTTCTTAAAATGTAGGAAGGAATAAATTCAAGGATTTGAAAATTTAACTGATTTTCAAGGTCTTCAAAAGGGTAAGTGATCTATCCAGTTTCAGTGGGCTTGAGATTTATTCTTCAGTCCTTATGGTAGTAGCTCTGTTCTAAAAAGTCGACCCTGTACTTATCATGATTAGGTTTATTTTGTATTTTTGATATAATAAAAATCCCATGGCTTACATACTTACTACTGGTAGCAGATGTGATATGCTAGACCACAGACACATTTTTTGTTGTTCTTTTTTGACTTTCAATTTGAAAATTGGAAAATGGGGTAAAACTTGATAGGTTTATCAGCACGAAGGAATTAAGTGAATGCATTTTTGGTATGCATACAAATTCTCACATATCACTGACAAGACTTTGTAGGTATTTTTGATGTTCCTGCATTCCTGGAGGTAGGTTATTTTTCTAGTGGATAATTAGAATGTATAATGTGTTCCTGCATAAAAAATACAAAATTAATTCAGTTGAATTATATAAACTAGCAGTTGGAATACATGTTTTCAAATTTGTTTTATAAATTTTTAATGTGTTGTAATTTGCAGAAGGTGATCTGTAAAGGTTTTTTTTTTCCAAATGATGCAAACAAAAAATTATTCTTTCAAATTTAAATATTTGGCTTAGCAGAAATCGCATCATGGATGCTGGCAGAGGATTAAAACATTAGAGGTTAAAATCTGTCAGATCTGGTTAATCAACAGACTCATTTATTGAACCATGAAAACATTTTTATTTTCCATGACAGAATCGCTCATTAAAATTAACATTGTACATAAATAGCCATGTCAGACATAAAACTGTAAAATGTTTGTTTGATATGTAATGTTTTGTTCATAATTTTAGCATTCAGTCAAATATCATGTCACAATATAATTCCAAAAGAAGCACTGCTCTAAAATGTCTTCTATCCAATGAACATTCCCACTTGTTTACAAAAAGGCTGTAAAATGAGCTATCTTTCATTATCTATGCATACACACATACATACTTATGTATAATTTTCAAGAAAATAGAATACAAAATGCTAGGCAGTACAGTAAATTAATATTAAATTTTCAATCACTGTCTTTTGAAATCACAGTCAACTTGTTTTCATGCCCAAGAATAATGTGTATATGGAAATGCCAGTGGAACAGAATATATTTAATTTGGCAGTAAACAAGCTAATAATTAAAGATCATGTCCCTTAGTTTGCCAAGGGTAATTAAGACAATCCAGATAATACCAACTTCTTAAAAAAGAAGTGCCAAACAAAACAAACCACCAAACAAGCTAAAATAAAAAAAAAAAAAAGGCCACAAACTCCAAAGCCTCACAAAAACTGTAAACCAAACTCCAGAAAATACCTTATTCTGCACTGCTCAGTATCTCTTTGAGTGTTAATCAAGTGGACCTCAGCAAACTGCATTGGTAGAACTACTCATTTAATGTATTATGAAAAAGGAATGAAAAGCAAACTGTGTGGGTTTTTGTTGTTGTTGGCTGGGTTGGTTTTTTTTTGTGGAGGTTTTTTGTCTTGTCAGTCTTTGCCACCCCTGAGCATTCCAGGGCATTCTGGAAACTTTTGCTCATAACTCATCTCCCTTAGCAAAGCTGTGTTTTGTGCTGGAGACTTTGGGCTCCCAAGATCTGCTTGTGTTACCTGAGCAGTTCACCTGTTTCCTCATGGGTGTTTGTGGTGTCAGCTCTGGAGTTCAGCTGTCACTGTGCAGGGTGTCCCAGGTCACTTTGGGATGCTGCTTCAAAATGTCCTTTACTTTGTTGCTGGGCAAACTGAAGAGGTGAAGCACTTCTCAGTTTGGGAGTTCTGGTTGCTTCTCTCTCTTTCTTTAGAGAGAGTTGTTTGGGGAGTTGGAGAGATGCATGGGAAAGGGTTAGAGGAGTGGGAGGCTCTAGGGAAGGCACTCTGAGTGATACATGCCTGGGTAGGAGGTTATTCTTCAGGACTTGCCTTTATGTGTTCACCAGACTTGTGTGTGTCTAATAGTGTACTGCCCTTCTTCTGGTAAATTCCTCAGTGTGTGCATCCTCTAGAACCATGTTTCCAATATTTCCAAAGCCAGGGGAGTTTCAATTATTCTCATTTATTTTAATTCATTGCTTCACCGTTGTTGAAATTTCAGGTGCCAAACTATGATCTTGATTCAAATCAAGACTTCCCCAGAAGAGAATAAAGTTTTCCATAATGTAGGACTGTATTTGTATTGATATTTTTTTCCCCTCATGGAAGGTGGAAAAATAGCACATTTTTCAGAAGCAAGCGCTGTGGAATTTGTGACATTCATTCATCATTACCAATATAAACATTGCAGATAGGAACCATGAAGCTGATACTAAAATAACTTTCATAATTCTTTTGTTAAAAACTGATGTTTTTTTCCCCATCTTAGGAATTAGATAGCTTTGAACTTTTAAAAAGTAAAAGGAAAATTGTCTCTTAAGCCAAATATTAGATGAAATTGCTTTAACACTATTGATAACATTCTATTAATTGAACTCTTACAGGAGTCCAGAAGTGTCCATTGTAATTCCATGCTGCTTGAGTGTCAGGCACCACTGTAGAGATTTGTTCACTTTCTGCTCCGTTCCTTGGAGCTGTGTTAATCTTTTAGGATATCACATGCTTATAACAAAGACTATATTAAAATAATGCTTTGGAAATTTGAAGGAACAGAAGGTTATTTAACAGTCTGCGAAGAAGGTAAGAAATTACCAAGTCCCACAACAAAAGAAATTAGGGATGAATTTTCCTTTACATACAAGATCTGGTGAAACAAGAGTCATCCAAGTGAACAACTTGGTACATATTTAGTAATTCAAGTAAAACTAAAAAACCCCAAAATGTGTGGTGTTAAAACTTTAATCAATAGAAATAATTCAGTACCACTTATAATGTGCCCCTTTTCAGTGGCAATAAACAATCGATTGTGTTGTGAACATATACATATATATTTTTTACATATATATTTATCTCTGAAATTTGCACATGGGAGGAGCTAACTTCTCCTTTGCACATTATAGGATTTTATAACAGTAAAACTATAGATGACCTTGAGTATCCAATTACATAATATGATTTTGCCCAACCTGTTAATGGATTTTGTTTCTCTAACATTTCGAGCCCTATCAGCTAAGCCTGTAGCTTATTATAAAAGGAAGTGTGATTCTTTTTCAGCACCATGAATAGGGAAGAAGTAGCAAGAACCAAGTTAAAATGAGATGATTTGAACCATTCTAGAAAACCCCAAAAAACAACAACCAAAAACAACCAAACAAAAAAAAAAAGCCCAAACAAAAAAACCCACCACAAACCAAACACATTTAAACCCATATGTGTAAACCTCACTATTTACAAGTGTTTTAGGAGGTCAGTTACAAATACAAATTTTGAAGCAATTAATTAGTAGTCCAAATAACAAAGAGATCTTGGTATTACCAAAACTTTTATTTATTACCTTTTCAGTCTCATATAAGGATTATTAAAAGTAATGTCCTTGTTTTAAGATAATGGTATTTCTGTAGTTTAGTAGAAAAACAACAAAGAAATTATAAAACTCAACTTCAGCTTTTTTTCCTTAACTGTCCTAAGAAATTAGTTTATAGCATGTTGTGATTTGAAGTGATACCTGTTGTCTGTTTTCATTTCAAAAATTTCAGATGGTACTTTGTGTGTTAAAATTGCTTGTTAGACACAGTTTTACTTCTGTTCTCTCAGAAGCACTGGCATATACTTGTGGCTTACAGGTCCCCTGTAAGAATTGCAGGTTTACCATTTTAGTAGCATGTTTTCCCCTCCCTGTCTAAAACATATGTAGTAGTTGGTATAATTCATCATGGAACACTTTTTTTAATTTTTTTTTTTAATTTATAAGTTGATTTTTTTTTTTAAATCTCAGGACTGTAAAGGAATGTGAATTTGGTTTTAGGCACAATGATCCTTTGAATTATCTTTGTCAAATCAGTGTGTTGATGCAGTTAAACTTCTAAATTGAAGGCAAACAAATGTGTTTACTGAAGCTTGTTCTCACCTGTTGTAGTTACCAAACCAGAAATATATCAGATTCCTGCATACTAAGTGGCATAAAGACTTTGTGATAATGATATTCATAGAGTTTAACTTTGGAGCACGGTGAGTGCTTTGCCTGAAAGGCACGGGTGCACAGGAGGTGTGTGCCACAGTAGCTTTGCTCTGCCGCAGTTGCTGTACACTGTCTTGAACACAGTAAGAAAAAATTTCAGTCATCTGTGGAGCTGTAGACAAGGCTAGAAATCTATATCTGGAGTATCATGAAGGAAAAAAGCTCAGCTCAACTTTTGGGATGAGAAAAATTGCTTTCCAACTTGGAATCGTAGAGGAAACTTTTTAGGGATTTGGTATTTCTACATTTGCTGTGAGAACAGCATCTAAGGTCAGACGTGTAGAGGTGTAGCTTTAAACATGCAGAAGCCTGTGAAGGAGTAGAACCTGTTCCTGTGTTAGTGAAATTGAAAGGAACCTAGGAAAATGTGGTTAGGAAAACAAAAGCTGAAATGTAGATTTGACCAAATAACCAAAGTGATTTGACCAAATTACCAAAGTAACTTGACCAAATAACTTTCTGCCTGTTTTGATTACATTCTTTTGATTTTCCTCAAATACTATTGAATTTAAAAAAAACCCTCTCATAATGTGTATATGCCTTAATTTCTGCAGTTATTTTGTATGAAAAAATATTGACTTCTTTTGGCACAAATTTAATCAATCCTAGAATTAAAACATGTTTATTTGCTTTCAGTCATAGAATATCTTAATAGCTCAAAGAAATATTAAATAAAAAAAATTATCAAAACTGTGACTAAAAATTTTTTTTTTAAATCCATGTTTTTGTTTTTAACTTGAAGTGGCTTGACCATTAAAGGGCAATGAATTTCTGTGGGTCCACTTGAATGAATTTGTTGGTATTCAGTGATTCAGACCCATTCAGTCTCAACCTGGCTCTTCCCCTACAGCATCTACTTCTAAGACTTCTCCCTTTAAATAGTGGAAGGAAATGAGAATTGGAAAGGCAGTGATTAAATTTATTGCTTGACTTCATGGTTGAGCTGTTGGGATTATTGAAAGTTGGCATCAATGCTTGTTTTTCTGGAACTCTGGATGCTTACTAATTCAGTTGATTCTTTACATCTTGTGTGTATATAGGTATTGCTGGGGAATTTTCAATTCAGATTTTCAAATTTGTGAGAATTCTCTATGAATTTGGCACAGAACAGCATGGCTGTCACACTAACAGTATTTCATGATGTTCCGCTTGCACAATTACATCCTGATGAAGAGACATCTCTCCTCAGGAATTTTTTCAGCAATAATTTTTCAGTCTTCTCTGATTTTTAAATATACTTTATTTCTGTCTTGGGAATCTACATAGATATTTCAGAATGGAAGCTTGTCATTCTTGTTTTATTTTTAAATATATTTTTATACATACAAGCAGACAATATATACACTTATTTGCAATCTGAAGATTGTTTTAGTTATTGTTCAGTGTTTATTGAAGTTACAGGTTCTTAGTTCTTGACAGAGGTTGTGTTTGTTGGGGTTTTTTTGTGGGAGATAGGATGTTATAAATAGATTGGAATGAAATGCAGGATAATCATTGGAGAGTCATTGTTTTTAAATTGCTACCCTAATTGTGTTCTGAGTAGTGTCCTGTAACTGCTACAGGAATGAAATGTGACTCACTACTGGCTCTCTGGTCTCTTGTGGGTCTTAACTGATGAGGTCTGACGTGCCTAGACATGGGATCATGATGTTCTGTCATGCCTGGGTGGGACCCTGAGCCAGTTGCTGAAATGATAGTTCTGATATTCTGGTTGAACTGCTGGTGCTGAAGTTTTTCTTCCATTTTGATGAAGATGTTGACATTTGAATGATCAGTCACATCAAAGTATAATGATATAGATGAAGAAAACATGTAAGGCAATACTTATCAGAACTAATACATATGCTTGAGCTCTTCCCATGGAATTCCTAATCACAGGACCTGGGAATGCCTAGGTTTTCTCTGTATTGACTTGCTTCTTGTCAGAGCACCACGGAGATGATGTGCTGGCCAGCTGTGGGCAGTTTGGTCCTTTCTGTTCCTTTTCCAGAGTGCTTTCTTTGACTCCAGGTTTGTGCTTTGCTAGGTGCTTGGTGTGATCTCTCAGCCATGGGCTTACATATCCTTGTCTATAGCCCTTACTTAGTCAATAGGTGGAAAAAAATGAAAACTCCTTTTATCAATATTTTTGTTGGCTAAGTATTCATAAAATGGATTTATAAATCCAGGACTTTTAGATGCTTTCCACTGATGGTGAATGAGGGAATGAAATCTCTTCCAAAGAATTCAGAATTCCAGTTATTTTAGAAACTCACCCAAAAGACCTAGATTCACATTTCCCCTTTTTTTTTTTTTAAGTATTTCCCACATTGGAAAATCATCTGATAAAATGGCATGTGAAGTCCTGATCATTTTTCAGGTTGGACTGAGTTTCCAGCCTGAACTCACCCCATAGCTTTTAGTCCTGTTGTGTTCCACCCAAAACTAAAAAACAAACCAAAAACCAAGAAAGACCCCAAACCTACTTGAATAAAATTTTTCTGACCATGTAGATTGCTTGAAATATCATTAAAAAAATATTAAACTTGGTGAAATTCCTAAGGAGATTTATCAACTCATCTTGCCTTGATTCAGTAACATTAAATAGAAGGGAAAGCTAATAAACATTTTCCTCACTAATGAAGTAGTAGTTCGCTAGGCAATGTGTTGGATGTTGGATGTATAATTTAAACATCTGTGTGCTCAACTGTAGCTTCAGAACATGAGATCAGCTGTGCTCTTCTTGTGCTTGCAGGGTTGTGTAGCTTGGTTGTTCTCAGTTCAGCCACTGACTGTGCTTCAAGCCCAAGTAGTGTGTCCAGAGTAATTGTTTTAAATTCATCTTACACTTTGTTGACTGTACTTTGACATTTAGTGAGGCAGCCATCCTGCCAAGTAGCCTCTCCACACGAATATTTTAGTGACCCCTTTAAGCACTTTGATGTGAAAATGCCCAGGATCCTAAGCTTAGAAAATGTGCTTACCCTTTTGTTATTTTTTGATACCTTTCACAATGAGTCTTTTCTATTCCAAAACTAAGCCTGCAAAACTGACTTCAGCCCTTTTTTTTTCTTGGTTTGGCATGGCAGCAACTTGAAGGTTATGTCAAGTCACATTTTATCTGTGATAAATAAGCTTCTAACAGTTTTCTCTGTTCGGATTTAGTACCGATTTTCCAACTGGATACATGGAACTTGCAGTGTGGTTTTTGGACAGCATTTGTTGGACTTGACATGAGGATAAAGCTTTGACTCCTTTGCCTCTGTGTGTGTGTGTGCTACTGGAACAAGAAAAGGAAAAAAAAAAATTCATCTGAGAATCTCTAGCCCAAAACCTACCATCTCCAGCCCCACACCAATTTCTTTTGCCCAAAGGAAGTTATTAGAGGAATAAACAAGCCACAAGTCAAGGCACCTGGGAGAGAAGCCACAGTGTAGCAGGTTCATGCATGGCTTTAATCTAAGGCTTCTAAGTCTGTGGTAATGTAGTCTGCGTGGAGAAGATCTCACATGACTCTTGAGACTTTGCTAGTATTAATCAACTAATTTTTCCTGCAGTAATGGCTTTTTAAGAGTTTATGAAAAAAATCTGGTGTCACTGTGTTGTGTGGATCCAGATAGAGCAGATTGTTCCATTTTTGAAGGCAATGTGCAGAGATGAAATAAAACAATCCTTTGTGAGACGCAGAAGTGAGACAGGGAATAAAATAGAGATCCAGTCCAAACAGTCAGCAAATGCAGTGGAAGAAAAGGTATAGTTTTTACAGTAATTATATGAGAGTGCAGGTAATCCTGCTGGTAGTGTCAAACAAGGTGGAAATAATTAAAATTGCAGAAGAAAATGCTAAATTTTAGATTCCTATTAAATTTGCATGTAAGTGAGGAGAAGTAAAGGATGATTTGCTGCTTGTAAGTGTTGAGTTTCTGCTGTGACAAGGAGTGGGGACACAGAACCTCCTTCAGTAGAAGACTTTGCAATTCTCTTCTTCTAGGAGCTTCAGTTTCTTTTTCTGGACATTCTTATTTTATGCTTGGGTTTTTTTGTATGGAAACTTTATTTCAGCCTGTGCTCTTCTAGTGGAGTGTTAGTTCTTTCAGACTGAAGACAAATTTGATTTCAAAATTTTTTTGCTGTTCTTGATATGTTTACTTCTATGTTAGTGCAATTCATACATGGCAACAAATTTGGAAAATTCACAGGACATGCAAGAGTTATTGCTAAGTCATCATGTACCATCTGTGGTGGTTCTTGTTGGTGACTTGGTTTGATTTATGTTTATGTTTTGCCCATTAAGATCTTAAAAAAAAAAAAAAAATCTTAAAAATAACCTGGCCAGTGTTTGGAACCGAATTTTAACAATAGGAATGTGTAGGAGGAGTGGGGGGGGGGAGGTGTATCAGGTATATCAAGAAGTTGGACAACAGAAAGGTACAGTAAAGCTTTAAATTGGAGAATAAGGAGTAGAAGCTTAAGTGAAAAGCATGAAGACAAAACTGACCTTTTTAATAGGGGGTTTACCAAAATGTATACAGAGTAGAAAATTAATTCAGCAGAAAGGCAGGTCGGTTGAGGTTTTTAATTCCTGTTTCATCTCATTTAAATGTTAGGTGAACCCATTTAGTCATGTGTTTTCAAGGCTTTATATGTACCTCAAATGTTCATATATGAAACCATTTGAAGGTAGGGACCTCAAAATTTTAGTTAAAAGTTTTTTTTTCCCCTCATCAACGGAAAAATTGTATCTGTCAGAGCTGTTTATCTAGAAAAAAACCCTTATGTAATTTGTTTTTTTATAGTTGTTGTGGTCTTGCATTAAAATATTTGAAAAGGTGTGAACTTCATAAAAATGTTTGAAAACCAAACACAGCTAGAAAAGCAGCCAGCATTTCTGGGCCTGCTGTGCTATGGAAATGGTCAGCAAGGGGAATGGGGCTGATCTGTGTAAAAAGGCATCAAACCAGCAGCACTGAAACCCAGGGCTGGCAGCAGAATGACATGAGCAAACAGCAGCAGTGCGATGTCTGTGAAGATTTTGCTAGATTAATAATAAATAGGTGTACATAAATAATCACAGTTTTTGACAGTTTTAATGACGAGTCATCCAAGGGAAGAAAAAAACCCTGCATATTTGGAATTGAAAATTGACAAGTTTTGAGATGACAGAGGGAAAGAGGCGGTTGGGAACAGAGACAGGCAGCTTGTCTAAATATGTGTAATGCTAAATACAGGTGCTTATTTTATTTGAAATTAAAAGTAAGCCTTTGATTTGGCTATTTTTAAATTGTTAGGCCTTCTCAGCTGCAAATTTCACCAGGTGCTGGGAGTTGTAACAACAAGCACATAGCTTATTACTTAAAAATGACGTTCCTAGACATCAGTAGATATCCCTTTACTAAAGAAATGCTGTCTTGTGTGGTGAAAAGCAAATTTCCCTGGTTTTCCCATTTGTGGAACACTGTGATTCAGAAGCAACAGCAAAGATTAAAAAAACCTGCCCTTTTCATATTAATATTTGGATGAATTGGGTAACCGATCTATGTCCTATGGATAATTCTTTTGTGGATATATCTAAAACTGAGTGAAGAAATAGCCCTTTTAGCTTGCAAACCATGCTTTTAAATATCACAGAATATTCAGAGTTGGAAGGGACCCACATGGATCGTTGAGTCCAACTCCTGGCCCTGCAGAGAATCATCCCCAGGAATCACAGAGTATTCTCCATGTGCCCAGGAGTATTGTCCAGATGCTACTTGAACTCTATCAGGCGTGGTGCTGTGACCACTTCCCTGGGGAGCCTGTGGATCTCCCATAGATTTGTAAATATGATCTTTCCATTTATTTTACCTCCTCAATCTGGCTCATCTCACTGTAGCTTATGAAAGTCAATAGCTAAAATAGAAACCTATACTTAGATTTTTTTTTTCAATAATGTGTCAACAATATGTATGTATAGAACACTCTAAATATGTAAAGCCCCTTTTGTTATTTCCTTGTTGGCCTCTACCAGTGGGATAAATTGGTCATCCTTTGACAGTTAAGTCAGAAGAAGCCACGGGAATCTGGGAGGAGATGAAGTTATGCAGGTCCAGTGTCTGTGCTGCCATGGAGCCAGAAAGAGGCAGGTCATGGAGCAGTGCTGGTGGTTATAAGTGACTCTGCTCCCCATGACATTGCTGTGTAATGCAGGCCCACCACGGTGTGGTGTCAGCCTTGACTGGGACCAGTGTGAGTCTGACAAAAAAGGAGGAAGATTTTATTGGTATCTGGAAGATTATTGTACCACTTCTTGTTGCAGAAGGTGATGGTAAGAGTCCTCTTCCAAATTTATTGTTACAGTGACTATCTTTTTTTTTTGTCTTCTCTTGGCATTGAGAAGATGAGAGGGTTTGTTGGATTTCTATTAAAATAAATAAAGAATATTTTACAAATACTTAAATACTTACAAACTTGAAAAAACTAGCATTTAAGTGATGATGGGTCAATTCGTTATCACGGTATGATGCGGTGTCCCAGGATCTCATTATCTTGAGATGCTAATCTCAGTTGTGATTGACAGTGAGTGTAAAGGTCTAATATACCATTTGCAAGCTATTTATCGGTTGTAATTTTTAGTAATGACTAGACAAAGCTCAGCTCAGATAAGCTTATTTAGTTGTCATACATGTCAGGCCTCCAGTTAGCAGAGGATTACTTAAAGAGGTTTGTTGTTTTACTTGGAGATGTGTCAAGAAATAAATCTGTGAAGATGATGCTTAAAGAGCCAACACCCATAAACTTTACCATGTTTTATTTTTGTGCCTTGCTTTGAAATGTTATATGATAAATACTAAGCTTAGGAAGAAAACCTGGGCTGCCTTTTAATCTTTGAATTTAAACGCTGTCAACTTTTAGAAAGCAAAAAAAACCTGATGGTTCTCTGTGTGCATTTTGGTGTAATGCTGATCTTGCTGTGGTTGTCACTAGACTAAAGGTTTTTTTTTCAGTGATGCTAAGATCTTTCAAGTATCAGATCTTGTGTGTTTTAAAGGGTGCCTCTGTAGCGCTGGGTGTGCCTGTTCATCTGGCTCGGTCTGAATATACATGAGCTCTTTTATATTCTTACATTGCAGAGTGTGTTTCCAAATATATTTGACAAAAATGTGAAAACTTTGAGCAATACTTTAATTTTAGCATATATTTGATCTTTTGATAATAGCAATTACTTAGTATACTCATATCCATGTTGTGTACAGATGAAAGGAGCACATTGTGTTTGGAAAAAGCAGCACAAAAATAGCCTTGTATCTCTGAAGAAGGTTATGCAAAATATAAGGAGCTAATTATTCACAAAACTATTTCTTAGTAATTGACTGCTTTTAAGCAATTCTTGGAAGGAGCTTTTAGTGTTTAGAAAGTGAGCTGATGTAGCTCAAATGCAACACTTTCAACTTAGAATGGGTTTCAGCTAGAATTAAGTTAGAGGTTTTTATTTCAGATCTGTGTTGATTTTTCCTGCCATCTTCTAACAACTGGGTGAATTGTCCACAGATTTAGCCAAGTAATGAGTTTACATTTTTTTTGATTCTCTCATTAATTACTAGCTTCTTGTGTCATAAGCAGATCACCAAAATGAAGCTTGTTTGTCATGGCCCACAGCAGGCTCTGGCTTTTAGTTCCTGGCCGTGCACCTCAGCCCTGGAGGAGGTTTCCTGCTTCTCAGAGCAGTGGTCTATCATTCCTGCTAATGCTGTATTTCATGGATTTTGAATATCACATAAAACATGACAGTAGATCTATTGTGTATTTTACTGGTAGTTTACTAGGTTTCTTGCAGGAGTGAAAGGAACGCTACATCTATAATGGCAAATACCTGTTTACTCAAAATTCCATGTTTGATAGGAAACACTTAATGAAAAAATTCTATCATTGCTACTTGTTGCCATAAAAATTAGTATTAGAAGGATATCAACAGTTAAATTATGCCTGACCCAAGATGACATGCCAAGAGGTATTATCCATTTTGGAAGAGCATTGGTGTGTGGAAGTTGTGTGAAGAATATCGCTGCTCAGCCTTTTGTGAAGGATATATGTTATCTAGGACAACCAAAATGATGTTCATTTGTCTTTAAATCATTAAAGTTTTCATTAAGCTTAATTGCACTGGAAGTTTGAAGAGTCTGTACAAAAATAATTAGAAAAGAAATGTACCTCTTAACAATTTTTTGCAGTCTTATAAAGAACTTACTTCAATTAGTTAAATGATTTCTTAACTATCTAATTGACTAGAAAGTTTTCAGGAATGAGCCTCTGCTATTAATATGCAACTGTCACATCATTTTTCATATATAGACAGCTGTATTCTGGCTTTAGGTGTACACCTCAACCTAAATTTTAGATTTTCTACGGTTGAAGCCCACATAATGCAGAGCATTTTCTGTTTAAACTTCCATATAGATTGCCTCATCTGTGGAGTAGGTAACATTTCTGTCTTTTTCACTGAGCAGATGTTTACAGCAAGTACCCTGGTGCTTTAATGACTTCTTTAAGTGCCACTATACTTTATGTGAAGTTTAAGTTTACAGATTACTACATGGAAAAAAAAAAAACAACAACAAAAAAACAACCAAAACAAAAACAAACAAAACCACCAAAAATTGTCTAGTTTTGATGTAAGTTATGGCAGAGAGGGAGTGCTGTCTGCCTTGATATGACATGCTATGTTTTGACCAACAATGTGATTCCTTGTCTTATCTGGCCTGGATTTTGAGCAAGACAGTGTAGCTAGAAGATGGTTAGAAGCCAAAAACCTTAAAATCCTAACCTTTAAGATGATTTTTTTTTTTGAGATTAAAACTTGAAGTGTCGGTCTTTAACACTGTGTATATTTAGTTTTGGATAAAAGTAGTCATGTAAAACTCAAAGGAACTATGTCATTAGAATTAAATATACATGTCTTCACTGTTTCTTTGAAATGCTCAGTAATTACTAATACTGACCTTTATGACATGATTTTCACTTCCTTTTAAGAAAATAAACATATTTGGCTTAAGCTGATTCAAGTATCCTTTCATTTGAAAGCTAATTGTATATCTTTGGGAGCGGAATTTATCGTGATGGCAACAAGATGAACTGTAGAAGTCCAGTGGAATGTCACTATAATTGGGAATGAACCTATTTGCTTTCTATGTACTCCCAAGCAGAGCAGGCTATTTAGCATGTGTGTATTTTCCTTCAGTGAAATTAGACAAGCTTGTTGTAATATTTATTTACACACAGAGAAGTGCTAGATAGCTAAAAAACCCCAAATGAACTAGGAATGTGCTGTCATCAAGAGAACAACTTTGAAAATACCAGTGTGTGAAATCTCTGGGGATAACTCAAAAGTAGGGTGGTGAATACCTGCAAGAAAGAGGTCTGACAGGATGTGGACAGTGAGGGGAACAGGAGTGCTGGAAAAGAGAACAAAGTTAAAAGGAAGGAAACATGAGAAGGAAGATATGCCTTTTCAGTGCTTTTTACCTCATGTGTGAGTAGTGCTGCATTGCTATAGAGCAGATGTTTGCTGCTTTTAAAGAGAACAATTCTGTGTAATGATCATCTTGGAGTTCACAGTAACCATTGCTGCTCATGTCTCTTTTGGGCGGTTTTCAGAGAAGTCGTGAAATGCACCTCTCCTCTCTGAACACTAACACAGACGCAATTTTGTATCATCAAAATTGTTCTTAATCATTTGCCTATTTGCCAAAGAAGGAAAGAAGTAAAACTAGTGATTTGTGCCATGTTGTGTCACCTTTTGTCCCCATCACACTAAGCCACACAATGAATATAAAATTTGATTAAGACAGAAGTTCAGCCAGCTCTCTCAGATTTTTCATTTCTGATAAGTGCTTTTGGAATTACAAGGCTTGTACGTGGTATTCCAATTAATAATTGTGTGGGAAGATGTTTATTTCTCAGGAATTTTAATGTATAGTTGTCCCATACTATAGCAATGCAATTGCTGTGCTTGTATACTAGTAGAATGGTAAATTTTCTGGATGATCTTTAAATTTCAGGAATATCTCTAGCTGGCTAAACTCATGTTCAGATTTCCTATATAGTCCCACATACGTTTGAAAGTAACAACCGAGTATAGAATTAAAAAAAAATTGAGGTGTAGTTCAGTTTTTAAATTGAAGTATGATTTGATTTAGTCAGGAGCAATCATGAAACAGCAATTGTTTTGGCTATCAATATTGTACAAGACACTCTCAAGGTCACTTTAAGCATGTAAACCATTTTACTCACTATTTTTGACTAATGACTACAATTTGCTGTCACATTAACAGTCTGACACTGGGAAATCACAAAAGCATAACGTTGGAAAATGCAGTTGCTTAGAAGATTTTTTTCACTGCAGCACTGATGTAATTTGAAGGACTTTATGAAAGAAGTTAGAGGGGTTTTTGTCTCTAAATTACACTTTGTATAGTAGTTTTTAAAAGAGTAAATTTATTTAAAACAATAACAGGTAGCTCCTCTTAATAATAAAGCAGCAACAAAAGCAATATAGCAAATATTAGAAACTCACAAACCTTTTCTTTGCTGGTGTATGGCTTTGTTCTTTGCCTTTATGGAAACAGGATGAAAACACACTTTATGGTTTGGTTTCATAGTAGAAATTTGATGTATAACATTAAACTATGTGTCAATGGTAAATAAATATATTGAATGCTATTTGAGTTGATTTTCAATTGCTTGTTTAGGAAAAAGCTTTGTCTCACTAGAGTGTTTTATGTTGCTGCCATGAGCTTTACATTTTCTGAAGTTAAGTAAGCCTTATCTTGATAGTTTTGATTAAAAATATTACTACTTGGGAATATAAACTGGAGGAGAGCACAATTGTACTGGTAATGATGGCATTGGAAGGATGTTTTACACCTAAGATTAAAGAAGTTATAAGGACTAGATAGATGGGTTTTGAGTGCCAGTTTAGTTACCTGATACATGGGGAAGTTCCACAGCCATCAGCAGAAATTAATCCTCTCTGCATGAACAGGGCCAAGTTTTGTGCTCCACTGAATTCCCTGTTAAAGTGAGATCCTCAGGTCTTTATGCCCTGAGGGGTTTTTTTTATTTGTTTAATGATTGCTTCAGGTTGTGCCAGGTGAGTTTCAGGTTGGATATTTGGAAAAGTTGCTTTGCTGCAAGAGTGGTTAAGTGTTGGAACAGACTGCCAAGGGAAGTGGTGGAGTCACCATCCCTGGAAGTGTTCAAAAAACAAGTAGATGTGGCACTTCATGATATGGTTTAGTGGCCATGGTGGTTTCAGTTGAAGGCTGGACTCCATGATCTTGGAGGTTTTTTGCAACCAGAATGTTTCCATGATTCTCTCTTGGACCTTTAGCTGTACATTTCTTCTGCAGTCTCTTCTTCAATGGTGAAATGGTGAGGACTTGATATCTCTCTAGACTTCAAGTTATGTACTTACATCTTAGAAATTGATATCTATTGTTCTGAACCTCATTAAAGACTGTCTATTGCCCTAAAGGAGTATGTAAAATTTTGATTATTAAAAACACTATGTACTTTTTCATATGATTACTACATTATTCAACTCAGCAGGTATGCTCTAGAAAAATATAAAAGAAAAAGCTGCTTTTCCTAAACTTTGGATGTATATAAGAGCCTATAACACGTAGTTAGGTTGTCCAGAGTAAGCCAGTCTAAGCTTCTATTCATAATATTTGAAAGATATGCTGAAGGACTCTTGCAAGAGAATTGTGTTTATACAACGCAGGATGGCAGGGATATTACAGGAGCAGTTTTAATAGTGCTCTCCACACCACTGGAAATTCTTGTGGATTATGCAAAGCACCAGGTATTCCTGCTCGGTCTGGATGGCTTTGCACCTCACTGCCAGCTCAGCAGTCTGGGTGCTGAAGTGAGATCTGTGAGATGCATGAGTGGCTCTCCATGCACTGAAATGTAGCAGTGTCACCAGTGTCACCCGACGGGGTAGGTGGGATGCTTTGGGGCTTTGAGAGTCGTGTTTCTGAAGAACTATAGATTCCTTATGGTTATGATTATGCATTCCACTAATGTGGAGTAGTTAGATTTTTTAGATATGCTCAGTTTCTAGCAACTTCTATTTTATTACATCCTTTGTAGTTTAATTCACTGACAAATCCCCCAAATTTGAAGGCACAGCCTTTCCTAAAGCTAGTGCAGTTTTGTGTAATGTATCATAGGAAGATATTAGTGTTCTTGTTAATTTTTTTCTATCTATTTTAAACATTTGAGATCCAAGACTTTAACAAATGTAGCTTGTGTATATATTGGTGAAGAAAACTTTTGTTCTGATACTCATAATTGCTTTCCATTTGTGCTACTCATTAATAAATGCTGAATTCATTAAATCTCTAGAAGAACATATCATTGTTAATACTCATTTGGCATTACCTAAAGCACAGTGTGTTCACTATTCTGTTAAGGAGACAATGCAATAAAATTTATAAATATGCCAGCTCGGAAAAGTTGTCTAATTTTATCAGGCAAATCTTCCACTGGCTTCACTGGAAACCTTGAAAGCGATTATGGTCGTCACAAAAGTTAATTAATTTTGTGTTAAGTTAAAATGTTCCTTTAGGGAGTGTGTTCTGAACACACAATCTTTATCCATTTTGGTTTTCAAAGATTTTGGGACTCCTCTTGCAGCAGCAGCACAGAATTGTGTCAGTGCTCCAGATGAACGAGCTGCTTGGACTTTACTCGAATGCAACTTCTACCAAATTGTTTTGTGATCCACCTCACTGTGTCATATTTCCCTCTCCTTCCTTTTGGCTTCAATTCAAAGATATTTTATTTCAAAAATGTAATGAATATGGAAGGTTATTATGTGCATTACAAATTAACCCTGTTGTCTTCCTCTTCACACAAAGTGTGCTTATCCCTTTCTCTTCTTTTTCCTAGGTGAGTAAGTGAAGGTTAACAGAATTCCTGCTTGTCAAGTGTGATTATTGCTTTTCTGTAGCATGTGGTGGGTAAGTAAGAAAGATACTGACTATTATTTTGTTTTTTTTTTTTTTTTTTTTTTAAATGAGCACACAAGCAAAAATGAATAATTTATAATAACTTCTGCAATGGTGTTTTAATCCTCATTGGTGTGAGCCACAACTGGCTGCTATATTAACATGATATAAAATCGTGCAAAAGAATTGAAAATGTATTTTGTATGGGGAAGCGTGGCTTGGATTGGATACTCAGTGTCATGGAATTGTCTGACTGTCGAGTCCTTTTGCTGTTTAACTTTATATATATAAGGTTGACTTGCAAACTTGTAGAATTGTACATGTGAAAATGATTTGGTTTCTATAGGAACAAGTGTTCTGTGAAAGGCTAAAATTCACAGTCATACAAATTAATTCAGAAAATTATTTCACGGATTTAGATGACTGTTTTGTTCTCGTGGCTGCTACACTTATGAAAAACTGTGTTGTATTTTGAAATTTATTAATGTCAATTTTATGCTTTGGAGTTGTGTTTCTTCTGCAAAAGTTGTTAGGAAAAAAATCTTGGTTTTGGTTTAATTCTCAACTTATTTATTTCTTAGTTGTGATTTGCATTGTTTATGTTTGTTATAACTGGATTTTTTTTTTTCCCCTGGAAGAGTTTTAAACAAAATGGCTTACTTATGCTGAATTTACTTTTTACCAACCGCCAGGTGTATGATTGGAAAAAATAGAAGTAAAGGCTTTTGTTGTAATCCCAGCCTTACTGGAATGCGTTGAACATTACCAGCAAATTCAGTGGCAACAGTTGTTTTCATTGGAAATGTCGTTTATGTCAGTCAGTAATTACAATTAATAGAAACATAGCTGTACAAAAATACATTAGAACACTTCAAACTCATAAAAATCTCAATTCTGACATCACACAAATCGGCTTTTATTTAAATGGTAGTTAAAATAGTTTGTGATATTTAAAGCTTGTCATGTTAATTTAGTGGTTCTTTTTTGTCTGAAAACCTTATCAACATGGATGTTTAAATTTTCAAATGCCCAGTTACTTTAAATGCTGGTAGAAGGAAGGAAGTTTTTAAAATATGCCTCAGACATGGTTCTCCTGGATTCTCTAGGAAGCCTGATATGTGGTCTACCAGTAATGGTTTTGGTAAAACTGAGAAGGGTTTATTCAGTGATACTTGAGCAGTGATATTCATGAAACATGAAAATAGCATGCCTCTAGCAAAACAAAATTTTGAGGGGGGGTTTTAAACCTGGAAAACTTAAAAGAAGTTCATATAAAAAGTGCTGAGTAGCACCATGTGATGCACAGCAGGTGTATAGAAGGCTATGTGAGTAGAGCAAAGAGCGCAGAAACACTCTATTAATAATCATGCATTCAGATCCTCAAGGCAGAGAGTTTATATTGAAAAAGTAGTGAGTGGGATTAATTCAGGATGCCAGATAACCATTTTCTATGTGGCTTTCTTATTTTGATTCTACTGTTTTTTGTCATAACCGTAACTTTTTCTCAACTGTTACTCTTACACTTTTTCTTTAAATGTTTAAGAACAACTTTACAAAAGGTGCAAGAAAGGTTATATACATAATTTGTGTATGGTTTGATATTCTTACTTAGTGGGTTAACTTTTCAAGAAGTAATAAAATGCTCTTGAAGTTCAGATGTCTTGCAAAAACAATAAGCAGTGCTTTCCTCTGATTTGAAAACGTTTTTCCAAAACTTGTGGTATTAAATCTTAGACTATTTACTTCAACTGAAATACAAAAAGATCCAGTGATAAGCCTCATGGAAGTGAATGGAAATCTTGATTTCAAGGATCAGTAATTCATCCCATATGAAAGTACTCAGTGTTTTTCATCATTATTTTCATTCAGTGATTCCTTAATAACTACAATGTATAGACTATTGATGGAACCAAAATTGATTCAAATGTGACTGTAGTTTGTAGACTTTAAAGGTATTTGCTATTAATTTCCAACTGCCTGGGTATCTAAATCTACCAAATGAAGTAACTGAAGTGTAGTTTGTCTGCTCTCTGCATCAGTTCTATTGTGGGGAACTATTCAGGGTTGCATGTATCTTATGAATAAACTTAAAGCAGGTTCACGAGAGGAAATATTGAGGCCAAGGATTTATATACTGGGTTGGCTTCTGTGTACAAACATAGGTTTGAATGTGGTAGTCCTGGAATAAGAAAATTAATAAGGAATGAAAAGCTTCCTTATTCTGTGAGTAATTGCTAACATAAAAGCAGGATTTCAAAAAACCTTTGAATTTTTATGTCAGCATTAATTAGCTATTGGAGAAGCCTCTGATGGTGTAAGAATAGATCCAAGTGTTGGTGACTTACATCTCTTGAATGTAGAATAGACTGTATTCATCTTATATGTTCTATAGAAATCTGAATTGCATTTAATAAAGCTGAAAAGAAAAGCAAAATACAGTGAAACTTTAAGATATGTTAATAAACAGTATTAGGAACAAATCAGTTGCAAAATACCATTTTCATTTTAAATAGCTACTAAATGTGGATGGATGCAATGTGTCATCCAAATATAGAATTTTGTACATAAGCTGAGATACATTTTAAAATAACAGCTGCCTTAAGTTTCTATAGGAATGATATTTTCTGACATCTTGATTAATTACAACAGCTTTGTTTACATACTAAAATCAGTCTTCATATCTTTCTATGAGTAGGTTTGTGTTACTAACTACAGCAGTAATGGATTTTGTTTCCAAAATATTGGAAGCATTTTATTGCACTGGTTTAAAAAAAAAAAAATTTTAACTCCCATTTTTGTAGCCAGGCTGGTATTTCTTTTCGGTTTACATAAAGCTTGATGTGAACACTTCATGGGTGTGTAGTTAAAACTGCTTAGATGTTTGGTTCTATAAACCAGATGATATCCATCCTCCCACCCTACTGTTCCTCTTCTCCTTCCTCCCCCAGACCTTTAGGGTTGTCTTGTGGTATTAACTGAACCATAAAATGCCTGAGTATGAAAATGACTGATGACAACTTCTGATGACAGTGGAGCATCTTCTTAAATCTCTTGATGAGCAGATTTAAAATTCATCTGACACAACAGCAGGCACAGCACTTCCTATCAAAAACCAGAGGCATTGCATTCATGCTGACTCTCCTGCAGCTACAGAACCAAGGTGCAGCCAAACTGCACAATTTCCAAAGTACCTCAACAACTGGAGCAGTCAGGACCGTGTCTAATGAAAAAGGTGTGTTTCAAATATACCTTGATAAAGGATTTTCTCATCTGCAGGTAACTTCAATACTTCATTATTTGCCTCAGTTTGAGATGAAATTTGAATTTAATAGGCTTTTGAATACTATGACTGTGCCTTGTTTTATTCTGATTGAAGGTAAAATAAACTGAAGAAATAATGTTTTGATAACCTGTTGCTTGTTCTTTTTCTCTTGGAGCTAGTTTTTTTTTGTTGATTGTTTTGTTTGGGGGTGTTTTTTTTGTGTGGGTTGGTTGGTTGGAGTTTGTTTTGGATTTTTTTACCCTTTGAAACAAACATGCATTGTTCATTTAAAACAAAGACCTTTTTTCCCCCCCGTTTGTTCCTAGGGCAAACAGCTCCTTTAGAATGTCTGCATTGTACTTCAAAGTGAAATAATAAAATGGGAAGTCTAACACTGCAGACTTGATAGGTTTAAGTTTTTTATGTATGCAAGTGCTACTTGTGGAGCATTTTTGAGATCTCAGCAATTGCAAACCAAATTATTTATTCAATAGTATCTGCAAGTCCTGTGAAAGAAAAATCAGTTTGAAGCTTGTCTGTTTTGTACACTAGGAGACAGTTTCTGACTCCTGTTACGTTTAGGTATCTCTGTACAAAACTTGTTGTTTGGTTCTATTCTTTGAATGCTTTTTTTACTAGTATATGCATAGACAGAAGAAGGGGTTTGTAATGTACTTAAAATCAGATTTTATTCCTGTCAATTGCTGCTTTGTGCCTTTAGTGTGGCTTTCTTTGAGTTTTTGTTTATCATCTTGATGAGTTTTGTCTATACACTTGATGGAATGAGGTAGCACTGGTAATTCACAGTGTGGACTGACACAACTTGCAGGTGGTTTTGTAGCTTTCTGTTCAAAGGTGCCAAATCAGCCTTTGCAGTGGCAAGTTAAGGTGCATGGAGACTACTGGTTGGTGTAGGATGCCTTATTTACGTGGAGTTGACTCTTTGGGGTTTTTTGGGCATGTTATCTGCTGTTTGGGAAATGATTGTTGTGATAGATTGGGAAACATGGAATGGAACAGCTGAGCATGGCAGATGGGTTGGAACAACAAACTGAAGAACCATTTAGTCAAGCTGAAGGGCTGAAGTGGTGGCAGTTGTGAATGAAAATGTGTCAGCTGGTGGACAAGGCTTGAGTCTGGAAAGCTGGGACATCTGGAATAACAGGGTTAGGAGTGGAAGCCAGACAAGACTGGAACATCAGCAGCTGGGTTAGGAACAGGGCTGGGTACTGGGGCTGGATGTGACAGAGCTGAGGATCAAAGTGCAGAGAAGGTACAGAAGGAGAAACTTGAGCCAAGGGATGAACTGCCCTCTGTAAAACAGGGAGTGAGGCAGCTTCATGTGCCTGAGGGGCTGGGAATGCAGGCTGGCAGGGGCATCTTTGCCTTCCACTACCCTTTAAGGTTCATTCTGGCCAGCAGCATGGGGTGACCTCCAGCTTGTTCCCAGCTGGGCCAGGCAGGGGCAAAGAGCATGCAGAGTTGAAGTTTAAAGGGGAAAATGCAGTGTGGTGTTTATAGCAGCCCTGCTGAAAGAGTTCATGTTTATTTCCAGCAGCTTTGTGCAGAGGTATATATGACACTAAATATTTTTCCATATCAAAGCTGCCATGTAATGACAACTCACATTAGGCAGGGTAATTACTAAGAGAAACTTCACCAAGATTTGTCATGACTGCAGCATATTTCTATGCACTGAATGGAAGGTGTTGCTAAGGGGCATGATGTACTTTGTCTGTGATCTGCAGCTTAATTGAACATCTTGTTATGTTTTTGTTTGATTACTTACAGCGTAGAAAATATGCTATGTGACTTCTAAACTAAATAAAATATATTATCTTTCATTCAGCTTGCAAGATGCAATGTAGTGCGGGAGTAAAGTGGCAAAAAGAAGCCAGGAAGGGAGCATAAGATCACTGAGGTGGTATTCAGGGGGGACCTGAAAGAGTGTGTTGATATAAAGACTCTTGATTTGATGTTAAAGAAATAAGTAAAAATCCTTGAGTTGTCTTTTTTATTTCAGAAGTTACAGTTCTCCCAGCAGACAGACTTTACATTGTACCTGGGTTGGCTCAGGAAAGGCAGCAGAGCAATTAAGCTGCCACAGAATACCTTGACGTGAAGTTGTTGTTCGTCCTTGCAGACAAACTCTAGTCCAATTTGTACTATTTATCAGGATAGAATGAAAACTACTGATTAATGAAGTTGCCAGAGGGCCTTTCTGGCTACCTGTGTGCTGTTTCCCATGATGCTCATACATTTTTTTTTTGCAGTGGAGACAGGTACAAAGCCGAATTGTCTGATGGATAGGACTGTGCTAGTTAGGTATCCATTCTTGGTGGCTTCTGAGTGAGCTGTTGTCTCACATTCCTTGCTCCAGGCTCTTTCTGTTCTGCTATGCTTTAGTTTTCATCTAGTAAAGCCCATTTTATGCCTTCTCAACTGCCTCCCATGCCTTACTTTATATGGATTATTTAGTTGGGTTGGTTTGTTTGTTTTTGAGGGTTTTTTTTAAGGAAGGAAACATAAATTAATCTCTTCAAGTAATGAGAAAAGACTTATTTTATTTGTTTCTGTTGAGAAATTTCTGTCAGTCTCCTCTTTTTTTTTTTTTGTATAGTTAAAAACATGAGGCCAAATAATGGATCAAATAAACAGTTTAGTAGTTTCCTTATTTGCCCTGTGCATGGAAACTCTGAGACAAATATACTTTTTTAGGAAGTGGCAGATGCTTCAACAGGAAACAAAGAGACTTTTCAAAGAGTAGTCAGCAGTTCCAGGCAACCTGTGTGTATGTGGAGACCTGAGATTTTAGTGCTCTTCCATGTCCCTCAGAAGAGGAGCCAAAACATGGTTTTCCTAAATCCTGGATGAACATCATGAGCAATGATTTTTTTCATTCAAAATATGCTCATTTCATTAAAGATATTTTTCAAACTGTTGTATTTTTCCAGATAATATTAACAGCAGTAAAATTTATTAGATTTTGATAAATTGTACTTTTTGTTGTCAGTGTGGGTTTTTTTTTTCTGAAAAATTCATGATTGATTCAACTTTCATGATCCAACAACTCTAGTAAAATTCTGCATGGAGTTTATCTTCCTGTCCTACTATACTATAGCTGTATGTGCAGTGTTGTATATCTCTTGGCTTTTTAACATTAGAACAGTTCTTAGATATTTTTTACTATAAAAATATTTTAGGCTTTTCTGTAACATTTGCGCTTGCTTACAGTAGATTTGTTTTTTGTAGGCTTGGAACCATGAACTAAAAGTAGAAAACTATAAGCAGCTTAATATTGTGTCATCCAGGTCCCTGATTTCTTACACATAGTCTCCTAAAAGGCAGTTAGATATTGTCTTATTCTAAATACTTAGTGTATAGGAAGCATGACTGTAAAACCATAGTCAATGAGATGGGCTTTAATTTATTGCCAAATCAATGAGATATTTGTGTTATGTAAGTTACTGTTTAGGTCTGTAGAACTTCCAGGAAAAGAGAAGAATGAAAATCACTATCCAACATGAAAAAGGAAGAGACCTATGCTTTTTACTGATGTGCAACAGACTTGTTCAAGGTTCAGATTTTTTTCTGATATAGTTTTGCTTGGGTTTGTTGGTGGTTTTTGGCTTTTTTTTTTTTTTAATTCTATCTGCCAGGTGGTTTTACTGGCTCTTTTTGTCCCTACTAAATAAACTGGATGAATGGCATCATTTCACTTCTATTTTAGGGAAGTAATAACAGGTTTCAGATATGAGTGTGGTCTCTGGAATATAGTCCATTAAACAGAATAAAAACCACTGCCCTTTTTGATAATATTAGGTATGGTTTATTAATAAAATGTCACCCCCTTATTGTGAATATATTCAGGAAAATGGTCTTGAACTCAGTCTGGTTGAATGAAAGTACTGGCATAGCTTCAGATGCATTTACTGAACTGGATTCAGCATAAGGAACTCCTGAGGTTTTTATGGGACAGGCAAAAAATCTAAATGACTCCATGTAGATCCAGTTTGTAATTAATTTGTATAATTATACCTTATTATTTACTTAGAATTCCTACTGGTTGGAGGAGGTTCTTTTTGAAGGGAATTATTATTACTCCTCCTTGTAAGGTAAATTATACTAGACATTTCCTTGCTCTTCAGTTAGACATTCACTATTTCATTTTTGTCTTTAAAAGGAAATGACTGCTCTTGATGCGATGTTATAAATTTATATATTGCAATTACGCTTTCTTGTGACATGTTGTAGCTTCTTAATCCACTGCCCATATTCTGTTTTCTCTGTACAGATTCTGACATGTTCTTTCCTAGCTTTCTGGGTTCCTTCTTTTATGCTCTGTAACAATGCTCTTTCTGCTATTTATTCATCATTGCTCCCACAGCAAATTTTAATTTTCCTTTCTCCTGTACATGGTGGCTTTATTTTCTAGATTGCTTTGTAGTTTCAGCAGACAGTGAGGAAAAGTAATTGAGACTTTGATCCTGCAGTAAGCAATTCTCTCATTCTTTGAGGGGGAAAATGACTTGGTACAGAATAAAGCTGTATAATATTACACTTAGTTCATGGATTAAGTAGTGCTAAAATGTTAACTGTGGTAATTCTAAATAATTACGAATTTAAAAGTGATCTGAACTTGCTTGGTCCAATGTCAACTGCTATCATACCTTTTCATTTTTAATTTATTTTTTAATTATTTAAGCTGCAACAAAAATACTGGGATGCTTGACAAGTCAAGTCTGTCTTTAAAAGCTTCTCATTATATTTTTGATGTAGAGGTGATAATTTTCTGGTTTTGATTGTTCCATAATGTAAGACAAGTCTTGCTTGAAGGTCTTTTGCATGGGAAAAGTTAGTCAAAATGAGCTAAAAGCTTTTCTGCTACTGTTTTTGATGAGCAACTTTGTTTCCTTGGAAGTAGAATAAGACAAATTTATGAAAAGTAGAATAGAACTGGAAGATGTACCTTTTATTTAGGCACTGACCTACTGGCAGATTTGCTAGGTAGCAAGAGCTTAACACATGGTTTTTACTATTCCCTAGGAGCCAAGGCACACAATTGCCAAACTCAATCCATTTTAGGGTACAGACTGATTATTTCTTCAGAAGTAAAAAAAAAAAAAAAGTTTTGTAAAATGGCTGCCACCTTACTAGTGATTAGCACCTTTGCAGCTGAATTAACAGATTGGCTGAATTCTGTTCCTCAAATCAGAGTACAGCCCCTAGCAAGTCCAAATAACTTTGTGCTGGAGTGACCAGACTCAGTAATGAGCATCTGGTGCAGTAAGTTTTCAATCATCCCAGCTCGCTGTGCCAGAATTCATCTTTCTATGCCCTTAGTCATCGATTTTGCTGGGCTTTTTGCTCATTGACTCACAGCAGTGTTGCAATAGAAAGTCTCGACTAGCTAAATCAAAACCCTTTTCAGAAAGGTGGTCATGGAATGAAAAGATGAAGGAAAAAAAAAAAGAAAAGAGATAAATCGAGGGGAATCTGAGAAAGGGCAAAAATGCTGGTGTTAAACTCCAGATCAGTTTCAGAAAGCAGCAGAAATCGATAGAAGCTTGAAGTGCTTTGAAAACCTCTGCATCCCCCTCTGGTTTGTTTGATCTGGACTAGCACAGAAGTGCCAAAGACAAAACAACTGTTCCTCAAATCCCGAAAGCTGACTGAGTGGCAAGAAGGGTCCTCTTTCTTCCTCATTTTACAGAAGTTTACATCAGTGCCAGCCTGGAGTAATTTTTGTCTGTTTACATCTAATACAAAATGCCAGATTCACAGTATGCAAAACAGCCTCCTCTGTCATCCCTTGACTCACTACCTAGGCCATGTTTTTTGCACACTTGAATCATTGATTTTTGCTAGTACACTGTATTTGTTATAATCATTGCTCTATTAACTCAGACTCAATGGTTTCAATAGAACAATTCAATCTATCGTTATTTTTTCTGATTTTTACTGGAGAATTTTGAGTGATGCAGAACAGTAGCCATGCAAGATCTCTTGTAAAGTGATGCTCTCTACCAGTTTTGACAAGACTGTGCTCTGCATTCAATTCATGTGACATCCCAGAGATATAATGGGTTGCCTTCCTTTTTTTTTTTCAAATGAAGATTTACTCCACAAATAAAGTCAAAGGAGGCTGATGCTTTCCATGCCATAGTAAACTCTTAAGCGGATTATTCCCTTATGCTGTGATAGTCTATTTTGGATTAGATATTCAGTAAAGAGTCCCTAATGCATCATACTGTTGGTAATGTCAAGTGGTTTTTCAGCAGTTTGGGTTGTCTGTTGGTGGTGGTGGTTTGTTTGGTTTTGAATTGGGATGTTTTTCTAATAATAATTGACTGGCTGTAAGACATTGAACATGCTTTGTATAATCAAGACATGACTCAATCTTAAATTTTGTATGAATATTTACTATACATTTGCATGTTCTTATGCTCCTGTATTCTGTTCTGAATGTACTGTCTGCTCTCAGTGGAAAAATCTCAACTTTCTGGTACGTTCTTCAGGGATTCCACTAGGTTTGGAAATGTGAGGGAAACTGATATTGTTAATTCAGGGAATCATCAAATTTAGTCTGTCTACCACTGATAGAAGAACCTTCAGGTGTGGATCTTTTGCTGTTGTTTTTACTTTTGAACACCTCTGTTGTACATGCATGTGCATAATGAATTATACAAAGCATTTTTTTTAAGGGGGCTCTTTAGTCTCTTGTTCTTCACTCCTATTTGGTGTTCTAAACTTACACTAGCAGCTACTAAAAAGTTGTTATATTGATTGAGGTTCTTGGGGTTTTTTTTTTAAAGAAGGAGAGAAGGATGGTTTTTCAAATGCTGTGTTGAAAAGATTGAATTAAAAAAAAAAAAAGACAAAGTTCTAACTTTTTGTAAATGAAACATTGCAAAAATCAACAGTTGCACTTGCACTCCATTGCATTAAAGAATTGCTGTCCTCTGCATGAATGGACTCCTCAGTTTCTTAAAAAGCTGAGAAAACAATTACTGACTGGCTTCCTCCTGTAGGCACTTCCATGTGCTTGCAGGGAGATTGTTCAGCACACAAGGAACGCTGCAGTTGCTCACAGGCGTCTTCATTTAACATTCAGGTACAGAAAAATCAAGCAGTTTGGCACATCCATCTGGAATTAAACATTTATATACAAATCTATGGCAGAGACCTTTTATTGACTTCAGAATACATTTAGTTTTGGATGAATTGGTGCTATTATATTCTAAAAGTTGTTGCGTTGTTTGCTGTGCCTGTGAAAGGACTTCTCTCTTGATGGCTACACACTGAACCACTTTTTCACTCATCATCTGAAGGAAACTTACTTCAAAGACAGGTGATCCCTCTGATTTATTGACTTTAGATGCCTGGGGAGTCCTCAAGTATCATGGTCATCATAGCTCAGTGACCTATGGTTCAGCCTGTGAAAATAAAGGGGATGTTAGGACAGCCGCCTGAGGTCTGCTGCCTCTGTTTCCTGAGTAGGCTTTGTTGTAGTGTTTGAGAGATAAAATTGTTTGAAAAAATGCCTTGTAAAATGTCTGAGATGCAATGAAAGGAATCATCTGAAAATTTGGCCCCAAGACTTGCTTGTCCTCCCAAGGTGGGGAAAAAAGCCAAGTTGTATTGTTCTTGCAAAGTAACTTATTAAAGAACAGCAGAGCTTGGGTATGTAGGGAAATTAATTTTCAAGTGAGAAATTTCTTAAGCAATGTTTACCTCTGATGGCTGCTGAATGGTAGTTTTAAGCTCCTAAAATGTACTGTATTAAAAATAACTGTTCATGAGGAAGAGTATGACTAAGAATTGTCAGTGCTAAAGTGGCTGAGAGCGCTCTTTCTAGAGGATAATAATGTTTTTATTGAACAATGAGAATTATTTCTCTATACAGATAGTACGCAGGACTTTAGGTGCTCTTTTTATCCTCCTTTGAGACCCACGTGTTGTTGGTGGGTTTTTTTTTAGCAGTCCACATGTCCATTAAGGAAAGCAAAGGAAACCCTCCAATCACCCCATGCCTGTGGTCAGTACTTGAGACATGCAAAGCTCTTGAAATGGGTGAGGGGTAGTGCCTGTGGGAATTAAGGGCTGCTCCAGAGTGGATTGACAGGGAGCACTAATCTGAGATGTAAAGGAAAGTGGCTTGAAGACTACCACTCATTCTCTTGCTTAACCAATGTTTTTTCTGCAGCTATTCCAGGTGAAGGAGTTGTATTCAGAAAAGTCCCTGGAATACTTGCAATTCCTGAATCATCTAACATTGGCTTCACTCTGGTAACCCCTTGGGAAATCTAATTGCTAGCAGCTTCTTAGAGGTCAATATTATAGATTGCTTTTTACAGAAAGATCAAGGAAAAGATCAAGCTGTACTTCTTATTTGAAGATGGGAGGGAGGAAGGACAGGTAGGAAAGGGCAGGGAGCTCAATAAGAGAATGTGATCCGTGCACTGGGGCACTGAAACAGCTTTTCAGTGTAACCTTGTATTTGATTATGGTGCTTCAGAAGTAAAGCCCAGGGGTGAAAACAGGATGGAATGATTAAGCAGCAGCCCTGTTAAACAAATAATTTCCCATGGAGAAAAAGTTTCACAATTCAACTTTCATGTTTTATTATGCAAACAGTTTTATTTTTGTTTATTTTCCGAGTCCAAACTGTATTTTGAAGCTCAGTTACTGTAATTTTTAATTAAAAGCTCTTTAGATCCTGTTAGTTTTTGGGGAAGGGACTCTACCAAATAAGTTCTGTTTGATGTGGCAAATATAGGACATAGATGTACTGAACACTGATTGAAAATGATGAGTGAAAATGAGCTTAATATTCTTCTTTATAAAATTAAGATAAACACGTTATTCCAAAAGTCAGACTTGTACTCAATAAAGCAGTTATGATACATAAAGCATGAGTTCTTTGAGTTCTGCAGCATGACCAGATAAGCTTTCACTTGGATTTCTGTAGAATATGTCTGAAGAATTCTAGAAGAACTGAATTTCTAAACTCTTATTTTCTAGCTGTAAAGGAGTACTTGTAGAATGGCTTGATAGAACATAGTGGAAGAGGCTTGTGCTATGTTTTTTTTTAGCTTTTATGGTGAGATAACACAAGTTGATATAGATTTAGTTCCCATTTAGGAGGACAATTTAATATAAAGAGGCCTGTTTTATTGCCCATATAAGAAAGCACTAGGCAGCACAGCAATAGCACTGTTAGTATCATGATTCTAAAAGTATGTTTTATTGTCACTAATAGTTTTGATTGTCACTGCACTTCTGAGATAACTGCAGTGCTAATCCTGGGCCTAAACTGCCCCTGTCTGGTCATATCTGGTCTTTTATGTCCGGTTCCTTTATTTTCCCCCCAGTCCAGCTTGGAGTAATTACTGCAGCAGCTTCTCATTTGAAATGGGGGAGATTACAGTCATATCCCATGCTCATTCAGAAATTCTTCGAATTTTTCTTAATTTTGGGGTGTACCATTCAAATTTGTGAGCTATGATAAATTAAAGAATGCAAAGTGTAATTTTTGAGTTTGCACCTACTTTGATTTGGTGTCCTTAAGTCCTTGAGGAACTCGTAATAAGCAAACATGTGGAAGGTGATAGGTTTAAAAGGGTTCACAGTATATGTAACCAGAAAATACCACAGCTCACCAGAACTCTACAATCAACTTTATCTCTGTTAAAGCCTGAAAACCAGAAATGTGATGGGACAGTAAGGAGAAAAAGTACACAAGACCATCACTGGTGTCTTGGGTCCCTGCAGAACCAGGAGCCCTGTTAGGCAAATGAGAGCTCATTTTAGCAAGGTTCAAACACAACTGCGGGGGTGAATCAGTTCTGCCAGAACCATGGGGGGGATGAAGGCAGGGGACTCCTGGTTTTGTGCTGTTGTCGTTTCAAGGGCTGCCCTGGATGTTTGCTGTGCTTTACTTTTGCAGTTAGGAGTGTGTTGCCTTACTGTCCCAGGCTTGATAAAATCTTCAGTTGAGTGAACGTTTTTCTATTTGCCATTTTGTTCCAATTATCTTTGAACAGTGCATCTTAAATAATGCTTCTCTGTGAGACAAATATTTTTCAGGTACAGTGATCTGTCAGAAAATGTTAGGATCTCATAGTGGAAATTTTATCACAGGTGTCTTACATTCTGATTTAACTAGTTTAGCATTTATTGTGCTGTAATGATTTCCATTTTGTTCTTGTTCAAATAAGCTTTTGTATTGCATGCACCGAAGTTTTGAGTGACACTGGATATTTATTCTAATATGCATTTGGATAAAGTATAGAGCAATTAGAAGGAAGATGACACTTATGAAGGAAGACAAGTAGTTTTCAGTAGATGTTATCATTTATCATGTTTTTATTAGAAAAAGATAGAAAAGCTGTGTACAGTTCTAGAGTGAGGGCAGTGGAGTGTAGAACCATGTGCCCCTGTCAAATTGATAAAGTAAAGATGTTGAGAGAGATAAAGGAAACTTTCTATTCAGTGAGGAGTGGAATAAAGAAACCATTTCTAGTTATTCTTCAGCATTGATTGCCTTCGTGCTTTAGGCTTAGATCAGAACTTGCACATAATAAAGAGAAAGTTGAACAAATGTGGAGATTCACTTTGGAAAATGTAGTTAGATGAAGCTGATCCTTTGGTGCACAGGCATGGGGAAAACATTTAACATGGAAATTTAATGTAGGTGATAACTACAGTGGTGATAACACAAAGGACTAAGCTGCAGGCAGTAGTGCTGATAAAGTGTAAAACATTTAGCGTGCAGTGGAATAAATGGTCCCGTGCAAAACACAGTTCAGTATTTCTGGTTTGACTTCATTGCAAGGAAACAAAGCAATAAAATAGACCTGCATTTCAGTTGTAGCAGTTCATACTGTCCTTTATTTGGGTATGTCAGGATTCACTTGAGTTTTCCTCACACCTGGCTGTATCAGTCAGACCACACTTCTGTATTCCACACCTGCTCGTACCTTGCCTCTGCAATCATCGTGGCAGCGAGGAGTGTGTTAAATTAATCATTTAGCAGTTTTATTACGCAACCTTCTGAAGCTTTAACGTACTGTAATTTTAAAGCAGTGTCATTATGGTTACCTGCTGAGAATTTTATGTTCAGTTTTTATGATGCCTTGGCGTTCGTTATTTGTGGTTTAGAGTTGTCCAGAAGACTGGATTTTGCGAGGCTTAGTGCAGGAGTGTAGGAGCACAAAGACTTGGAGTCGGAACATCTGGAAACAAATTCCATAAAAGCAAGCAACCAGAACAGCTGCTGCTGTAGCATGTACAAGAATTTACCGTTCCTGCATCATGCTTACATTATTTGCAAGATATTAAGTTGCTATTAATTGACACTGGATTTATTAGCCTGGGGTCAGGAACGTTCATTACAATAAAAGTGGTGATTGCTGTAGCTGAGAATAAATTAGAATTCCTGTGAGTCACAGACTGCAGATACTCATCAGTTTGGGATGTTTTTGCTATAGAAGAATGCATGTGTGAGTTGGTGTGTAAATAGAACAGAAAGCCACCTTAGTATTATGAAAAGAAAAAAGCGAAACCCCACTTAATTTACCTTTTTTTCTTGAATCAAGATTAGAAGACCAAATTGCAGGTACTGGGAAGAGTTTTTCACCAAAACCAGTTTCTAAATAGATAAGGTTGTAAATGATACAAGAAAAAAAAAAAAAATCAGCAAGTGATAGTAATCTAAGGATGAAATAGTAATTGAATTAATTCACATTTTATAATTTCTTCTGAACTATTGGGGGTTTTTTTTAGTGGAAAAAAATGGCCTTTCTTTTCCTTTTCTGTCATTGTCCTCCTCCTACTGTTGAAAAGATTTAAAACAACTTGTAGGAGATAACAAAATTATCCATAATTCAGTTCGTTAGTGTGTTCACTAATGGATCTATTTTTTAATGCTGTTTATTTCAATCTGACACTGGAGGAGGTAAGCTAGAGAGGTGGGTCAGAGGAGTTTCGTGAATGTCTTCTCTTCTTTAGCCAACTCTTTAATGAGAAAACACATTATTTGGGTCAATCTCATTTTGACAGCACACTTCAAATGATTCTTACCCATCAGAAGATGCAATTGCAAGTGTCTATTTTCCTCATTTTAGGAACAGCTATTTTTAATCCTTGCTTCAAGTCAGAATTGGGCCCTGTCACACTTGTATACTGCTTTTTTTTTCTGCATTATTGTAAATATTTGCTCTTCAGCTTTACAACATTTTTTTTCATGTTTTGATTTCTAGGGTTTCTTCTCTTAATTTCAATTGAAAATTATAATGTTTCTGATTAGGCTACTGCAAACAAGCAGTATTTACAATATAACTTTTAAATGCAAATATCAGAAGGAAGGAATTTTCTGTTAAAATCTCTCATTTTATCAGAACTAGTTGTATTATGGTAAACAACTGTTTCCTAACATGCTTCTCATTGTCTTGTTATGTATTCCCATTAATTAGTATTTTGTCATATGCTAGTGTATCTCTGTATATATGTTTGGGGAATTAAAGAAATTAGTGGCTTAAACCTAATTAGTTCCTGTATCTAACATCTACTTGAGATGAAATTATTTTAAGTGTGAACCAAGCACTGAGAATCGGAAGCATGAATCATGGCAATGGGACAAAATATTTGTTGAAGATGTGATACAAATGCTAAACAAGTGGCAATATAGTAATGGTAGCCAAGATATTAGCCAGGAGTATCCACTATTTTTGCTTTATAAAATTATTTTTCTTAAATACCTTCTTGCTTTTCTGACTTTTTTTTTTTAACCTGTTGTTTTTGTGGTGTGTCCTTTCTATAGTAAAAGTTACCCTGCAGGAGATTTGTAAGGTTCATCTTGATATAAGCCTAATTTGTGGAAAAGGTGTTCATTTCCCATTAAAACAACCAAAATATGTTAGAGAATAACAGTTCATATTTCAGGTGTTTTTGCTGAATAACTTCCTTAGAATGTTTCGTAATGTTTCATAAAGTTTCCATGAGTGATGGCAGTTGGTATTGTTGGAGTAGTAATATATATTGAAGAATAAAATGTAATAGAAAAAATGATGTTTTATGAGATACTTGACCTGAAGTTGATCAGCTTGAGATATAAAGAATCAACTTCCTCGAATTTTTTGGTGTGCAAGAAGCAACTGGGAGGACTTGCTATTTTTAATAGCCATTCAAGAATTAGTTCAGTTAGTAAGAGAAACAGCCAGAAACAGTAGGAAAAACAAGGGGAATATGGGGGGAGAAATAAGGAAACTTTGTTCTTGCAGCAATATTAGCTTTTTCATCAATATAATGACTTTTATTGGCAGTCATAATGTGTTGTGATAGTCTGAATACAATGTGTTTGTTGTTTGCAATGATCATTACACCTTTCACAGTCTTAAATCTTAACTGGTAAACTGAATGAAATATCCTTTGCATAGGTATAGAGCAAAGTTCTATAGGTATTAAAAATTTTTGGAATACATGGGAAAAGGAAGACAGACTTACTGAATTCTCGGTTTTGTTTAGTTTTGCCCAGAGGAGGGGCGTACTGAGTTGTTCACAATAGATTCTGTAAGAGGTTTAACAACTTAATACTAACAGTGTTTCTCACTGGTAAAACATCTCCTCTTACTTGGCTTGAGGGAAGGTCACTCTGACAATCATTTTTTTCTCTGAGACTTTTGAACTTTATCTGTTTGTAAGAAATTGGGTGAGAAATATATTTGCTGGCCTCCATTAAGGAAGATGTCATTGGTTTTTTTCTTTGTGATTGTTTGACTGATTTTGTTTTTTTTTTAACTTAGCAATTTTTTTTATTTGACTGTCATCTTGTACTTGCACTACCTTCTTTTATTAAACTTTTACTAGTCTGCCATTACCTTTATTACATTATCTGATCTTTTTAGCTTCAATGTTTTGCTCTTGCCAGGGAAGCTGGGGAGATGGCATGGGAAACAACATTTTTAGCGGGATGAAGAGATGTGTCTCTTGGGTCTCTTCCGTATCTCTTGGGTTCTCCTGGGGTAGTAGGTCAAAAGGAAGCTGTTTATGTGAGCTCAGAGTTTGGAGAGAGCTGTTAGCTAGTAATAAACAGAAGTTTTAATCATTTCCTGACAAATAATGAGAACATGGTAAGAGGAAATTACTGAAGTTAGCTCTCTGATGTTCAGCAGAGCATTTTGTCAAGCCTTGAGCTACTTGTGACTTGCACAAGTCACAAATGCTTCTTGCCACTGTGTCTTGGTGTGAGTTAAACTTCTCTTTCGGGGGGAACGTGTTGTCAGCATGGCCCACATACTTGTTATTTGGAGATTAGACCAGCAGAATAGGACTTGAACTGTTCTTTTTCTATCAGTTTACATAAAGACTGATTGCCTAAAAATTGCTGTTGCTGTTATGTATCTCTGGGCCTTGTATTGGCAGAGAAGACTGAGATAGGGCCCTCTTAAAATAACGGGGAGGATGCTGATAGCAGGATGCAATTGTAAGAGACATCTGACTTGGAACTTTTTCCTGTCTTTATTCTGCCAGCATCTGAATTGGTTAAGCTGCCAGAACATGACAAAGTTCATTTTGTCCCTTCCCATCTCCCCATTTTCTCCTGCCCAGCACGTGTACATACTCTTCTCATGTGCCATTGAGGAACAAGTGGCTTGAGAGCATTCATGGTTGCAGGCAAATTGCTTTGTGTTTCTACTTGTTTAATATAGTCCAGACATGTATTTAATGGCAGTTTTTAATGGATTTGGGTAGCATTACAAACTTCTCGTGAAGGGAGGGGCTGACTCCTTTCCATGTAAGGAATAGATGGTTTGGATTAATGAGGAGGGAATGCAGTGACTGTCATATCTGTGCTGTCAATCTGGTCACATTTGCAGTGGGTAATGAGTGACAGTTGTTACCAGGTGATGGCTGAGTGCTGACCTGTGCGAAGGCAATTGCAATCGTGTCTGATTTCAGAGTCTACAGGTGTCTACCCTGCAGAATAAACCAACAGAGCTGACAGTAATTGGCATTGGTTTCAGCAGTTTCTGCCAGAGGTCAGGGACAATCCAGCATTCCAGGACACTGTTGGGGCAGTTTGGAGCTGTTGTCTGAGAGAATTTCTGTGGTTTCCCAAACTCTATCTGCCCTGAGGATCAAGAGAGCTTTGGTTTCCAGGAATGTCGGTTCCATGGTCTTCAGCAGGACTGTCTTGCCTTTTAAAATCATAAATAGTGAAAGGCAGGAAGGCAAGATGATAATCTCATTATGAAAGTATTAATTCCTTTATAGAAAGACGCAATTGGAAGTGTTTCTTGCATAGTCCACTGAATAAAACTGAAAATTAGCTTTTAATAGTGGTTTAGATTTCAATTTTAATTAAGAGTAATGAGAAAGAATAGTAGTTTTTGTGAACATGTGTGTGTATGTGTGTATATGTGCAAATGCACGTGGGCTTTATGTAAAGTGATTAAGCTCAGCATATTGTGTGTGATTGGTGATTTACGACAGAAAGTGGCACAATTAATAACAATGAAATGCCAGTAAATCCTTAATTGCACCTTATGCTCTATATAATTGCGCAGTAGTTTCCTTTTGTATTTACTGAAGATTCAGCTGTCAAGAGAACTTCTAAGATCCACCATGAGCCTGTGGGTAAAGATGATTTTGGTGATTTTCTTTATTTCTCTTGGGTTGGAGGGACCTTTGCTTTGACTTTCAGTACTGAAAGATGACTTATTTATTATTATGATTAGAGAATAACTTCATGTTTTTTACTCTCACCCTTGTTATCTTCATCAGTGGTAGTTCAAGAGGTGATAGCAGAAGAACTGATATTTAAATGTAGCTACCTTGGAGTTCTGGCAAGGACAGCTGCAATGGACTCATCTGGTGTCTGATGTATCATTCTTCTATCTAATATTTTTATTCTTTGGAGAGAAAGACAGTGGAAAGAGGAGTAAGGAATTTGCTCCCCTCCAGTATAAACCAGAGTATGAATGGATGACTCTATCAAGGAGCTACTGGGTGGTATTTTCTAACCAGCTTCTCGCAAGATAAAGCCTGGGATCTTTTCAGCTGAGAAAATTGTCTTCTTTTCCAGATGTTTGGGTTAGATTTGTGCCTAGTGGTGATGGCCCTCCCCATCTGTGCAAGAAAATTATGGGCCTATTCTTTGCTCCCAGAATTTTACCTAACAAAATTCATATAACATTTTAATAGCAACAGTAAAAGAGATATATTAATTTATTACGCTTTTGTATATTCCTTTTCAGTGCTGAGTACCACAAATATTTAATCAGCTAGCTGTAAGTACTCTTTAAATAAAAACTTGTGCCAACTCTTAGAAATCAAAACATATTTTCAGGAAAGAAAAAAAAAAAAACCACCATTGCAAATATAAGTGTTATATCTCATAATGATTATCTTTTTTGGTTTACCTTTCCTCCACAATTTTGAATCCCAGAGATTACTGCTAAATTGGCAGATTTTGTTTTAATCCTTCTATATTTAAGAATATAATTGATCTGTTTTTCTACTGTCATGTGATACTTTTGGTGCATTTTTTTTTACCACATAAGTTGAAGATTTTAACTTGAATATTTAGCATATGATTATGTATTTATAAATAAAAGTATCAATGCATAGTGCTAAAAAGTTAAGCATTTCTAAACCAACATTCAACTCTGAAGAGAGTTTGGTGTTTGAATCCTTTAAGTCCTTTATATAAATCTTAGTGTAGACATGTATTAATTTGGAAGGAGTAACTTAAATTTTCTTCCTCTTTCTTCTTTCTCCCAAACCTTTTCCATCTTTGTCTTCATTCTTTTTCCTTTTGCACTTTTTAACTGGGACACAGAAGCAGGACATGTGGTTGGTGGGCTTTTGTCATGAAATAGTCTCATAAGAAGGGATTTTATTAATTTCTAATCCCATGGAATAGGAAGCAGATATTTTTGTGCTATATTGCAATGGAACCAATAAAGCAATTTTAGTGCAGTCTGTATGCTTACTTAACTTCCCAGACTTAGCATTTGTTGTTAGTTTATATAAGTTAGGATGAGAACACAGTGCATTCAGGTAGTTCTCAGTATCAAACTATTCACTGAATAAGTGTGAATAGCTACAGGCTGTCAATGTTATTAAACTATTGATGCATCTAACTCAAGTAATTCACATCAATGTTATCTCTCATTTTGTATTTCAGTGCTGAGCAACGTCTTATTTTCATTAATATACATTTACATAGAACCAATAAATGCCTCTTAGGAGTGTATTAATGCTGTGGTTTTGAAAGATACTTTAAGAATTTGCTCTATCCTGTCATAAACAGCTTATAAACAAAACAAAAAAAGGTGCATGGTAGAGAAATATTTTCTCTTGGCGTTATTACCTCTAAGAGGTCTATTTTAAGAGATCTCAGATTGAGCCTGAGGGGCAAGTAGGAAAGGAGAAATGTATTGATGAATGAGGACAGAGATATTTCTAGCAATGCAAAGCAATGCTCTTAAGGCTAAATGGGTGAGGGAAATGAAATATTTGGGAAATGCATAAGAAAAGCATTGAAAGAAAGCTACTTTAGATGCATGTCCAGTCTGTGTGCAGAACACAGGTGACAAAGAACAGCTCCATTTCAGGGCTAAAGAGGAGCTTTGGGAAGCTAGGGTAGATTGCAGGGTTTGGATGTTGGAGTAGAATTCCATTCAATTGCAATTCATTCAATAACAGCATTTTGAGAAGGGAATAAGTAAGACACTGTTTAATTGTTTTACTTAAAATGAAGCATTCAGAAGTCTGTTCTAAGCCTGAACAGCTCACCCAACAAGAGAACCTAAGGCATGTTTATCTTCTATAGGGGCTATTGAAGAAGAAAGTGCTATGATCATCCTTTGATTCCTACAGTTCAAATGGCCAGGCTCTCACTCGTGTATGGATTAAAAAGGAACAGTTTTTTCACGTAGGTTCAGAGCAAGGCTGATGCATGACTGACTTTGTGGTGAGATGCATTAACTGTATATTACTGATATGAAAAGTGAGTTTAAAGATAAACCAAATTTATTGCAGACAATTTCTAATTGAATTGTATTGGCAGAAATTTGTTAATAAAGAAACAACACTCTTCTGATTATGAAGTGGCACATTATAAACACATTATTGGTCAGTAAAAAGTAATAGACAACTTAATTTGTAAATACATGCTCTATCATTACATATAAGTGTCTTAAAAAGAGAGCATCTCTCTTTGCCTAATCTTTGTCTTCTACAATTTTTGTCTTGAATATTGAAAAATATTTTATTTACTATTGTGTAATCTCTTCAATAACTAAGATATTGTTTTCTTTTTTAAAGTTTTTTGTTTCTGTGTTAGTTCATTTTTAAGTCTTGGCCAGGTTTTTTTCTTTACCAATTTCTATTCTGTTTCTGACCAGCTGATTTACTACATAGCTTGTATTTCTACATATTTCATTTGGGTTGGAGGAAACCCAAGTGAAACTCATTTTGCTGCTTGCATGTAGAAGCATTTTGATTCTCGTTATATTCCTTCAATCAGTTGTATGTTTTTCTCTATTTGAATTTGATGCTACTTTTTACTGTATCATTTATAAATGATCAGAGAAATCATTGATCAGGTATCAATTTTGTTCCCTTGCGGATGAAGCCTGGAATGTCCGTGGTATTTAAATAGATGCAGGTTGTTTATTGACCTGTTATCTACACTTACTTCCTATTGTTCAGCATTGTTTTATGTTTTAAAGAACATGACTGCCATGGATCCACAACTATGCATGAGAAAAATGTGAGCTTCAGAAGCTGGAAATAATTGTTCAGCTGCCAGTCTATTAGTAGATAATTCAAAGGAAAACTTGGTGAAATATTTCTCTTGACACAAAACTTTTTTTGTGATCTCAAGTAAATTACTGAGGGCCAGATTTTACAAAAGCATCAAACTCTTCCTTATTTTTCTATTTTTAAAACTTGCTCAATGTTGTGTGTGTTTTCTCCTTGTGCTAGGAGAGCAAAATAATTCCAAATGTAAACACAGGCCTAAGTGGTGTGAAGGCTCCTTACACAAATTTAGAATACACTGATGTCTAGTGCACGTTTTTGATGCTGTATTTAACTATATTTGGAAGACATGAGAAGTATCTTTTCTACCCAAAGCAATAACTGTTATAAATTATAGGGAAATAAACAGCTTGTCAAGTTTGCGGAAACTGGGAATCAAGTGTTTTAAAATAAATGTCGTAACACCAAGGGAAAAAAAAATCCAGACCTTGATCTGGAGAAATTGGAGAAGAGAGGAGCCTCTTAAGTACAAAACAGGACAAATTTGCTTAATGGCATAAGCAACTGCCTGTGGGAGACCAAGAGGCTTTTGCAGTATTTATAGTACAGAAACTACCTTTTGGATAATGTTGAAATATGGTATATTTTGAGAGTTCAAGAAAAACATTGTTACTTCTCTGAATTACAAGTCCTTGAATGCAGGGGATTCCACCTTCTCTGAATGTACAACAAAATCAATCATTGAATGAAAAAGTCTGCTTGGTTTTCATTTTTATGGTGAGGGAAAATTGACGTCGTCACAATGAAGACAGACCTGATGACATTCAAAACTTACTTGGCTGGGGAGGATATTTTCTCCCCTTTATTCATATGGAAAAAATATTGTTATTCTGGGAAAAATAGAATCGAAGGTTAAGGCTAAAAAGTTTTTTAACTTGGATGTTTTTTAAATTGGTCTCTCCTACTGTGGTAGAAATTCAGCATTGAGAGTTCTATTTGTAAGTGGAGAGATTTTTGAGTCAATTGAAGCAGTCTAGCCTCTGTTATCAGTCACCCACTCTTTCATGGCTTCTGGAGGGAGATAACCTTTGTTCAGCTGGTGCTAGAGCAGAAGAACAAAACTAGAACTGCTGAACAGCTCAGCAGTTTCTTGAAGTATCTTAGGGTTTTAGTTACTTGATATTTTACCTGTGTTATGTGTTAGAAATTGGCTTCTGCTTATTTTTTTTACACAAGTAGATTGTTTACAGGGTTCTAAATGGCCTAGGGCTGGAGAGAGGAGAGACAATACCTGCCTTGTCTTACCAAGTTTCTGCAGTTATGTCAGACTTAGATGCAGCATATCTGTGCTGTTAGGCAGCACCCTTAGAAGAAAAGCCAGACTTGTGAAATTCATTTGTGTCCAAGATTTTCCTTTAAATTTTATAAACCTATATGCTTGACTTGGGATGAAATATCACATGAGAAACTTGATGACGATTCCTCATCTCTTTTATTATGGTGTGTAAAATTTCAGATTGATTTACAGCAAGGAAAGAGATCTAAGCTAGGATTATTATTATTAAGTTTCTTCATATGGTGTTGGAAGAAAGAAGGTCCACTCCTTGTGCTGTTTATACATCTGACTGTACACACATGCATATTTATGAGTACTGTGTCTTACTGCCTAAATAGCTGGAAGATTATAGAAAAAAAGTATTTTTTGTAATCTCAAGTAAAATGTCTTCAGAACATATGAACTATTCCTCTATATATTTTGTGTATTTGTGCTCTTGACTATAGCATCTTATGTCCAAGGCCCTAGATCCTTTTCAGTGATATAAGATCTATTAAAGGTTAAACATAAAATGTACTGCAGATACAATGTTAATTAGTCATTATTATTCTCAGATATTATTGTCTTAACTATAGCAATGCTTTGAAAAATTGTAGTTTCCTCAGTACAGTCATCAATCACTTTTTATGTATCATCTTCTTTCATTGTGGTTTATTGTGACATGTTTACTGGGATGTTTTAGTGTTGATTGGTATCATGCCCTACTTGTGAGATGATATATTTTATTGCACTGAAGATTTTTAGATTGGATGTTATAAAATATTGGCTTCTATTAAAATATTTCTTCTTTTAATTTCCATTTTTAATGTGAGTTCTTGATACCATGAAGGCTAGAAACAGCTGTTTGCAGGGAAGAACGTTGCACTTGGGTCTGTTTCAAAACACAGCCCTCCAGCTTCCTGACGTGACTGCAGTCACCCTTGCTGTGGGTGTGGGTTTGGACCAGATGACTTCTGAATGTCCCTTCCAGCTTAGTCTGTTATCTTCTCCATGGTCAGACAGTTGCCAAAATCCTTAGGGAATGGGAGGGAATCCTTAGTGCTGGTGGGCACTGCTGTCAGTAAAAATAAGGCAGTAGCTGACACTTCATCTAGTCCAGGTCAGTGCTCAATTACTCTCACTTCTAGGTATTTTCTATGGAACACTATTGTTTAATGCGGAAAATGTTTACACACCAGTGGCTTCAGCCCTTTTTTTGACTTTTATTCTTGGATGAATTTGTCAGGACACCCCAAATTTTGGGGAGGACAGCTGTTTCACTGCTGTGACTTTTGTTTCATTGCTTGTTGTTTGTCGTTTCATTGCTGTGACTTGTGTGTGTGAGGATAAGTTTGGAAACATGAGGTAATGGATGTGTTTTAGCATGCAACTTTTTCCTCCTTGCTAATAATGTTTGAAGTTTGAAACAAGTTTCCTGATCAAAATTTTAATTTATGACACTTAATATTTTATACTTTTTTTCCCCCCTCCTTATTTTATTTACAGAGTAGTTAGTAGAGATGCTGTAATATGCTAGGCTGACTGCTATAGAGTAGTTGAAATTTAAGATTTCCTTCACGGCCTATTTTACAATAAAAACTGTTGGAAGATATGATGGTCACTGCAATTTCTTTTTGACAAATAATACTTATTATAATGAGCCTGGAGGTCATTGTGTGTGAGGTGCAGTGCTATATAAATGTCTACTATTATTTTTTATTACCGAGTAATTTACAATTCCCTTGTCAGTCAGTGACCCATGTATGAACATTTCTGTATACCAGTCAAAGCAGATCTTTTCTTTCACAGAAAAAAAAAATCAAGTCCTCCTTGCCTTACAATATTCTCTGACAAAAGACATTATCATGAGATAATTGATTGTGCTGGAGAATTGCAAATGTTGCAGCACCACCAAGGTCATCTAACCCTCAGCAATGTGGGTTACCCAATGATAAGAGTGCTTTGTTCAGAAATATTGCTGTTGCAAAATGGTTTAATAGTAACACAAAGAGGATGTTCAGATTTTGAAAAAGCAGTGTTTTGAGAGAAATGCTACCCAGAAGCAAAACCCATCCTGACAGTGGTAACAGTTCAGTGGGACACTATGGATGACAAAAATGCTAATGACTAGAAGTAAAGTGTCCTACACCAAGTCCATGCAGTTTGTAGTATGATCTTTACCTTTTGAAACAATTTGGATTTATGAAGAACTGAAGCTGTATACCAAGGTGTTCCAGGTGCAGAACACGCTCTTAAGCTTTCTAAATATCAAACATCTAAATCCAGGGTGTCAATGGTTCTCATAGTAGTCTGATGGCACTTAAGAGGTCAGAATAACTTTGTTTAATTGGCAGGATTTCTGTCATTCCTGAGTAGATAATTTGCCCTGAGTATATTGTAGCAGCAATTCAAGCTGTGCCAGATTCATCTCTCTGTCTATGGCAGCAGAGAGCACAATGATTGATTTTAGTTCTGTCATTAGAATGTAGGAATAAAAATGTTAAAAACCAGGACAAACCTTGTGTGGCAAAGCATGTGTCACAGAAAACCAGAGGACAGATGCTCCAATTCATTTGTTTCTCTGTTAGAGACAATTTGTCTACAATCCATATACTTACACTCCTAAATTAATTTAGATTGAAAAGAATATCCTTCTATGTAACTAATACTGCTATTGCAATGAGTGTCTTTAGTGGGCTCCTGATTAATATAAAAATACATTAGCATCAAGAAGTTACTGCAGCAAACTTGTGCTGATGCTGCTTTCACTCCATACTTTGTGCAGCAGGTGCTTCAGCAGTTTTGAAATCAAATATTTATACACAATATCCTTATTCATGCACTTAGCACTCCTACACATTGACCTTGTACCTAGCAACTATTCATTTCCATTCTACCAGCTTTCAAAGCTGAGTTCTGAATTTGGTTTAGAGCATGAATTTTCACCTTTAAAGATCTGAAAGAAGCTTCTCATGAGTACATAATCTGCGGAATCTTTCCTGACAACAGATTATATCACTTTTTAGTCCTCGTGTAAGACAATATCTAAGCTTTTTGGTGTTCCTTCACTCATTCAGTGTTGGATGTTGTGGGTTATCCCTTGGCCAGTCCTGGGGAGGCCTTTCTTATGTAGTTGCCATTTCTGTGTGTGTGGAGAGGAAAACACAAGGGGTGATGGAACTTCTTTAATATGATGCACCAAATGCTACCTTGGTTGTTGTGCTCATCTGAAAACTGAAGCTAGCAGGTCTCCTTGGGAATGGGAATATTTTTTTGGTCATTAATAACACTGGAAAGTTTTTTCTTATTAAGGAAAAAAAAAGGAGGTAAACAGATCAAGCCAAGAAAATAATCAGACTGTGAAGCTAAGGTGTAAACCACGCACCTCTTAGCTCCTCCTCTGGTATAAATTAGTTTTATTTGTAAAGGCTATTTAAAGAGTTGTCTCTTTTTGTAAGCAGTGCTAGAACCATCTTTAAAAAACAGAAAAAACAAAAATACCCAACAACAACAACAAAAACACAACCAAAAAACCAAACCTCCTTACCAGCATGCTGATGGAATTTCATTGTTGAGAGATTTGACAAAAATACTGGGTTTAAGTGGCAAAAAGTGATCTCAGACTTGAGGCCTGTGAGATGATTTCTGACAGTAGGAATGTTTGTAATGCACAGCCAGGTAGAAATGGTGGGTGAGTGATCACACACGGCCTCGGGATTACAGCACTTACAGCTACAAGGGTCTGAGACCGTTCATTTTTGTGTTTGTGTTACTGGCCATTCCCATTGTATGGGCCTTCCTTCCTCCTGGTTTTCTACCTTGTCAGCTGTGGTTTGAAATTATTAATTTCATAAATAGAATATTTAGATTAGTGAAATCTTAAAAACTGGGGCTAGCAATAAGGTGTTGAGTATTTGGTTCTGGAGCACAAGTTCATTGGATTTCTAGTAATATTTTTTAAAACTGCTGCTTATTGAAAGACTGTGGAATGTGTCCTCACATCAAACAATTTCTATTGGTTTTACAGATGGTTATTTTAACAATTCAAATTCTGAGATGGAGGGGGATTACAGAACAAATACTGAAAACTGATGGACACAAAGGGTGAAAAGACTGTGGTGTGATTAAGGACAGATCATAGAATCACAGAATGGTTTGGCTTGGAAGGAACCTTAAAGATCATCTTGTTTCAACTCACATGCCATGAACAGGAACACCTTCCACTAGACCAGGTTCTTCCAAGCCCTGTCCAACCTGGCCTTAAACACTTCCAGGGATAGGGCAGCCACAACATCTCTGGCGAACTTCTCCAGTGCCTCACAACCCTCACAGTAAAGAATTTCTTCCTAATATCTAATCTCAACCTACTCTCGTTCAGTTTAAAGCCCTTTCTCCTTGTCCTGTTGATACATGCCCTTGCAAAAAGTCCCTCTCTAACCCTCTTGTAGGTCCCTTTAGGTAATGGAAGGGGCTCTGAGGTCTGCAGGGAAAGTTTTTTGGTTTGAGTGGTTGTTGTTTGGTTTTTTTAATGAGCATAAATGGAGTGAATACCAATTCAAAGACTCATCTACATCAGTGTGGCAATGTGAAAGGGTCACTGTCATGTGCTGATAGCAGCAATGGTTACATATAATCAGATGTCAGATGATAACTTGAGTTTGCAATGAATGACTGGAGTTTGGAAGTCATTTCACTGACTGGAGCTGTGTAATATTTGAAGGATAAATTGGCATTTTTTGTTTCTTGGCATCTTTAATTTACTTTTTAAATGCTCTTTTCCCTTGTATATAATTCTTGCATAGTTATAGAGCTGTACTACTCAAATTGAATTATTTTTTCTCAAATTTTAATTAGAATAGAAAACAGGATTTTTTTTGTAGTTAATTATAATAAACCCTCTTGATATTACTTGAAGTTTATTTATTTTCTCTTGTTAGGTTCAGTTTTGCTCTTTTGGCTGTTCAGCCTCCTCTAAATAAGCAGTAGTAGCTTCACCAAAATGGTTAACTTCTTGCATGTATGTTCATCTTTACTTTGACTTGGTTTAATTGTGGTCTTTTTTAATTTGAGCTGAGAGTTCAGGTTTGAAGTTAAGGGTAGGGATGGTCTTCTCTGTTGTCTCAGGACTGGTATAGGGATTTAACCTGGAAAAGTCCTGTAGGACTTCTTAACCTGATGGTGGAGGGTCCCACTCTCATTACCACTTACCCTGGTATGGTGAGATGCATTTCTGTCAAGGCTGTATTTAGTGAACAGGAGAATGGGTTTTGGTCAGCTGACCCTATAGCCAGTGATGCAGCCTTCCCCATTAAAGGGAGGGTATAGGAGATTTAGGAATTCAGTTTCCCCATCAGAACTGCTGCCTGTGTATTGCTCTGCTGGCCAGGCCACACTTGTCGTTTAATGCTAGAATTTCTGGTCTGTTTTCCAATATTAGGTCACTTTTTGGATTTTGGTAAAGCTTTTGATACTGGCACAGGATCCTTCTGGACAAATTGTCCATCCCCCAGCTGGATACACACATCATGAGATGGGTGAGCAACTGTCTCATGGGTTGGGCACAAAGGGTTACGGTGAGTGGGGTGGCATCAGACTGGTGACCTGTCACTAGAGGGGTTCCACAGGGCTCCATCCTCAGCCCTGTGCTCTTCAGCATCTTCATAAATGACTTGGACACTGGACTCAAAGGCATTGTAAGGAACTCTGCTGATGATACTAAATTGGGAGGAGCTGTTGACTCCCTGGAGGACGGGAAGGCCCTGCAGAGAGATAATCAGATGGCTGGGAAATCACCAACTACATGAAGTTTAACAAGGGGAAGTGCCAGATTCTGCACGTGGGACAGGCTGGCTGTGTGTATAGACTGGGGGATGAGATGTTGGAGGGCAGTGCCACAGAAAGGGGCCTGGGGGTCCTGGTCGATGGCAAGTTGAACATGAGTCAGCAGGATATGGCAGTCAGGGGGGACATCCCTGTCCTGGGGGTCATCAGGCACAGCATGGACAGCTGGGCAAGGGAGGGCATTGTCCTGCTCTGTTCTGAACTCGGGCAGCCTCACCTCCAGTGCTGGGGGCAGTTTTGGGTGCCCCGATATAAGAAGGATATTAAGTTATTAGAGAGTGTCCAAAGGAGAATTACAAAGATGGTGAAGGCCTTGGGGGAAGCCATACAAGCAGCAGCTGAGGTCACTTGGTCTGTTCAGCCTGGAGAAGAGGAGGCTGAGGGGAGCCCTCACTGTGATTTACAGCTTCCTCATGAGGGGAAGCAGAGGGGCAGACACTGATCTCTCCTCTCTGGAGACCAGTGACAGGACACAAGAAGAATGGTGTGAGTCTGTGTCAGGGAAGGTTTAGGCTGGATATCAGGAAAAGGTTTTTCACCCAGAGGGTGGTTGGGCACTGGAACGGGTCACAGCACCAGCCTGACAGGATTCAAGAAATATTTGGACAATGCTCTCAGGCACAGGGTGTGATTGTTGGGGAGTGCTGTGCAGAGCCAGGAGTTGGACTTTGATCCTTATGGGTCCCTTCCAACTCAGGATATTCTGTGATTCTGTGATGATGTTGAGCTTCTCTCTTCCTGGTTTACAGATAAACTTCTGGCTGTCTCATACTATCTGTATTATTTGCCTGCTTTCTGTTTTCTGCAAAACATTTACTTATTCTTGAAAAGTCTTACTCTTAGATGTTCGTTTTCCTGTCATTTTTCTTTACGGTGATTATAGATATATTACTTGTGAAATCCTGACCATGTAAGTTGAATCTTCTTTTTTTTTTTTTTAGCTTTGATGTTTAGTTTGATTTGAGTTTCCTAAATCCCATGAATCCTTTGTAAGACATTTCCTACTCTATTCTTATTTTCCTGATGTGCTAACATCACTAGAAGATAAAAGTTTAGAGACTGTTCCTTTTAGATACTATTGATGTTGACTGATTATGTATTATTTTCTTTATTATTATTCATGGCACTGCTTGACACCAGTCACTGCAAACACTGAGGGGAGCTAAGCCTGTCTCTTAAAAGATGACCCAATATAACATATGTCTTCATGTGTAGTGATCCACTGGAGTGGAATTTCATCCTGTAATATTCTATGATTGCACAGCACTTTTCAGAGTGTTTTGCACTTTTTATCTGGAGGGTTCAGTGGGAATGCAGCCATGCTCATTGCCCTCTTGCTAGGAAAGCTTTGAAGTGAAGATGGCTTTTCACAACAACTAACAGAAAGCAATATTGCTTTTGCCCTCAATATTGCTGAACCTTTGGCAAAGAATCAACACTTCAGAGAGGAGCAGCAAAACGTGCTTTATCTTCTGCCAGAAGAGGAAGGGAAAGGGTAGAGAGTTGTCCAGATTGATTGAAGCTTCTTAGAAGGGACGTCCACATCAATAAGCCTGGAAAGTCTCATGCCAGCCAGCAGGTGGGCAAGGTCTATTCCAAGCCATGCAGATGACCACACGGATCCACCTCTACCCATGCCAAGTCAGTGGGAGTTCTGTGGAATGAATCCTGTGTTTACTCGGCAATTCTTAAGGGATAGCAGCCTTTGCTGAGTCAGACTTGGGGTTTCTGAATAACAGCCTTTGTGATTGACCTCTGTCAATCAGTTCCATATCAACATCTGTGGGCTTTTGCATTCCTGTACTCTGACTCCTCAGTCTACCACATCTGACTAAAGCTGTTCTTTATGGAGAAAAATACCTCTGAATCCACTTAGACAATGTTTCTTTTTCCCCAAACACTTTGAGACTACAAATGAATGTCTTTTCAGCAACTGAAATCTGTTGCTATTGTACGGCCAAGCTTAAGCCTCTGTTGTGACTTTGCTTTTCCCTTTGGTCTTTCTCTGCAAGCTGGAGGGAACCAGATGAGTTTGCCCAGCACTGTGCTGCATCTACTGATAGGCACATGATCCTTCACTGCCTCGTGGGGGACCAAAAGCTCCCATTGCAAACCTCTCACTTGGCCTTTCGCTTGTCATGTTCTACTAAGCTCGTGGTAAAAGGAGAAATTGCCAAAACACAATATAGCTCCTAGCCTTGAGGTTAATTCTTTTGCCCACAAAGTGTTTGAGAACAAGAAAACCCTTTTGAAAGAGACTGATGATAGCTGGCTTTTCTTACTGGAGCTTATCCTTCCCTTTTTCGGACACCAGCAGAGAAAGGGAAAGCTTTAAACTGTTTGTAGAATGTCATGAAAAGCAGTGTTAAACATTTCTCAAAACTTGAAAAAAACCCTTAAAATACTATCATTTGGTAATGTAAAGCAGGAGTTACTTTTATTACAGGCAGCTTTTCCAGAAGTGTTAGTGTATCTGTTGTTCATGTTCTCTGTTTTGCTAATGTGAGAACTATCAACTTGTCTTAAGTTCTTCTTTTTCATAAACATAAGTGAGGAAAAAAGTCACAAAAAGTATTGTTACGTTCATATTTATGTTTACCCTGTCTAGAGGGCAATAATTCATACCAGAAAGAGAAGTTCCTTTTTATAGAATGTTTGCTCAGTAATTGATACTGTGTTTTTAGAGACTGAAAAACCTAACAAATACTAAAAATAAAAATATAGAACACACTTTTAAATCTAATTTCAATGTTCATCCGTCAAATTACTGTCGTTTTGGCAATATAATTGCAGTGAATGTGGGAAAATATGTGTAAGACCCATTCAAGGAATGTTTTTTTATTATATACATTAAAATTGTAATCTGTCTAAGCAAAGATGAGTTTCTCAGATAAAATTCATGTTATATGGAATTAATATCTTTCATCCAAAGCAAATCATCAGTTGTCTAGTGAGGAGGAGAAGAAAATAAGACAGAAGAAAATCTGAGGTGCAGGCAAAAATAACACTTAGACCATTTTAGCTGATTGAAAGAATATGAGAACCTGTTTCCTGAGCTGAAATCTGCCATCAGGGAAATAAAACCCCTTCACATGAAGTACAGGTGCACCCCCAGAACTGTCAGATCACATGTAACAGTCCTTCCAGATATGTGGTTCTGAGGGAGTAGGGAAGCATTTTGTCCACCTTTGTAGGACAGAAGTCAGCATAGATCTTCCTTTAATTTAGAGCACAATAGATAACGAAAGCTTCCTGATTCAGAAATCCTTAAGAATAGGAGGAAAATGAAGCATTTTCCTTTCTCCTGTGCAAGTTGCACTCCAGACAGGTTTTGTTCCTGTGGTCTTGAAAAATGAATGTCTCCCATGTCTCCCTTCTCTCTCCTCTGTCTGCATAGTTTTGCTTAGTTAAAAAAAGAGAATCTGAACTTGCCAATCTCTTGGCCTTGATTTTATTGCTTCAGATTTGGATTCTCTAAGTATTTTGTTCATCTCCAGAAAATCTGTAGTTTGCTCAAAGGGCCAAGTTTCTCCTTTCTCAATGTATTGATAGATGAAGCCTATGAGAGGACGTGATTCACTGTGAGAAAGGGCATTTGGATTCTGAAACAAATCACCTTTCATTTTCGAATTGCTTTTGAATCCTGCTGCACCCAATGTGGGAACACCTAGAAAATTTTTGTGTGATGTAGTCCAGATAATGACGTTGGTTTTTCAGCCAGTTTTGGGTCCCTTTGTTCTATAAAAGGCCTCAGTCTGAAAACAACAGGAGTTGCTGTTGGGAGACACCCATACAGATAAATACTTCTTTGTGAAAAGCAAAATTCCCACAAATGAGTCTTATACCAACCATCCCTCATTGCTGAAATGGAGTTGTATCTTGCAACTGTTGGAAGTCTTTTTGTGGAGCAAGGCTAACTGGAATGAAGTTCATCCATAATTTAAAATTTCTTATATTACTTCAGTCATAAAGTCAGAATCAAAAAGAAGCAGCCTTTGGTTAGGATTAGCGAGCATGAAAAGGAACAGAAATGAATCAGCAAGGAATATCTGGATAACAGTAAAGCTTCTCTTTTTTACTGAAGTTGTAAATATAGCTGTAACTTTTCACATTAATTTGAAATATAGCTGGATTCGCTATTATTTAGATGCAGAATTTTAATTCTCATAGCTCCAAAACAGCAACATGTACAAGTTTGGTTATCTGTATTATAATTTGTTATCATGGACAGCTTTTAAGGCATAAAATGTATTTGAGACATGTTGTCTCATGCAACATGTGTCAGTTGATGAAAACATTTTTTGTGCATGGAACCTTTGCATGACCCACAAAAAGGACTATTTTATCTTTTTTTTCTCATCCTGTAAGTGACATAAACTGAAAAAAATATTACAGAGTTTCAGGGCTGTGGGTTTTTTCTTACATTATTGTAAATTTTTTTTCCAGAAAATAGCTAGAATTTAGCCTGCTGTATGAAACATTTTGAAAGCTGGAAAAAATACTTGTCTAAAGGAAGGAAAGTTTTTTTTTTTTTCAACTTACTTTAATTATTGAATGTTGTGGACAATATACTGTCACATGAGGAAATTCTCTGAATATAAAGGCATAACAGGAAAGTGGTAGAATATGCATCATGTTGATGTTCATATGCCTGCATATAATAAACACATGATTTTCATTCTTTTTCTCAATGCATCTCAATTCAGAGTTTCATATATTTTATATCAGGATAAATTGCCCAAAGTAGTGATTTACAGCCTTCACTAGCTGTGATTTATTTCTCATAAATTTCATTTCAGGAGAATGATGTGCTGTAATGTCGCACTTAGCATCATCTCAAAGATCTGTTTCATTTGGGTTGGAGAAATAGCATTTTCTGTATATGAACTTTTTTTTCCCCTCCCCCAGTAGCTTAAGTGTTAAAGCCTGAAAGGATTTAGAAAGCTGCAGTGAATGTGTTAAGACTGTTAATGAAGCCTCTGAATCTAAGGACAAAATTAGCTCTCACACCCACACTGCGCAAAGTACAGCAACTGTCTGATGGAATTGCATCATGACTTTTACCTGGGGACACGAGTATCAGATTCACTTGCAATGATGAAATTGGGAAGACAGATGTCCCCAATGGACACTTTAAGGAGTTTGTACCTACATAAATTGCTCGACAAAATTCCCTGAAATTTGAACATGAAACCTGTGTAGAAATGCTTATTAAGTGTGAGCCATGGATAATGCATTCTATCGTGCAATACTTGCTTTTAAGTGTGTGCAGGAATATACTTTTGATACAGAATATCCTGAGAAAGAAAGAGCAAAAGGAGCTTTTGAAAGCAAGGACTTTGAACTCCCTAATTTTGTTAGAGGGATAGATCTGCATATGAGATTCTGATTCATAGACTCAAGGGCTGGAGAAAGAAAAAAGGGCGGCTACTTGTTTCCTTCGTTTCAGTGAGTGGGAAAGATGCCTGTGGCTGTAGTCATGGAGAAGGACGATCTCCAAGATCTAGAATATCCTGTTCTTCTCACCTCCCAGCCCACACAAGCTCCTTCTTTCAGGTGTAGCACAGCCATCAGGCCCAGGAGATCTGTGAAGAACAAGACTGGGAGAATTGCCATTCCCTCAGCAGCACCTCGCTGGTCCCATATTGCTGATTTTCATCTATTTCTTCTTTATTTTATGTAAATTGTTTGCACAAGGTCATGGCTGAATAGCATTTGGCATGATCCAGGAATGTAGGCTTGGAATAGGATAAGGGAAAGCACTATGGGAGGAAGAGGGAGTAAAAAGAGCAGAGAAGAAAGGCTTCCCAGAGAGCACCAAAATGAAAACATTCTGGGTAGAGGTCAGTGATGGGAAATGTATACAGGAATGCCAATGGATGCAACTGACGGTATACAAGCACAAAGTAAAATTGATAATTACAAGAACAAAAAATTACAGTTGCAATGTATTAGAACATGATGTTCTTTGCAGTAATTTGAATGGTCTCTTTTCCACTTTACCCAGAAATACACGAAGTGACCTGCAGATCAGATGCTTACCAGCAATATAGTGTTGCTTGTTGACCAGCAGAAGTTATCAACTCTTTTTTTCCCTTGTTTTAGTAGAAAACTTATAAGAATGGGAGTCTTAAGCAGGCAGTAAATGAGAGAAACCTTAGTAGAGATAAAAAAAAAGAGGATATTTGTAGGCACTTTATAAAATTAAACAAGCAGCAAGCTTGAAATCTTCGGCCTTGAAGATGAAATATAATTTCTTTATCATGGGCTACTGATGACAAAAAGGAAGCCCTTCATAAAGAAGGGTTTACTTATTTCTTTGTGAAATGGGTTGACTCCAATAGCAGAGAACCAAACATTTCTGTTTCGTGCCTCTTTATATCCCTCTAACTTCCATAGTACTGTGCAGTGCTGAAAAACCCACTATCTACTTCCTCCTTGAAGAGGTAAACATGTAGCTTTTATTAAAAAGGAGCTGTGCTTCATGTCCATTATTCTGCTAATTCTTACAGAGAGATTCTTATGTGTATGAAGATAACACTGGACCTTTGCTTTATTAAAGTGAATATTACTGAAACTGCATAGCCTGTCATGGTAAGATCGAAGTTTTAGATCTGATTCTTGTAGGTGTTCTCAGAACCCTGTAGAAAATTAAAATGTGTTTGGAACTACTGAATGCTGTCTATTTGCAGCCATCAAAATTCAGAATGATTTTACATAATGTAGTAATATAATGATATCAAAGTTTAGAGATTTTTTTGGAATAATTTTAGAAATAAAGGGTTTAGTGCGTGTGAGAATAGTAAAACTCTTATATTCTTAAAGAAGTTGATAAATTATGACTGTTATCACTACTTTTTAGATATAGTATTTCATAAACATGACAATAAGGTGAAGTAAACTAAAAATCTTCAGAGATCTGTTTTACAAGTATGGGTTAAGGCATGTGCACACAAAATCCTAGGCAAGTTACCAAATACAGGAGATCAGTTGCCTGGGATACTGAAGTCAATTTTAAGTAGGTCTCTTTGACAAGGCAAATTGAGAAAAAGCATTTATGATTAGAAAATTAGTAAGTTAAAATCCTGTAAAATAATTCATAATTATAGATAAAAAGCAAGAAGTGGAATAACCTGAAAATACCTTTAAGTAGACATACAGTCACACAGGAAGGTGCAGATTCCTTATTTACTGTTTGCTCAACAATTGACATAGATTATGACTTTTTGATATTTACCTTTACAATTTCTGTCTTGAAGGTTGGATCTCATTTATGTTGGAAATAAATTAGTTTGGTCTTGACTCTATTTCCATAAAACTACAGCATTCTACAGCTTGTGCTGAAATTGTATCAGTGGACATACAGATTAATTTCCTAACTAAACCTATGTTTGTTTCTCTGTTGAGCCTAAGGCTATACTCCTTACCACTTTGGAGTCATCAGATCAGTACTTGGCCAGGCAGTGTCTACTACAGCACTGCCTATCACTTCTAAAATACCAGAAGTTATGAAAGAAATGTAAAATACCAGGGGAAAAGCAGATGTAGTATAAAAAATTGGATACAATTTCCAAAGGATATGATAGAACAAATACCTGACATATAGTTGTCAATTAATTTGGTAAATAAAGCTTACTATTTTAGTTGATTCAAAAACCTACAAAACTTGGGAGAGGGGAATGAAGAAGAAATCAATGTAGTAATTTTGGATTTTTGCAAAAGGCTGGCTGTTGCTTTGTTAAGCCTGACTTGCAAAATTAATTCAAATTGGCTTGGATAAGAGCACTGTCATGTGGATTAAAAGCTGGCTGGAACACTACAAACAAAGGGTGTCTTGAGAGTACCACAGGGATCACTGCTAGAACCAGTCATTTTTAATGTCTTTATTAACGATCTGGGAGAGAGAGTTAACAACATGCTAATAAAATTAACATGTGGTACTAAATTGTGAGGAGATAGGAATACTTGAAAGTTTTTTTAGGAAAAGAAAAATATACAAGGTCCACAGAGAGATTAGAAACACTGCGGAAGTACCAGAGTGAGCTTCGGCTTCAAGGAAATGCAGTCCAATTAGATCTCACGAGGAGAATTTGGAAGATGGATAACATACTTAAAGAAACTTGGAAGCAATTAGGTAGAAAAATAATAAAAAAAAAAAGCTGAAAGGAAGAGTGATAATCAACAGCAAACCAAATGTGCACGAGCCATGTAAGAGGGTGGCACAGGAGGGCAACAGCAGCTGGAGCAGCCCAGGAGCCCCTGGGGCTGTGGGTTGGGCTCTCAGCAGCTAAGCTGGAAATTTTTAAGTTTGTTTCAGCAGGCACCTGGTAAATGCTGCAGTGGGGAATAGCCATAAAATGACAGATTAGTTGTTTATGCATTTTCTTCCTAATTTCTTTGCATCTGACATGATGTTCTAAAGGGCACATTGCTCAAATATTGCAGCTATTAAAGATTAGCATTTGAGCTAATACTGAATAGTGATGGTACTAAATTATTACTCCTGAAGTACCAATGGTAAGTATTTGGCAGAATCTTCAAGTAATAAATCAAATCACAAATAAATAATGGAAAATACAATAATATTGAGTACCCCTGGGAGTGAAACCAATTTAGTGCACATACAGCAGCAACTAAACAATCTTCAGATCTCAAGAATTTCTGTAGGTGAACTCTAAACACTTTTTAAAATCAGAATAAATAAATAAATAAATATATAAATATATATATATAAAAATAATCCTGTTGCCTTTATTAGGACCCAACCAGGACGTGTTNAATAAATATATATATGTGATATGCTTAGTATTAAATTCTTAAAGAAATAGATTGGCTTTCTTAAAATGTTATTCAGGTCACTTTGACAATTAATGAATTGCTTTTGGAAATCTGCATTTGCAGTTAGCAAAATTACAAGTATTATGAAGTGCATTGTAAACAATCTCTCCCCCCACTTCAGCTGTGTTAGTGTGAATAGGCAGCTCTTGTTTTGTTTTACTATATATTCCTAAAATTTGTATTTAGAATTGGGAAAAATAACCCGGTGTTTTGGAGGCTCAAGTATTCTATAAAAGCATAAATTATTAGAACTGCGTTGATCATTTAACTAATAACGTCTTCATTGAGACCTTAATTTTTTTTTAAATGAAATTCCACGTTGTTTTCAGCTGGAATAGCTTACAGACACATTGACAACATGTTTTGCTTAATGGAAACAGGTCCTTCTCACTGGTTGTTTTCTTAGTTATGTTTAAAGAATGTTTTCCAGACTGGCTATTTTCTCTCACAGAACTCCACAAAAGTTTGAGGATTCTGGATCCTCCTTGTTTGTAACCTTTTTTAATCAGAGAATCAACCCATCTGTGTTAGGAATCTATCACATAAATGTTTTAAAAATACTCATTTTCTCCTTTCCATTTGGAAGAATCTTTCTAACCAGCTGAAGTTTAAAGAGGGTTGCAGCGATAAGAGTCTGGAAAATTCTCTAGCAGTGTTTCGGTGTGATTTTTCCAGCTTCCAACAGCTGGTGAGAGGCAAGATTTGTTGTGGAAATGTGTGAGACATAGACAGATCTTCTTTGCCAGCTGTTTCTTCTTACATATCTGCTTCCAGCTGGCCCACACAACTTGTTCTGGACATCACCAAGCGGCTCACATTGTTGGAAAAGCATTTGCATTGATTTTGAAGCTGTGCATTCAGGAAGAATGTTTGAAGCAGCAGTGATAGGCTGGGTAACATTTGCTGCCTTAATTGTTTGTGGAACTAAAGGTGAATTATATTGGAAAATTGATCTGTCTGAACAGTAACCATTATTTTGTTTTAAAGCAGTTTATGCAGCATGGTTATGCGTGAGATACAACCTTAAAGAGAGAGCATCTCCTCTTGTAGCCCTGTTGCTTCACTGAGAAGGAGCTGGAAGTCTGTTTGCCACCTCTGATGGGATCTGTGCATGTAGCATCCATTGAGGCTTCTTGGGGTATGGGGATGTAATTCTAAGGACCTTTTGTTACACATGCATTCCTGTGAAACAGGAACCTAGAGAAGAAAATGCTAGGAAAAAAAAAGCACTTGTGAAAACTCATTTATCAGCTAGACCTCTTGGAAAAATAATAGAAGTTTCTATCTTGTATAAAACTCTGGGAATTAAGTCAGCACCAGTCGTGAGTGGTGTTGGTTGTGGTTCCAGTAATCTGTTTAGTATTCTGCTGAACCCTGGGGCTGTCTGAGTGCTCTCTATCAATAACAAAGGTTCAGTTGTTTTATTTGCTTAGCAGTTTGTGCCAGCTTTAGTCAGCACATTGAAATCTACATTTTGAGTGCTTTTCTGAAACATTTGTGAAATAGATTTTTGCCTTCTGTTGATGATTAAGGTAACATGGTACAGTTCCAGACTGCAAGAAAATGCAGTGGGTTTTATTTGTGATTAAATAGATGCAAATCTGCATATATACTTTTTTCCCATGTTTTTGAACTTCAAACTGTGAGGCTACTTGGTCTATGGGCTTATTTATTCCACTATGGTACCAGTATAAGCAAATAAAAAGCTGGGCATGAAATTAGATTTTGATCAGAAAATAGAGTTCTGGTTATGTATTTATGTGCACAGTAGTATTATAGATTTACAATATTTGAGGGGAAAAATATAATATGCATCTTAATTTCTGAAGACTGAAGTATATCTTTGTCACACCTGTAAACATAAGCAAATTGAGTTAGTAAAGTGAAGTTCGTAAACAACTCAAACTTGCAAGGTCACTTTGCAAGTCTTTTACAAGTTTTTAATCTTTTAAAGGTTTTAAAATATTAGCTATCTAATCCTTTCAAAAGCTCAGTGAGGAAAGCAGTGAGTCCAGTCACACCGTTGAGCTCCGGGCAGCCAGAGTTGGGTTCCACCAGGAATGATTGCCTGACTCTGGATTTAAGCTTGTGGCCTGGCTCCAAGATTGTGTGAAACCTAGGCCTGCTTTGGCATGGCATGATTTTGAGGAGAACCAGCTCCTCGTGGATGGCAATGACCATGGAGCATCCTTCAGAGAGCACCAGAGGCTCTTCCTGCCCTGGGGTCTGTTACTTTTAGCCAGGGCAGATGAGAGAGAGCTAATTAAACAAGGTGTCATTATTCCTGGCTCAGTGGAGGGGTATTTTACCCAAATGTTTAAGCAAAGAAGTGATCATTAGAGCATTCTGCTTGTTAGCAGCAGTGATTGCTCCTTCTTGAAGGCTGTGTATTGCTTATACTTATTGACACACTCTCGAAGTATGACCTGGTATTAATGAAAAGGCACTTGGCAGAATCAATGAACGCAGACATTTGTTTGATTTATTATTGTTGCTCTTTGTTGTTCTATCAGTTCTTTGCTGAACGTGGTTGATTAGCCTGTTCTCCTTTGTTTCCATTTACAGTGGTAAAACCTTCTGAAAACTTTGTCTAAATCTTTCCCTTTGACACATAAAGCTAATAAAACTAAGAAGGTGCACTGTGCAGAATCTCTTGAGAAAACTCTCAGCAGTGCTGTAGTACAGAGTTGCACAAGGCAGGCATTTAATGATTTTGCATTTAATTCACAAAGGAGTGTGCCAGACATCGGTGGTTGTCTGGAGAACTGGTGATAAAAACAGGATGATATTGCAGCTGACGTGCCAGATAAAAGGAAACCTAGGAAGACCAAGACTAGCATCTCTAGAAGGGAATACAGATTACCTAGTTTATTGCTGGAAAAGACACCATCTGTTTTCTCTTTCCTCTGCAAAGAGTTGGGAACATTGTCGTTGTGGGTTGGATTTTTAGAGCTTTATACATGTGAAAAGCTTTTTTTTTACCTTTTTTTTTTTCTAACATGAGCATCAAGCCTCAAAAAGGGAAGAGAAAATTTTTACAATTGCTTGAGGTGAAATGGGTAATAATGTACTGCTTTGATCTTTTCTGTAATGAAAAGTAATGTGAAGACTTGTACTGCAGCTAGACAGGCAACAGAATGATTTTGGATTTAGGGAATCTCTATGGCTTACCCATTGTGTGCAAGGTATGTTGTTGCTTTTAAAAAGCCTTCGTAGGTTTTGTTGTTTGATAGCATTTGGTAGTCGTTTCCTACGGTTGAAAGAACTGTGTAGCCTAAAACCACTAGTATATTGTATCGTTTAATTGACTATAATCAACAATTTACCACACATTGTTTGAAAGGGACTATGTAATCTCAGCTAAGAATATTGCTTATAGGATGAAGCTCCTGCACAAATTGCTTTCTCAAACAAAAAAATGTAATCAGTTTTAAATATCTACAACGAATTTTGTGAACTTACGTGATGTTGTGCTCACTGTATTAAAACAGCACCTTATTTAAATGAGTGGGATATTTGAATGTTGATAACACCTCGTGGTAAATTTTATTATGGAGTTGTTGAGAACTTAAAGTGTAAGAGCAGTTTCAAAATAACAGTTAAGATACTGTCAAAAAATGATGGCTACATTTTAGAAACCATCTCAGTTATCCACATGGATAACATGTGGATAGCCCTGTTATCCACAGGCTGCTCAGGCTCTGGTTTATGGGGAAAAGATGGGAAATTTTCTTTGATAGTCTCCAACCTGCAGTTTGTGTTTGCCACCTCCTTGATGCTGCTGGGTGGGGACCAAAGGGCACCGGGCCTGTCCCACTTCCCTCCAGGTTCTAGAGGAGAGAGCTGAGCCATGCCAAAGTGACTGCTCCTAGGGATGAACAAACAGCAGGAGAAAAGCACTAAATATCCCTAGGCTCAAAATGATGAAATGCAAGAAGATTTAACTTGGTGGAGAACCAGGGCAAGCCCAGCATCTTGTGCTTCATTGCTTTACAAGTGTATTGTAGTCTTTTTGCGAGGGTATGTAGTTGTAGAACAAGAGGCAGTGGCTTCAAACTGAAAGAGGATAGGTTAAAATTAGATATTAAGAAGAAATTCTTTACTGTGAGTGTGGTGAGGCACTGGCACAGGTTGCCCAGAGAAGCTGTGGCTGCCCCATCCCTGGAAGTGGTCGGGCCAGGTTGGATGGAGCTCTGAGCAACCTGGTCTAGAGGAAGGTGTCCCTGCCTGTGGCTGGGGGGTTGGAACAAGATGATCTTTAAAGTCCCCTTCCAACCCAAACCATTCTATGGTTTGTGTCGTGTTGGGATTATGGCTGCTCTCTAGCCCTCAGCAGTCACTACTGGTGTGGTTTTAAAAGCAGTGTACTGTAAGCAAGAAGAGGAGATAATTTTTTCCTTCAGGACTTTGTTTCATTGATTCCTTTGGTCCTATCATGCCACAGTTAACAGGCTGTTCCATAAATGTGTCTGTTCCTCTCATGTCTGTCTTGGAATAAGACAAATAATACTCTAAACCCTACCTGAGAAATTATTCATTGCTCCTTTTCACCTCCAGCAGCCTTTGATAGAAGTATCATATTGTCTTCTCCATCCACTGTATCACTCCTTGCTTGCTGCATTTAATAACAGTAGATTCACTTGTGACTTTCTTTCCTTCTGTGATGTTCAGCTGTGGAACAATTAACGCTGACTCTTAAATTGTTATCATTTTGCATTTTCATTAGCACCTGCTTTGACAAATCGGATCAGTTCACACCTCAGAAAAGCTGTGTCAGCCTGTCTGCAGCCCTCTGCAGGTACCATTGCAAACCGGTCCCTGTGATTGTTATTGTCTCTGGCACACAGACTGGAGAAATGGGGATTGGGGAAGCTAAGACTCTGCAGTGGAGTTAGGAAGGAATCTCAACTGGAAGGGATAATTAAGCAGGGCTTTTCTGCAGCTGCATAATTGCTTTATACAGCAGGTCATGACTGTGCTGCAGTAATAGATTGTAATGTTTTCCGTGCCTTTTAAAATGTTATCTTTGCTTTTGCATGTGAGGAAATAACAAATAAGATGTATTCCAATTTGCAGGTAATCCAGCTCATTTGGTTCTAGTTTGCATACATCACGTTTCAGTTGAATTTATCACCACTACCAAAATCACCTCTTAGAAAGCAAAGTCTGACTAATTCTGAATAGTCTTGGCAATGGTGCAAGCAGTGCTTTTATCTGCATTCGGTTTTGTTGCCATGTCTAACTTTTCAGTTTTTTAAAGAGTATTTATTTGAGATTTTTTCTATTTATTTCAGCAGCTGATAGAATCAATCACCAATTCACAATAAACCCTATTTTCTTAGAACAGTTATTTTTAGGGTATTTGGAAGCAGCTCACCAGCAGAATGTTAGAAGCAAAGCCCCATAAGGTTCCATGCCACCCATGACAGCGTACTTTTAGCTGTAAAAAATTCACTGTACTTTGAATTATTTTAATGCATATTTTAGGACAGTCTTACAGACCACTTCTGTGATATTTTTCTTTTCTAAAAGTGAAATTGTTCCTTTCATTTTAATAGAGTTTTAACTATTTAACAAATGCTTTTTCAGATCTTATTACTGAACGTCTGATTCAAAGCTTTTGCTTTAGTCTCAAAGATAATAAAGTTTTGAAAGAACTGAATTTTAATGTGCAAGGAAATTTCTTAATACATGACTGTTCAGTTTTCACTGAAGAACTCAACACTGGAAAAGTAAAATATGCTGAATTATCATCTGTTACTTAAGGCCAAATCTATCTATAAATGTTGTGGTGTTTAATCATCAGAGCTAATGTTATCTCTGCATTTCCCATGGCAAACTGTATTGGAAGAACCAACAGGGGACTTCAGTCCAAGCAAGCAAAAACTGTTTCTGCTGAGAGGGGCAAAAATGTGGCTTTGTTTGGGTTTTGTGTTGTTTTCTTTATTTTTATTTTTGTGTGTGTGTGTGTGTTTGTTACATGTATGTCAGCACTCTTTTCTGTCCCATTAGGAATTTCACGTACTTATTTAAAGTTTTTCTGTTGTTGAGGTTAGAATGACCTTTTCCTGTAGCAAGGGAACCTCAAACCTTTATTGGAAAGAAGCAAATATTATATATATTTGATCGGTTAAAAAAAAAAAAGAAATAAAAATCCCCAAATTGAAATGCAAGCCTTTCCAAACAGATAAATGATTGCCTTGGGGTAAATGCGAGTTTGTTTGCCTAAATACTCAGCATTGTGTGGTAACAAATAATGATCATATCTGCAGTTTGATAACATGGGTAGGCTTAGCATTGCCTAGATGTAAATGTGTCACTGTCTTATCTTTTTCCTGTACCTGTGCTAAGTCTTGTCTCTCTCTTAAAAATTAAATTAGACAATAACCCAAGTTAGTTTTTGAACTTCAAAGAAGTTCTGACCTTTCTTCTTGTCTCCTTAGTACCTAATGTTCATATGTTTTAAGCTTGCATGTTTTCACTGTGCAAGTGAAAAGCAAATTTAATATAAAATCATGAGATTCTGTGCCCATTCTTGAAGCACTTAATGGATTTTAGCAACTCTGCTTCAAACTGACTGCCCATATTCCAGTGACTGGTGTATCAACTTGCTTTCCCTGTCAAAGGGGAAACACAAACTTTCCGTCCTCCCTTGGCAAAGACTGATGTGTAAGTGCTTAGATTCAAACTGGTTTATGTGTTGGGTTTTTTTTTTGGGTTGCTTTGTTTTTTTTTTTCCCCCAGCAGTTTTAATGAAAGTAATATCTGTTTGAGGTCTCCTACCCTGCTGTGGTCTCCAGGTTTTCCCAAAGGTCAGCACACCTCCCTCTTGCCATGACACACTCATTTGGAAATTGGCTGTTGATTTTTTTGCTTTGTCACAACTATTTTAGAACATGATTCACCCTTTAAGAGTTGTCTTTTCTGTGGGGGAGAGTCAAATCAAATTGCTACTCTGCAGGTAAAATCATCAGTTCATCTACTGCTCCAACTTTATTCAGCTGTAATGCCAGGAACCCAGAACTATGAAACATCCTTTGCCTGTTCTCCAGTTCTCACTAAACCCTCCTGTTCCTACATCTACTCACTGCACTGTTTCAGATGCTGAATATAGGGGACTGTCTTCCTTCAGACTAAGAAATAAACAATTAATTTTTTTGCAGTTTGTATAGTGACTCTGTCACTGAGTAATGGAATCTGAGTTATTCATGTGCCAACTAGTGACATGAAGTGTGTTACAAGTTTTCCAAGTATGTATAAAATATTTTTTCCAAGCTGTATTGTATTAATTTGTGGTGGAGGTAACAAATTCAATTTGCCTCACTGAGAAAGCAAACCAGAAAGTTAATTCCATTTTCAGTTAGCATGTGAAATCAGCGGAATAACAAAACATAGGAAGGAGAACTAAATCTAAAAACTGGATTCAAGATGAGAGAAAATACCTAAGGGAGCACAACCTTGGGTTCATGCAACTAGAGAAAGTATATATCCAATAAAATGTGTGGAACATAATGGGGGAAAATAAAAAGTGAGAGGATCTTGGACAAGTCACTTGATGCCCGTGGGTTTGGGGTTGCAATATTGGGACACGTGGAGCACTGACAGGAGCCCAGCCCATCTGTGTGACTGCTGAGCCTCGTGTATGGTGGGCAAGGGCTGCTGAAGCAGCACTTCACAGTCCAGGGTTGTGATTATTACAAGTTAAGGACTGAAACCTGAAAAAGAAATTGGCTTGTCCAGAGGAAATGCCAGAAATGCTGATTTGGAGATGACTGCTGTAGATAAATGTTATTTCAAAAATCACTTATCAGCTCCATTGCTGTTGCTCAGAAAGCCTCTTCTTTTCCACCTTAATAAGACCTTATAGGGGGTTTTAAAGAATCTTCTGTTTCATAGAGGAAAATATCCATCTTTGGCGATATTAGGTTTTTTATTTTTTTTTTGTCTTGCATAGATTCAAAGACAAACTGAAAGAAAGGGATACTTAACAATGTGCAAGAGTGAAATGGACTTTCTGAACTAACAGAATTGATACTGTAACCTAGACTGAACATGAGAAAAAGAGGTAATCTCAGTCAAAACCAGTGAAAGTCTGACCAAGAATCAATGCTTGTGCAAAGTACTTCAAGTACTAAATGGATCTGGATGGAGGGATCCATTCTTTCGACTAAAGGATAGGACACATTGCTCCAGCTCCTGCTGTAGGAGATCTACAGATAAATTTGGTTTGGAAGGCCTGTGAGGCCAGCTCTAAGAATCAAATGATAATTTATATCCAAATTGTTTCTTCTTCAGATTTCTCACTTGAAAGATGCTGGGGAAAAAAGTTAATTTAAGCTGTGCTAGGATCTCTTTCACAATGATTAAAGAAGAGAAATTCCCAGAGTTAAAAACCTCTAGTCAAAAATTATAGCTTTAAGTGAGGTATTACACTTATATGTAAGGTGATGTTTGCTCTTGAGTGGACAGCAGGCTGTGTTGGGAGATATATTATTTAATAAACAGAAAGTTGGAAACACTCTAAAATGGAGAAAATTACTGCTTTTATCATCAATGAAATCTAAAATGTAAATGGTTGCAAGAATTTCTTTGTCTTCATGTTTCTTATATGTGAACCTGAAACTTTACAAATGTTGCCATTTTCCTGTCCTTTTAGGCAACTAGATGTTTAACAGAAGTAAGAAATTAAGCAAACAAAACTCATTCAATACCGAATTGACTGCTGTTGTGCCTGTCTCCTCTGCAGCAGCTGAAGTAAAACAAATGAAGTGTTTCTGGTCACACTCAGTTTGTCAAGCATAACAAACTTGTATTTCAAGTAAAATAAAGCTGGCACCAGAACACCATAAGCCAGGATGGTGCTTGTCTTGAGCTCCGTGACATTAATTCTAGCCCAGAAACATTGTCAGTTCACAGGTCCTTAAAATAACCTCTTTGTTTCTCTACGTTTGTGACTTTGACTGGATAAAACTGCATCTGCTTATTAGTTTCAGCACAGCAAAATGAACAAAAGCTCAGCCAGAATTTGTTTTGGTGGTTAGCTGTGAAATACTCCAACTGTGTTCTGCCTTACCTGTGCCATGAGCACTGCTGGGAGCTGAGGCATCTTGATTGCAAAATTCCTGAGAGGCTATCAAAGGTCAGGCAGTCCATCCCATCAAATTACAAGGAATTAGAATTTAAGTGAAAATAATTTTTGTAACTGCACAGACAATCTATTTGTTTTGTCAGTGGCTGTATGAGGTGTATCAGGTATTTAAACCATCCTAGAAATCGAATGTGATTGACTTGACCTTATTCTACCCCGGTGGTTTAAGTGGAACTTTAGTTCTGTACCTTGACAGGTGGTGACTGATGGGACATGCAGACTTGTCTAATTACAAGCAATCTGCCTGTAATACTCAAGGCAAAGTAATTGGCATTTCCCTCTGTCTGCACAGTCTTGTGACTGCTGGGCCCAAAGATCCATCAGCACTAAGGCAATTAGGTGAATGCCTCCAACCCTTTCTGCCCAAAGTGGTTTTAATCAGCATGCAAATAATGTAAATAATGCAAACGGAAACCACTCAAGAAAAGAAGCCTCACCTCATATTCTTTTCTATTCAGATGCCTGTGTTTGTGCCATTATGGATCCATATCATACCATGCCTTTGTTCTTTTTGATTTTGAATGCTTTAAATTTGGCAAGACAACTTTGTGCACAAATTGCAAAACCGGTATGACCTGAACTAATAAATTTTCCATGACTTGGGTTCAGTTTCTTATTTAGCTGTAAGAAATCTACTCAAAATATGCCCTTTTTTTAGTGTGTGTTGTGCTAAATGTAAGCCTTTGATCAGACAGTACATGAATAAGGAATGTTGTTTTTCTGAATTAAGTGGAAATGAGGCCTAAGGCAGCCTGCTGTCAGGATCATAGGTACTAAATAAAATATAAACTAGTTAAACTTTGCAACCTTCCAAGGACGGGCATAATTTCATATATTGAAAGAAATCTTATATAATGAATTAAGAGGGTTGTCTTACGTCATGCCATGTATGCATAGTTACAGCTTTAAATATAAGATTGAAGTTTAAAAGTGCTACAGTCTTAGAACATAGACAATTTTTTTAATCTACTTCCCCTCTATTAACTTTTTTTTAATTATCACAATAATATCCTTTTACCCTTGTGTTTTCCTGACCTTTAAAAAATGTTTTGGAGTTCTACTTGTGTTTCCTTCTTGGTGGTCTAAAGACATAAAAAAAAGAGAAGTTGATTCTTTATTCAGTATGATTTGCCTTTTACATTCTTTTTTTTTTTTTTTTCCTATGACTTGCTACTCCAGCAAACTGGAATCTTGAAGATGTGATGACCAAAAAGTAAATGAACAATTTAACAATATTTGTTCATATTCTTGAAATAGTTCTGAAACTCTTACAGTTTTGTGCTGTTCTGGGGAACCAGTCATAGTCTTTTCTTTGAGTCCATCACTTTTGCATTCCTGGCTTTTTTTATAGTCCTCTGTTACTGGGTTTCTTCCTCCAGTTTGATGGTCCTTATATTTGTTTTATCGTTTTTCAATATATCAACTATATTCTGTGCATCTAAATTTTGGTCACAAAGCTAAGATTTTTAAATTTTGATGTAACTTATTTCATGACAGTGACACGAATAGAGCAAGACCCCTGCAATTCTCTGTGGAGCTCCCCTCTCTCCCTTGACACATGATCACAGGCAACACCTTTTTTAAAAAACTATTTATTTTATTTATTTTTATTTTCTTTTCCCAGATATGTTTAGCTGGATACATGTTTTCAGTGCCTGTGTGGGCATATACAAAATGGGATATCACTGAAATCCCTCAAGACAAATCTTCCCCTGTTTCTGTGGTTTCTTGGGTAGCTGGAAATATCCTGATCCGCTCTTTGCTGCCTTGTTTGTCTGATGTATCTTTATTGTATCTTTTTTCATCAGCTTTTTACTTAATGCATTTTAGGTGTAGTGTGTCATTTTTTACCAGCATTCTAGGTATGTTAATTCATTAAATTCTTTATTCGAAATATTTCATTCTTAGTACAAACTATTCAAGCTAGTAAGCAGAAACTGCTGCAGGTGTTTTCTTTCAAAACTGGGGATAAATTTCTATAACTTTTGTGTCCTAATTTTATTCCGTGTATCACTTAGATAAATTATTGCACATTATGCATAGATTATTTAAAAAGAATGGAAGATACGTGTAATATTTTTTGTCTTGCATTATCAGTGGCAGTTCATAGAGGCCGTTCCTCATTTCAGATTGGAGCTTTTAATGGACTTATGTTTTCACAGGAGGCTGAAACTTAACCCATAATATTGTAACACATATTAGCTTTAGTATTTTTCTAATGACAAAGATGTGAAAAGGTTTTAATCTGTACAGAAGCTTTGCTTGCTTAATCTAATAATCCTACCTTTATCAAATTCAAAGCCATTTGAGACAGGGCTTCATCACTTGAAGAAAAATAAGATAGCTTAGGTATTGATTAATTTTCCTGTGTAGTTGTCAATAATGCCACAAAATTAGTACAAATTAGCCTACCATTTTTAGGTGTAACTGCCATTTATTATGTTCTCTGAAACTGCTATCACAGCAACGTTATTTTATTTCACTTTATTACGGTCATTAAACTCTGGGAGCTTTTCTGTGTATGGTGGAAAATGCCGTGTGGCTGCCAAGATGGTGACAGTGACAGGGCTGACTGACCTTTCTGCCTGAGACCTCTCCTGCTGCTGCTCTTCCATGGAATCCGATGCTATGGTGACAGGACAGCGTGGGGCAGGTTATGAGGAGACCGGAAAGTCCATGGATTTCTGCTTAAACCTAAAATACTACCTTTTTTTCCTTATTTTGATCTTGTTCAAACCAGTTTACGCTGGTTTGAACTGTTGCCTCCAGTCAAAACCCATTTGAACCGGTTGGATCAGGTTTCAAGCAGTTCCAACCATTCGAAACCTATTGGATTTGGTCTGACAGGTCAAAACCGGTTTGAACCATTTAGAAATGGTTGGACCTGGTCAAAACTAGTTCGAGCCAGTTGAAACTGGTCTGAGGCGGTCAGAACGGTTAGATCCAGTTCAAACTGTTTTCAACTGATTGGAAACAGTTGGTTCTGGGCTGGACTGGTTTGATCCTGTTTAAACTGGTCTGAACTGTTTTGAATGTCTTGAAACTGGTCAGAACCAGTTGAATCCAGTTAGAACCTTTCAGTGTTTAGCTACTGATCGCATCAGGGAAGGGAGATGTAATTCTTGGTCACTGTTATTGGTGTCCACCTCTTAAGGGATGTGTTCTGGAGAACAACCATCAGCTTTTTTCTTCCTATTCATGAAGTTGGAGGGTCAAAAGGATAAAGATGTGAGTTAGGCTTCTGGGCAAGTTTATCTCATCTCAAGCCACAACTTTGCATCTTAACTTTCATCTTTAAGGCCAAGGTACGTGTCAAGCACCCTGTGTTAGCGTGGCCTAAAGAAACACACTGTATATGCAGAACCAAGCATTTGTTTTAATCTCATTAAAGTCTTAAGTCTGCTCAAATAACTATTAGTCTTGCTGTAATGATATTAATACTTATACTAAGTATAAAATTATGTAACTATTAAAAGTCATTCCCAATAATGGGCCAATCAGAACAGATAGAAACAGACTTTCCTTATGTATCCCTTTCTCTGGTGTTACCCTTACCTTTTGTGAAACCTCTTGGTGGTTATTCAACAGAAAAGCAGCGTGGAGTTATGGTGAGTGGTTAGCATCTCAACTTCTTCACCAGAAATCGTTGATATTGATGGTTCTTTCTTCTCTTTGTTGGGAAGAGTGTGAGGTTGACCTAGAGCATTTCTTCCTCCACAGCTGGAGGCTGCTTTGGTTCATTTTTGGTTTTTGGTAAACACAGTTTATTAATTTGATCTTTATTGACTGGTGAAGTCACTTTTTTTTTCTTCAGCTCACAAGCTTGTGCTCCCTTGGTAATTGACCATTTCTGATTTGTGTTTGTAGCCCTGGCAGCTTTGCCATTGTCCTGTGCTCCCTCTGTCGTGGCCTTTGCTGCCATATGCTGTTTGTACTTTTGAGGAATCTGTGTTTAAATCTCCTGGTTTTCTTCAAGATGTGGTTTTGGGATAGCCTAAGTAAGGCCTCATTACCACAAACGAATCACATCTTTTGTTCTAAGACCAGTAACGATTCACTAGACAACAATAATCTATTAGAAGGCACTCATACATAAAGTAACGTAAAGACTAAAAAATATTTTTGCCAACATTGCTCAAGCCATGCTGCTGTTAAGGGGAATGCACTTCAATCGCACCTTTAAACTCTGGTCTCCCAAATGGTGTTTAGAAGGGCAGAAAAAGAAGGTACGAAGACAGAGAGCACAGGAATATCCAAGAGCCTCCTGACAGACACAGGAAACTGTCAGCAAGAGGAAAATAGGAGTGAAAAATTTCATACTGAGACTGAAGGATTCTAAGAAAAGTTATGAGCTCTGAGAGGAGTTTGAGATGTGTTGATTCATAGGAAGACTATCCAGAACGGTGAGAAAAGCCATGCAAATTTTGGTTTTTTCTTTCAAAGGTGAGGGGATAATTGTGTGTGTGTTTTTGCGTTTGTTTTGTTTTTTTCTAGGCTCATCTATTTCTTTATGCTACTAGGTAAAGCTGTACTGTGTTTTATATGTATTGTGTTTTCTTTCACACTGAATCTAAAACACACGTGGAACAGAAGTTCTTGTGTATTATTAGAAACAAGGTCAACACTGGTCTTGGAGGCCTTCAACAGTTTTGCTTTTGGACTGCTTTATTAATAGGCAGGTGTCACAGCCAGGAAATACTTCAAGAGTCTGAGGGATTGAACAGGGGGACAGCTTAATTTAGTAATCTTGCACGCTGCAAAACAGCTTTGGAGTTGGAGGCATTATAGCTTCAGACACTTTATCTTCAGAGTAAATTATCAGTGTACAACCTGAACTAAGTAGCCTTGCTGGCAGCAAGGCTTGCTGACTTCTCAGTGCACTGGAAGACGGCATCACAATGTGGCCTGACCATTCCTGCAGAACTCGTGTGGGAGTTCAGCTTGAATTGGCAGAGAGGCACACGCTCAATGCCTGTAATCCACAGAAATTTCAGCAACTACATGTATAAGACTATGCACAATGAGTGTGAGCATTGCACAGGAACAGCTGCTCCATCTGTTCTTTGTGTTAAAAGTTATAAGGGGAAAAGGGACAAAAAATAACGTCTTGCTTGATTCTGCTCAATACTTTCCTTTCAGCTAGTGCAGGTTCAGGCAAACACAGCTGCAATAGTGCAGTTGAACTGTGTCTTCAACAAGCTCTACAAAAGTTCTATTTATGATCAAGGAGGTTTTAAACATGCTTAGGGGATTTGCTTTTCTCGAGGAATATATTTGGTGCTGGTAACTTGGTTTGTAAACTGCAGGTTGAGCTCTGGGTGGGAGCCCAAGACAAAAGGCCTTGCTAACAAAGGGCTCAAAGACGGGTGTCACCATCCGGGTGATGGACATTGGGAGATGGGGCAGGAGAGGAGCACTTGGGAGGAAGAGCAGGACCTTGGCATGCTTGGACTGTGAGGGGATAGAGCCCAGAAGGGTCCTTTGTTAAGGGTCCTTTGTTCAGGGTCTCTTCTCAGAGGCACCAGCTCGGTCTGTTTCTGTGTTACTGCAGCTTTATGGAGCGAGACATCTGAGACTCTGCTTTGGGAAACTTGGGATCGAGCTGGTGAGGAAACCGGGTCTGACTGTGAGTGGGGTGTGCAGGGAGTCCAGTGGGGACCTGTTGGGTCAGTGGAGTCGCTGCTGTGAAGGGACCTTGGAGGTCCCAGCAGGGAAAGTCTGTAGTGGTGGGAATGTGACTACCAGAGAGTCTTGTGAATGGTCACAGTGGGAAATTTCCTGAACAGTGTTGTTTGGTTCTTTTTTTTTTTTTTAAAGCAAAAGATTTTTAGCATTCTTCACTGTCTGTGTAATCTGGAAGTTTTTCTGAAATCTGCTCCTACATCAAAATTTGAACTATGTGTGTGAGGTGACTCACTTTGAACAGCCTGGCTTATGGCTGTCCCTGTGGGACTGAACCACTTCTCCCAGCTCTCTGCTTTGAACCACATTAACACCAGTCATTATTGGTCAGTGTGAAGGCCTAACATAACTTTCTTTGCATATAGAATGATTATAACTGAGTCAGAAGTAATGTTGTGTATGTACTAAAACATTTTTCTGAGAAAACTAAAAAAATGCCTGAGGGATACATAAGAAGGTTTTTGTGGAAGAATTTGCCAAAGTTTAAAAACAAAAGGATTTTTTTTTTTTCTTTTTTAGCATATGTGAAATGGGACTTGGTATTATTTTTTTGTGCTCACTCAGGATTTTTCACACAAAGGTTATAAAGTGCATCACACATTTGTGACAGAACCCATAACTGAAACTCAAATTTCCTGGCACATTTAGCATCTCATTAGTGGCCTTGGTTTCAAGTGGATGCATGTGAGTAGGTCAATACACACGTATTAAACTCTATAGAGGAAAACAGAACTGAGCTGAGTATTTATGTTTGTACTTTCAGGAGTAGGTTCCAAATTTACTTTTATTTTCTCAAATATTACATAACAGCCACTGAGAACAGGAGAAGCAATTTAATATGATGAACCTGTCATTGTGTTAATTATATATGGTGCAAGGTTGGGGTGGCAACAACAACTCATCAGTTTTGCTTCAAACGCAAGTCTTCCTGGCAAGTGAGGATTTAGTAAATTTTAATTCCATTACACATGCTGAGGTTAAGCTCAGTTGGAAGAACTTTATCCCTGAAATTTTTAGTCAAAACTTAGTCACTCAATTAACTTTCTGAAACTAGAGGATTGACCTTAAATCCTCATCCTTAATAAGAACTTTGCAGTAGATAAGATTCAGTGGAAAACACTTCTCTATCTCCAGAAAGGCTTTTCTTTACATTCTTTAATGAAACTGGAAGGATGCAGTTACCCTTCCATTATCAAATCAACCTTCACTGAAATTTAAACTTCATGACTGGTACCACCAAAATTGCAGCCCACTTGTTATTTGACTTTTCAAACGTCTTACTTTTTCTCAGTGTGAAAATATAATTAATTCTTTACCAGTTAATGCTGCCTACTTCGATTCAGTTAATGGGATGCAGCATCCACACTGCTCTTAGTCAGTGGTTTCTTGTTGAGACTGATGCACTGCTATAATGGTTCTTGTGGTGCCCTACAATTCTCCAGGGTCAGATGAGACTTTATTCAACTGAAGCTTTTTCAGATTTGATGGCATGCCTCGGGATACTCCTTCAGACTGAGATTTGCAGAGCAGAAAGTTGGAGTTCATTTGACACTTTGGCAAATGATTACTTGAACATTGTTCCTTACAAAAAAGCAGAAGTGTAGCCTGACTTGAGTTGCCAGTCAAGTTGTTTTGCAGCATTTATTATCTAAATTTTCCCTATCCATTAACCTTGTTGGTTTTGGAGTGTTTCTTCAGAATATTCCTGCTATTTTACCTGAAGTTAAAACTTATTCTTAAAAATACTTAGTTTACAATTAGTTTTAAATGCACTTATGTTCTCTTCTTTCCCCTCTCTGTAAGGCTTTACTGAATCTTTTGGGTTTGATGATCTGTTAGATCTTGCTCTGCCTTTCTCCTTTGTTTACTTATCCTTCTTTGGAGTTACACTGGCAGCTTTTTCACGTCATCCTTTGCAATACGGTGTAACATTTGGAATTATCCAAAATCCCTAACTGCTAGGTACTTGGATTCCACTTAATTACAGTGAGATTTGTATTCCTAAATCACTTAGTACAGATTCCCATAGTCCCAGGTGTTAACCCAAAGCAGTCAGCATACCTGAAGAGCATCTACTGGGCAAGAAATTGGACTTTTTCCAGCCAATTACCAAATGCTAATTAGAAGATGAAGTAGGTCAAATGAGAATGAATAACTTCTCTTGCTCGTCTTTGCTGAAATTCTTTGAGTGGGCTCCCAGGCAAGGCTTGGGAGGTATCGCAGCTTCCACAGGCAGATGTTTTATGTGCCCTGGCTCATTTCACTACAGCTCTTCTACACCGTGTGTTTCCTATCACTAGGACTCATCTAATTTTTGTGTGATGGATAATTCCTCCTGGGGTCCTTTAATTCATGCTTCCTTTTAATGTGGTACTGGTAATTCTATAGGTCATTCCTAAATGCCTCCCAAAAGTCTAGTGAGACTGGAACTAGTATGGAAAACCAAATTTAGAGCCAGTATACAATAATGTCTAAACTTATGTGGTAGTAAATAAGACAATGAATGCACTTCTATGGTTTATGGGCTATGTACATTTTTGGGAAAAACTTCTTGATACATCCAGTAAATTCAACATTACAAATTGAAGTGTGCAATACCAAGGTTGCTGCAGAATTTATAATGGTATTTAAAACATTTTGGTGTTTACAGGTGGTCCAGTTTTGAAATTTCACTCCTCCGTATTTATGGAGTGAAAGGGTGCAGAAGATGCCAGATTTCTGTAAACATCAGAAGTTTTCAAGATGTTGTCTAAAAAGTATGATGAAAGAATTAGAGTACATTTTTAAGCTTTAGTTTAGATTTCAGTTTGAGTTTTATTTTCAGTAGTACTAAGGCTGTTTTCTGCTAATTGCCACCTATGTAGTGCCAGTCAATAAATTGCATAATTTCTGCAGCGTTTTCCCACTTTTATTTATGATAACTCTTTATACTCCACAGAGAGGCCAAGACCTCTCCCTCCCAGAAGGAACACACAAATGTAGATTCTTTCTTTTCCCTTTTGCTGTTCTTAAATCCTGATCTTGTGAATTCTTCTGCGGGTTGTGGTTTTGGTTTTTATGTTTTTTCTTTTCATTTTAAATTTAGTAGTTCTAAGAAATAGAATTTAAACTTGATCAACTTTATAGAAATATTCAAAAAGGATGGTTTTGAAGGGAAAATGAAACAGCCAAGAACACATTAGATTTGAAAAATGAGATAATTTGACTTTAATTTTTTTGAAGAGAAAGAATGACATCTGCTAGCTGCCTGGAGTTGGAAAGAAATCTCCCCTTGAGACTTTCTTATATCTTCTGAAACACCTTATTCTGTCAATGTCACAGATGGAGCATCCTATTAGACGACTTAAACTGTAATTTTTATATTTTATCTATGAAGTGCTACTCTAAAGGAATCATGGCAGGAGAAAAAAAGCACATCTTGAAATACAATGAGCTCATCAGTGAGTAAGCCTTTAATAAGATTAGAAATATGCATAAATATCTTCCTGAATAAAGTCTATGGTATGAAGAATAATGGAAAAATTTTATTGAAATCTTTCCTGCATGGACAGTAGGAGAATATGTTTTTATTTAGTGCTCAGCATTTTATTCACTTGCTTAACACTCTTGAAACATCTCTTTGTGTTTTATAATTTAATCACTTTTTAAAGGGTGGGTTTTTTTGGAGCATTTTGTTGTGTTAAAATAGGTGGGGAAATTGCTTTTCCTACAAGTTCTGTGAGAACAAAATTATGGGGTTTTTACATCTGGATGTCTAAACCCAAGGACTGAAGCTTTCTGCTTTTCTGATGAAAGGCAAATGAGCTGTCATTCTAATTATAAATTTAAAATATCAATAGAAGTACTCGCTAAGTAGCAATAAACATCTCTATATAAATTTCCTGTTCTATCGATTGTATCTCATATGATAACCCATTAACTGATTGCTGTTGATCAGCAAAATGAAGTGAGATTATATTTATTACTTTTCACTGCCGGCTCTCATAATAAATTATTATGGTAAATGTGAAAGGCAGAAAAGTAATTGCCACTTCATTTATGTTAATTCTTCATTATTTTTAATACAAACTCTTTTAAAACATATATATGGAGTAAATCAAATCACCAGTTTATTGTTGTACGATTAAAATGCAACAATTGTTTGATTGAGGCTTTGAAAACAACTGATGTTTTTGTAATTTTGCTTCCTGCGGTTATACAGCTCTCACATTCCTGTATGGTTTAATTTTTTCCTGTGTCAGGAAACAAATATTAAGAATGACAGTGCAGCTGCTGTGCATATGTGTAATTGTTGACCTTGGTGACACTTTACTTTTGCACTGACAATCCCAGCTTAGAAGGTCAGTGTGCTAATTTCCAACACGGACAGAGCATAAACTTACCCTGAGCTTTCTCAACTACTTTATTAGCAGGTTGATTTGTGGAAGACTCTCTGTTCCCTTGATGGATCAATTTTTCTGTTTTGCTAAATCTATTTTATGTGCCATCTCTGTCGTTACAGTCTGCAGAGATTCTTATATTAACCCTCACCTCTGTCACCTGAATGTCAACAGTCAAATGGCCAGAGTAGCCAGTTTTCTAGGCACTGAACTAATGCAAATGCAAAATATTAAACTATTTTGTTGGCTTTTTGTGTTTGGGTCAAATTCAAATGTCCTGCGATGGGCAACAGGAAAATACATGACCAGGCGATAGTGAATTTAACTTGTGATTTCAGTGATGTGCATTCATCCTTGTTTGATGTATCAAAAATCATTTTGTGTGCTGCACATTACCATGTTATTAAGATCTTTCAGAACAGAAACCAGTGCCTAGGTCTTCACTGCCATCTGAACAAGTTCTGGAGCTTCTCTCTCACAGTGAGCAATAAAACTGTTACTCATGTCTTTATTTTCCATTGGAATTAGATGATCTTTAAGGTCCCTTTCAGTTGCGTGTAAAAGTGAAGCATAATTCCTGCATTTCACAGTGTAACTGGGGTGCCTGTACCTTTCTGACAAACAGAAGAAACAAATAAAACCATCACTTATGCTGAATTAGCACTTACCCCAGTGGCAGCCAAAGGTAAGTGTAGTTTTATGTCAGCTCTAGGAAATCCCTCTCTGCGTGAACAGCAGAACACAATGGGCTGTAATGGGAATTTCTTACAAATCCCTCCCTGCAGGGGTTTACATTGTCAGTAGTCTCCTGCATATAATATGCCATAATTGAAAGTCAGGTTTTTTCCCTCCTAATTATACAATAATATTGGTTTACATACCATATAAAAGTATGTATTTTCACATTTTGTGTGTACCTACTTTCAGCAAATGGGAAAGTGAAGGTAATTTTTTTCATCTATTTCTTTTTTTAGATGCTAAGTGTGGTTTGTTACTTCTTAATCACCCTGTTTCACAGCACTGGGTTGATTTCCACAGCCTAGTGGCATTCTGGCTTAGTCATAAACAGGTGTTGCATTGAAACTAAAGGCTGGCTGAGATGAAAAGGACTCACACATAAGTAATTTTTAGTGAACTGTGAGTGAATGCATTTATTTGTGGCCAAAATGGATATTTCAGTGCAACTGATCTCATATATTCTCCTGGCTTGTCAATAAAGGGTATAGATGACAGTAAAGGAAACAAGCACTCAGACATCTGAGAAGTTTTACCCCTTCCTTTCTGGGCTACTCAGCGTGTTAGAGTTCCATCCAGAGTCTCATCTGATGAGGCAGATTGTTAGTTTTTTATATAACTGGATAACCCAGTGTGGGCCTCTGACACAGCTTTAATTTTATGATGTACAAGCTGAAGGGTGGTAGATGGAAATTGGGAAGGTAATATTGATTTTGCAGGTAACTGCTAAAGCAGTCACTGTCATAGCATAGCTATTTTCAGTATGTGCTCTTAAAAACAAGACAAAAGCTTTGAGAAATTGGCCAGGTGGCAGAACAGAGTTGCAGGATATTTCAGGGATGGAATTCATTCAACTGCAGTCTAAGAAAACTCCATACACACAGTTTGTCAAGGAAGGGGACGTAACATCCCTTTTGTACCAATTGTTCTGTGTTTGCTGTGGTGCTGTCTGTGTAGACTGCGGTTGTCTTCCCCTGGCTTTAAGATTTTCTCGGTTTTATTAAACTCAAAAAGACCTTGCGCCAGAAAGGAGAGTTTCTGTAAAAACACCTGGGAGTATTTCTCGACTTTTAAGGTGAGCTTTTCCGTGTGTATAGAAATTGCCTGTTGAGGACTGAGTGGAGGTGCTTATAACTGTATTAATGAAATAACTTTGGACTAAGAAACATGCTCTTGGTTCTTGCTCTGCAGGCAACATGTCACACAGCATTCTATATATACAGTATAAATTATATTACATGAACTAATAATGTTGACTGATGTTGATATATATAGAAATCAACAATCAGAAGTCAGATGTTATTTCTTGGCATAAAAGCCTGTGCTTACAAAAGTAGTGCCCATTTTCTGGTTTTTGGGTCTATAACAGCTTGAATAATTAAGAAATCAATTATCAAAAAAAAAATAAAAATGAGAGAGTCACGTAATACAGACCAGAAGAAAGCTTATATGCCTGGTATAGTTGAAATTTCCAGAATAATGATTCCAGGAGAAATCGTAGGTTAATAGAAGGCTGGAAGCTGCAAAGTTTGCTCTGTCATTCCTCATCTGCTCCCCTGATCTTCTGTAGAACTTTGTTGTTTACCCTTAATAGTAACATGGCAGTTTTTACACATAAGTGGTCATATTTTCTCCAGCAGTGTATAAGTTGATATTACTTTTATTAGTTTGCTGTCTTTGCATATAATATTCATTTCAATGCAACACTCAAGGCAAAGAAAAAATACTACTGTTTTTTTTTAACCCTTAAGATTTCAGTTCTATTGTATTTTTAGGGTTTTAGATTCAAGTTCTTGATTCATGAAAGGAAGACCTTTCAAAGGGTCTTCAGTCAAAATTGATATTGCATATGTTGTAATATTCTATAAAACTTCTCCACGGGGGTTTATCTTGTCTTTAGGATGGCATTAATCTCCTTTCAAAATACGGAATCATAGAACCATAGAATCATTCAGGGTGAAAAAGAGCTTTAAGATAATCGAGTCCAACAACTAACCAAGCACTGCCATGTCCACCACTAAACCATGTCAATAAGTGCCACATTTATACATCTTTTAAATACTGTCGGAAGTGGGGACATCCCCTTCCCTGGGCAGCCTGTTCCAATTCTTGACAATCCTTTTGGTGAAGAAGTTTTTTCTAATGTCTGATCTAAGTTTCCTCTGGCCCAGCTTGAGACCATTTAGTCTTGTTTGTTACCAAAGCACCACCCCATGAGGAAAATAGGAGTGTTGAGCAGTACAATAATTTCATATTGGGGGAAAAGTGTCAATTTGAACTCAGCTGCATATGACTTACAAAAGCAATATATCTCTTCTAAAATGTATTCTAAGAATAATTGGATTTCCAGGCGTTAATAAGATAAACTTCACCACAAAACAAAAAAAAGTTTATAGCTCAGATAGAGGCTTATAAGATTTAAAAGCTGAGTTGGGATATCTTATGTACTTAAAGATTTGTACTCCAGTGGAGGAAACCCACTGTTTTTCGCCTAAAGTAAAAACAAAACAGAAGTTGTGGCAGGTTTTTAACAGTATTTTATAATTAATAAATAAGAGGATTGTGATACATTTTCTAAAAAATCTATCTTTCCTCACAGGTCTGTACCTGCAGCACAAGTTTTAATTCACCAGAGCATATTTTATATAAATTCATTCATCATAGGGATTACTTTAAGCACAACATGTAATGAAAATGTCATTCATGTTTTTCAAACACTAGAGTATTACACATTTTATTTTTAAAATGGTATTAAATGCATGCTACAGGCACAAAAAAACACCTTTTAAAATTCTGAAAGATACAATCACAGGAAAAAAAAAAAAAACCTACATGGTTTTTCTAACATCCAAATCCTTGTTTCTTAATGCCAGGAGCAGCCGAATTATACATGTAGGAGACTTTTCCATGTTTTTCCCCTCACAGTTTGCTGTTTTAGGGCCAGGCTAATGTGGTGACGTGCCAGGCAGCCGGCAAGAAAACAGTGGATAATGGAAAAAAAAAAAAAAAAACCCTTGAAAAATACCCACACTGTTGGGCCGTGCAGCACAGCACAGCCCAGCATGAAAGCTGTCATATGGGCCCAGCTTATTAGTGCTGGCTCCAGTCCATGCCAGCGGGACCCGGGCTGGCTCAGCCCCCTGCTCCCTCAGCGTTTTGGCTCCGGAAGGAGCTCATTAGCTCAGGTGCACTGCCTTGCGGGGCCAGGTTTAGCCTGGGATTAAGTGGGGGCTGGTAGGAACCCCGAGCTCCCTGGGGTCAGCTGAAGCCTTGCCACGAGCGGCTGCTCTGCTGACCCGGCTCAGGCATCTGCACAGGGCTCTGCTAAAGCATCCCCCTGCACCGAGGATGCCTCAGCAGCTGTGGTGCGCTTCATCCGCGCCCCAAATAAACTGTTCGTGGGTATTTCTGTGCTGATATGTGGTTTTTAAAGAGTGACCCTGCAGCTAAACCGTCCCCAACTCGGTGCCTTCTTGGGCTCGGCTGTCTGATCCAAACTGTTTGAAAATCAGTAAATCAGAGGTGTATTCATGTGCCATTTGCCAAATCTCTACGGGGTGTGAATTCGTGTATCTGCATTTCTTTCTGATATGTTTTAGTAGTTTAATTACCGCAATAAATCTACTATTCAGAAAGGTAGCTTATCTCTGTTAAATTAATAATGTATCTTGTTGATTTGGTAAACTGGTCAACTGTTGACTTTGAATGTTAATAGAGAGAAGAGCAAATAACAGTGTTGCATTACTTCAGTAATGAAAAGACGGGGAAAGTGGATGTCTTCTATTCGTTCAGTGATTTAAACTCTTCCTGTCATAATGTTATGTATTGTTATGGGCATATAATAATAATATTGTATATTATTACAAGCACCCAATAATAATTACTAAATCCAAGATATGTAGGAGAAGAATAAAAAGAAGCTTATAATTATTTTCAAAAAGTGCTTTCCTTTTTAAAGCACTATGAAAATCAGCTGGAACTTTCTAGTTAAGAAGTACAAACAACCATTTTTACTCTCTCTCCAGCTTCTATTCCAGATACTGTTTTCCTCTTGCCTTTAGGGAACATTAGCTTTAAGAGTGATTTGCTCATTTTTCTCCGCTTTCTGTGCTTTTGAGGGTACCACGAGACACTAAACACGGGGTTGATCACAGCAGTTAACATTTATATTGGTGTTTTCTGTTGTCCTGCCAAGTCTTGCTGAATCCACAGGTGGTCTGCAAGTTTGGACAGTGTTTATTTTTTTTTTGTCAAATTAAATATTTTATACTAAGAAATGCATAAAATAACGTAATTAGATATATTTTGTGAATTAATATCAACATCCTCCTAATTATTTCTGTTTCCTCAAAAGATACTTAAATTTTCAAAAGCATGCCTAGAAATAGTGCCAAAAAAAAATATTGAGGGGAACCAAGTAATTATTTTATTTTGATATGCAGATTTGCTCTATACAAAGTGTTTTCTGTTTCTGGCCATAACCGTGGGATTCTTACTAGAGAAATAATCTATTTCAGAGAAGATGGTAAAAAACTGTCACTTGATTTTAAGATTAAACTTTATCATCATGGACTCCGGTACAATTCTCATTAGCAGATTTTTAAGCCAGTTTGCCCTTTTTTTTTTTTTTGTTTTGGTGGATTCTGTAAATTCTAGTTGTCATTATCCATATTTTGGAAAAAAGTCCTTTGAAAAGAAGGGAGGAAAAAGCAATTTTATTTTAAAGTTATCACTCTTATTCTAGTAACATTTCTGGTGTTTTTTTTTTCTTTTTTTTTATATCTTCTGATGTTATACATTTAATATAATGTGTGAGTGCTCATTGCTGTTTCATTCTCTTTTTCTCTTCCTTCCATCTTTCATTATCTAGACTACTTTTGTGAACATAAATTTCCCTTTCTGCAAAACCAGTCGTGTCAAAACACTTTCTACCAGTCACTGATCTATGGTGGGATTCTATTACAATCCAAGGGATTGCTCTTTTAAGAATCTCATTAAAGTCTGAACAAACAATATGAAATGAAAAATCCTTCCCCAAGGCACAAAGGCTGTAGACAATACTGCATTGCAAAGCTAGATAGGTGAGATGATATTAGACAGGCGATAATGAAAATATCAGAAAGATTTCATAGCTAAAAATGTGTAACAATTAAGGTCAAGAAAGCGGCCCATTTTCTTATTTTAAACATTAAATGTAATTCACAGATGAGAGAGCATAAACACACAAAATCTTTCATGATAAGGCATTGGTCAGAGGGGATGTTTCTCATGGACTTTTCATAGATGTACTGAAAATTTTACAGTCAAGAGATTATTTTAAGGATCCCCATCAAAAATACACCAAAAGTTGATTTTTAATAGTTTTTTTTTTTTAAAGAAAGGTAGTTCAAACAAAAACAATGTAGGTATGTTAAAATGTTTTATAGCTCACATTTTATGAGTATTTTCAATAAATTTATTAGTACTAACTTTACTCCCTGAGACATGGATGTACTAGGAGATCTTGCCAATCATTAATCTGTNAGTTGTTTTATTCTCTTGGTACCGAAACTTTTAGCTGTGGGGTTCATGGCAATTCCTGTACTCTCCTGGGTGGCCAGAGTCTGGCACTGTTCAGAGCTGACTTGTGAGTTGTGCATTTTTTTTTTTCTGTTTGTATTTTTTGATGGAAGGCTGAGTGGTTTTCTTTTTGACACAGACCTCATTACAGGGATCCATTGCTCCATCATCTCTGTGTAGAACCTGCTCTTGTTTATGTATATTTGCCATAAATACCCCAAGGGAAAGTAATCTTATGTAATTGCCCCCAGATTAAAGCTGGAAAAAAGAGGTAATTAATGCTAAAATCCATAGCTTCTAAATAGAGATACNTAGTCCTAACTTTACTCTCTGAGACATGGATGTACTAGATCTTGCCAATCATTAATCTGTGGGTAATTTCTGTAAGTTTTAAAAATATTTGTATTTAAACACAGACATTGGTCTATAATTGAGTATTTCATAAAATTTTATCTGTACCCAGGGCTTAACTGTTGGGTTTTTTTAATTAAATTTGTCTTTCTGAAAAGCTTTTCTTATGATGGTTCAGCAGTTTGTTTCTGTTGTTCTCTCCTGAGAAGGAAAGAAGTGCTTGAAAGCTTTTATTCCTGAAAGGGTGATGGGATTAGAGGCATGCT